>JBAMCJ010001209.1:0-246960 GCA_037075205.1 Drosophila prostipennis | reverse complement strand
TCAAATATAATAGAAAATTCCCCAAAAAGTCGGAATAAAAAATGTGAAGTAAAAAAGTCGTAATAAAAAAAGTAATTAAAATATGATAGTAAATTCCACAAAAAAAATCGTAGTAAAAAGTGAAATTAAAATTTACTGGTACAATCCCCAAAATAATTCCTAATAACCAGTCTATTTAAAATATGAAAATAAGTTCACCAGATTTTCAATATTAAAAGTAATATATAGCCTCTCATTAACATAAAGTTTTTCAACTGAAGATGAATATAATTATTCAGATATAATTATTATAATTTTAAATAGCATGATTTAAATAAAATTAGGTTACGAATTATAATTGTCTTCAGTCTTTACTCGTAATTTGTAATATTATCATTTAAATGGTGTTATACACAAAGGCACAAGGCTGCAAGGGTATTCCGATCTTCGATCCCCGGTTCTAATGCCTCCTCCTTTGGCATTTGCATGGTGCTCTCTGTGACTCTGGCACTCTGATCCAAGTTCGCACAGGTGGCACTTGGAGTGGCGACACCGGAGGAGCTCCAGCGGTAGTGGTCGTGTCCTCCTGCGAGCTTTGCCCTCGTTAGCTCAGCACGTCGCTGCTGCAGCTAGCCGGATATCTATATATAGCCAACTGGTGTGATTTTGATTCATGGCGCGATTATATGTGCGCACGCAGTTTATCTTCTTTTCTTATTTCTCTGCTGCTTTTTTTTGTCCTTTTGTTTTTTGTTTTTCTGTGAGCAGCAGCACAGTAGCCTGAGCCCAGCGTGAAGGCTTGAAATCCGAACACTTTCTGGAGGAGCGCCTCGACGGGTCTCCGTTCCCGGCTTCCCGATCCTCCGCTCCGTCCCTGCTGCTTCCTTGTGGCACTTAACATTTTATTGTTAATAAAATATATTACAAGGCGCAATACAAAAGGCCAACCGGGTTGTGTGCCAGAGCCCGGGCTGCTTTCAGGCCCAAATGCGTTAACGAAATCATCTACCACATCCTCCGGCCCCTTTGAGGTCTCCTCCAGGTGGAACCAACCCCCCAGCCCCCGCCCCAGGGAATGTCGCGTGAGTTCGTGTCGTACATTTAACGCGTGACTCCTTTTGAAAATTGTTCATAAATTTTGCGTTTAACAGTAGCAGAAAGGCAACGGGGAAAAAAAGACCCACAAAAGTCAGTCGAATACAAGATCGTTGAAGGCTGCGGCCAAGGAATTGGGTAACTGAAATTATCGCAAATTGGAAATTCGGTTTGCAGGTTAATAGCGATGCCCTGTAAAGGAGATAAAATAGGATCGCCTAAAAAACATCTGTAAACAATAATTTGGGGATTAAGAAAATTTAACTAAATTTAGTAATAAATATGAATAAATGTAAATTATCTTAATTTAATCAAAAAAATTATTTCAAAAACGTGGAACTTTAGTACCTAATATAATTCTGATTCTGTTTAAGACTTTAAGACTTAAATTTTTGTAGTGGATATTAAATTTCGTAATTTTTTAACTTTAACTCAAGTGCACTCCAAATGCGGCGAAGGGCATTACCGTTTCGCCACGGACTGTTTGGCTCATAATTTTTGTGCAACTCAACGAAAATGATTTCACAAATCCGACAGATGCAGCGACCACGGACCATGGCGACAAATAAAATAAGGGAGAGAGCTGAGAAAATGAATTACCTGCTGAATCTGAACTCATCGCTTTGCTGCCTTTCGCTCATTATAATGCAAATGCAATATATAGACTCATAAATTTATGCGACCATTCGAGTATTTCTAATTAATAACACACAAAATGTAATCAGCAATGTTAATTAGGCACATCCGCTGCTCGGATCGGTTCATTCAGCGTTGTCACCTCCACTCCACGTTCGTTTTCATTCATAAAAATCCGACAGAGACTCTGTCACAGTTTTTCGATTCGGTTTCGACTGCTGCCCACATGGCAAAATGCTGGCTGGATTTGCATAGTTCGTAAGCCAAGTCAAGTGATCATGGCTGCTGTAGTAAAAAGGCACAAAATCGTTAAAGTTTTCGGTGTGTGCTTGTTTTCGATCATTCAAAGTTTTGTAGCCCGAGAATTGTGAAACCGGTTTGCCAGTTATGAAACTGTTTCAGCTTTATCGGTTGTGCTGGGGTATTTTTTTAGTGAGTTTCGGTGGAGTTTTATGAATGAAAGAGCGTAAAATTTGCATTTGAAACACGTGAAGTAGCACTCGAGATTACTCATACGCCCCAGTGAACCTAGGAGAAGAAAAAGCGATTCAGTTCCTAGGGAAAAAGCTGAATCAACCTCTTACTGACAGGTGCGCCGAACTGATTCATCTTCTTGCTTATTCAAATAAACAAATTGAATTATTATTAATTTATTATTTCCGGTGCTGCTCCGTCTGAAACGCTGCTCAAAGCTCAGAGCAATAAATAAAGTATCTATAGAAATTCCAACACTTCTAATGCTCTAAGCACTTGTTTGTTTGTTCCATTCCGCTGAATTATCCCCACAAAAGGCTTCAATTATGTCGGTGGCGAAATGATACCTCAACTCGCCTGATCACCCTGATCTGCCTTCGGTCCGCCTTTCCAAACAAAAAGCCCCAAGACGAGGTCAAACACAAGCTGTGCAATCGACCAACTGACTGACTGACTGACGGCCACGATCTGGACGATCGACGTTAGACAGGCAATTTGTAGACTTTTAAAATAGTTTCAAATGGAGCCCAGCCAGTCGGCCAGCAGGCACTCCACCAGACAACCTGTGCGCTGTCCGATCGCCAAAAGCGATTGACCACAGCAAACACAACAATGAGGCGTCTGAATTCGGCAGGTCGAACCTATCCATACCCTTTTAACCAGGATGATGTCCTACGGGCATAGATTTTTGTAAATTACAAGATCTCTAATCCACAATAAATAGAAATGGTATTTTAAATGTAATACTGTATCAAATGAGTAAACTTAAAGGTATAGATTTATGATTATGTATGTAAAAAACTCTAAAATATATATTTTAATTATATTTAAAGTAATACCCAACGTTATAATAAAATATATATATTTTTAAATAATAAGGTAATACACGACTTTATAATTAAGATAAATATTTTAGATTATATATTTGATATTTATTTTAGACCATTTTACAAATTTTAATAAATATAGATAATATAAACAAAATAAATAATATTTTCCCCTTATCCTATATCTTGGAATACCCTATCTAAAGGGTATAAAAAGCGCATGCAAATTAATAGCCAACTTTGGCCAAAAATTAATTGATCACTCGAGACAGGCAACAGCGGCCACATTGCAGAGATTGCGGACCAGACTTATAGACTTACAGACTTATGGACCCGACGATCGATCGATCGATGGCCGGCTGATCGCCACGAATTATGTTGGTGCTAGTGGGTAAGTGCCCGCATATTCGGGCTGATCATAGACTTCCTGAGGTAGCCGGCTCGATTAAGTTGGTGAAATGTTTTTTCATGGCTCCATGAACAAATTTCAATTAACATATTCACGCAATAATTGCAGGGGTCTCCGCGGCCCACGTCGCTTGTGGTCAGGGAGAAAAACACAGGCAGCCCACGCTCCAATCCCCACTAGACACGTGTCAAACTTCCGATCATTAGGAGGAGACAGCCGCTCATCGCACCACGCCCACTCGCACCGCTGGAGGGGCCCTAATTAATAAACAGACAAAACAATTTTAGGGCCCCTCTAAAGCACAAAAAAGCATCATTCGAATTGATAAATTATCGAAAATGCAGTTTAGCGTGTGCCTTAGACAAAAAGATATTGAGATTAATCATTGGACCGGGCCGCTCGTCATCATCCGATCAGATGCGTTGGCGATCCTCCGCGGGTAATGCCGCCTAATTAATGATGGCCACGCATGGAAAGCGATGAAAATGTCGTCGTATAATCCAGTAGGTCACTGGAAAATACGAAATAATAAAAACAAAAAGCAGGCCCTTGACGAAATAGAAGATGGAAAATATTTGACAATTTGATACGGTAGAGTTCCATCCAGAATTTATTAGGTGTCAAAATAATGACGAAGAAAAGAAAATAAGCTTCCAAAAGTGTCCATTGCAAACACCTAAGAAATTCTGTAAACTAAATATGTAAAAAAATACATAAAAGACATTTTTTGTAATGATCAAATTAAATAAATATACAAATTAAAATTATGATTAAAAAAAAACTAATAATTACTAAAATATTTCAATTTGATTTGCCTTCTTTTGAATGGTTACGCTTTGGCTAGATGTGATTTTAATGGAACTAGACGGTTTCGATTTTTTCATTAATATAATAGTTTTTTTCCTATTTTGTCAAAAATAGAGGTACTTCAAGACACATTTCAACTGTGAAACTGAACAAACAAATTTAAACTACTATTGCTTATAATGAAAATGGACTGCAAAAGGCATTATCTTTATTATAATTTTGTATACAGCGGACATTTAGTATTTAATATTTAATATTTAGTCCGAGCTTGAATAGTCCACACGCTTGGTCTTTCGTTTTGCTCCTCTGATGAGGAGACTCTCGTCTGAATCCGATTGGGAAAGCTCCTTGGCCTTCGAACTGCTGCACGAGGGTTCATCGTCTTCATCGAACTCATCTGCACTGGCACCGTTTTCCCGCTCTTGCAATGTATTGGGATAATCGGTGCGAGTGGTACAGTGAAGCGTGGGCACAACAGACGGCTTTCGTCGATTCAACTGAGGGACGCGGCGCTTGTCACGCTCCTCCCGTCGCAATTGGGCCATTTCCTCCTTGACGCGACGCTCGCGATCCTGCACAGGATCAGCCCCCATGTCCATTAGCACCTTCACGCCTCCAGTTTTCGGTTTGTTCACTGCGCGATTACGCAAGCCCTGGACATGACTCTGCCCGAAGTCCGAGTCCAGCTTGGGACGCAAGGTCATCTTATCCCTTATGGGCCCCTGGGGCAGGTAGAAGCTTCCATTGCGAACGTACAAGTGGCTCTGATCATTGGGCATCGGATGATGCACCACGTCGAAGGCCTCGCCGCCCACATGGAAGGTCTCGCTGCCATCGGACCAGCGAACAATCCTCGCATTCGACTCCCTTCTGTTATTCGGGCCCATTCGCCATCTCACTGTGGTCTTCAAACGATTAATGAAATCGTCGCGAGCCTGTTCGTCCTTCAAGTCTTCTGGAGTCATGGCATTCTTGAAGTTTTGAGGCTCGTAAGCCTCGGATTCCACTTTTATGAAGTGGGGCATCTTCAGGATCTGCGGTTGCCCATCGAGAAGGCCACCACTGTTGGCTGGTAGGGTTGCCTTGAACTTCACCGACAACTTGTCCACAAACATTTCGGACAGCTCTTCATCAATGGGCTGCACTGGAGTCCCCTCGGGAGATTCATCGCCATTTACTTCTTCACCTTGCAGCTCATCGTCCGGAGTATTGGCCACATCGGAATTGGCAACATCAGTCGGCGAAGCTTCTGGAAGCTGGCGAGCTAGTTAGACTGCCTGCTTCATCGGCGCTCGAGGACGAGTCCCTTCTCTCGCGTCTAAAAAAACCACATGAGTATTCAAAATTCACCAGTATTCTATTTAAGCACAACCCACCGATTATAAAAGCCAGCCACATTTCCGTCACTTTCCTCGCCGGCTAATACGTAAACCAAGTTTTAAATTAAATGCTTATTCTATGATTAGTATTTCACCATACAAACCCTTGGCGATCAGGATATTTCGAATATTTAGGATGTCCCATAGCGTTTTTTTTTTCTTTGGCTAGCAGGAAAGGGCCAGGAAATTTTTCTTTGAGACGAATGCACTGTCATCTGACAGCAAAGTGAGTCGAATGTCCTATCGATTTTTAGGCAGAGTTCAGGGTTGTTACCTAAACTTTAAACAATCAGTGTTGTGTAAGACTCAGGTTAAAGCGTTTAACACTAATACCTAAAGTAATATGGTAAGCCATTTACCTGTCCACTAAAAATCTTCCAAATTTGAAATCGAAAATAGGGAATTTGAAAGGAAGCTTTTCGGATCATTCTTATATAATTTAAAAATCACTTTTAAAAGTATTACAAAAATTATAAATTCCGCTATATTAATAACTAAATGAAATCCCTAGAGTCGAAGAGAATTCAATACCAATCAAGGCAACTATAACTTTTCCCATTAATTATTCGATTGGCAGCTTTTGTCATATATAGTTGTCCTGTTTTTCTACAATTAAATTACAATATTTTTAATATTTAATATAACATATTATAATATTTAAAAAATTATTATCCCAAGAGTACAATCCTTTTTCTTAAAATTTCTTTAGTACTAATATAAATAAGATTTTGGGAAAAGTTTCATCTCGACTGTTTTAAAACTGCTGATGAAGAATAGATAGTGCTGGAAACGTCTTCCTAGCATTGCGAACTTCCGACATCATTATACCCTCTAAAACTAGGCTTATCGATGCCCAACAACAGGTTAACCGATGATCAAATACGCCAGCCAATATCAATTTAGACTTCTGTTGGCTTCCACACCCACATTAAGTCATGGCAATTACCGTTGATCTCTGGCTTAGACCGGCTCATAATCAAGACACAAGTTTTAATTTAAATTCGCCCCAATGCCCATATATCTCGCGAGTCGCGAGTCGCGAGTATCACACACAATGTTGCAAGATCGCTGGGACCACGACGGCACACAGATCTAAGTCGGCCAACTTTTGGCCCCTGGCAGCGAGACAGAGACGGAGACGGAGACTCTGCTCATTGCGAATACCCCTTGGACCCCGAAAAATCGGACACTCCACAAATCTCCCGCAATTACAATACTTTATAAACTTATTTTTCTTCTCCCATTGCGGGCCTTGTATTATCGTCTAATTGCATCGCCGACGCTCTTGGCATTTAGCGCGTCAACAAACGAGCCGCCAACGCCGCGGCGACCCCAACCCCAAAGATCCCCACCCCCGGCCGCAGCCCCCTTTTAATCCTCTCACACCTCGGCAGCGGTTCGAAGCTGAAAAACAAAAAAGAAATACCTATATTTAAGGGGAAAAAAACAACAGAGTGGACCGCAGGCCGTTCCATTCATCATTTTTCGTTTAGTGACGCGCGTGCCTCGTGCGCCTCAAATCGGGTGTTATTTTTTTCACAGATTTTCAAATTGAGACGTCATGATCTCTCGTCGTCGTCGTCGTTGGATTTCTTCGGCTATGGCTATGCTTATGGTTATGTTTATGATTATATTTTCGACCATGTTCGTGTACAACATTTATTGTTTCATAAGGCACTGCAGGCATGCAACTAACTCTAGGATAGAACATTGTTGTTGCGCTTACGGGCTACGAGTATAATTTAGCGAGTATAAAACTGCGAATACTACAAAGATCAGTACAATCAGAAATACAACAGAAATACAACCGAATCTTAAGCGTAGCTTATTAGTAATCGTTCTTAAGTCTAAGATATGTTCTATTGTAATATTTAAAATAAGATCTTAAGTAGGTATAAATTCGAGCTGCTTCTGGTTTTTGGTGTTACGCCTTTGGTGCAATTTTGGTAAAAGGTTCAAAAGATATACAGACTTAGATTATAGCTATATACATATAAATTCGAGTGTAGATAGTTTTTTTCGTTTCTTGGTAACCTTAGATCTTTCAAAGATTTTCTAGGATTCAGCTTACATGATTAATTAGACATTCGAACCCTATTTGAATAGTTGATAATTTTAGTAAATACACCACTTTTGCAGGTTGTCCGTCTCCTCCTCCTCCTCGTCGCTGGTCGAGGGCGGCGTATCCAGATTGGCGATATCCACGTCCAGATAATCCTCCTTCGCCTGCAGCAGCTTGTCCATGTACTCGACGATTTCCGTGAAAGGCGGCCGATCGTCGGCATTGAAGTGCCAGCATTGCCGCATGAGTATGTAGATGTTCATAGAGCACTTGGCCGGCTTCTCCATCCGCTGGCCGGACATCAGATAGGCGTAGAGCTCGTCGGCGGACATGATAGTTGGATACGGCTGCTGGCCGTAGGTCATGATCTCCCACAGCAGAATTCCGTATGACCAGACGTCGCTCTTCGAATCGTAGAATTTCTCCTGCAGCGATTCCGGTGCCATCCACTTGATCGGCAGTCGGCCATTCGTGTTCTTCCTGTAGTATTCGGTGCTCTGGATATCCCTGGCCAGCCCAAAGTCAGCTATCTTCAGCACATAATCATCGCTGACGAGCACATTCCTGGCAGCCAAATCCCGGTGGATGCAACGCCGCGAGGCCAGGTAGTCCATGCCCCTGGCGATTTGGTGGGCAAACTTGATCAGATCCTTTTCGGTGATCATATGGGCCGGCGGCGATGGCGGCGGCTGCGAACCGTCCCTATCCTGATCCCGGCCGAAGGGTCGATTTTTGAAGAGAAAGTCCTTCAGATTGCCGTGCGGTGCGAACTCGACGATCACGTAAAGTGGTCCACTTTGGCTGCAGCAGCCCAACAGGTTGATGATATTGATGTGGCGTCCAATGATCTTCATCACCTCCATTTCGCGCACCAAGCTGGAGATGTCGTCATCGGTGTGTCCCTCCTTCACCATTTTTACGGCCACAATGGCGTTGTTCACCTCCGCCATGACCACTCGCCCGAAGGCACCTTCTCCCAGAGTGGCGCCCAACACCAGCTGACTCCTGGGCAGCTCCCAGTTCGAGTCCAGCGGGAATTCGTACTCATTAAAGGGAGCCGGTTCGGTGCCATTCTGAAAAACGGTGGTGCGCTGCTTCTTAATTTTCACCACCGGCACCAACAATGTGTCCATAGAACCGCTGGAATCGCCGCCACCTTCGGGATGAACCAGGATCACCTTCTTCGTCCACTGGTGGACCGTCTCGATGCGCTGCTTCAGCACCTTTTCATGCTTCATCTTGCGAATGGCATAGAAGACAAAGAATGTGGTCATGATGGTGATGAGAATGAAGCCGCCGAGCACGAAGATGTACATGAAGCTGGTCGAATTCAGGGTGGCGGTGGCCAGCACACCGTGCTCCACTTCGGTGCGACTTCGCACCACCCGCAGATAGGCGGTGCTATTCGATTGGCCCAGACTGTTGCTCTCGACGCACGTGTACCAGCCCTCCTCCTCCATCGTCACGTTCACAAAGTCCAGCCGATCCAGATCCTCGGCCACGATCGATCGGTTGCTCGAACAGTTGTACATCCCCTTGCAGGGCACAAAGATCCAGGCCTTTTTGCTCGTCAAATCCGACAGATACTTGCAGTCCATGCCCCCGTTCTCGGTGATTTCGAGTGTGAGATTCGCGGGTCCGGTCATCAGGATGGGCTTGTGATTGACTCGATCGCTAACGATCAGCTGCGAGATGTAGCGTATGCAGCCCAACTGGTTGCACACCTTGCAGGTGTAGTTACCCCCATCGCCGGGCACCAGGTCCTCCATGGTCAGGGTCCAGCGGTTCCGCTTGATGGTTCCATAGCCGCGGGTGAAGGGCTCGGCGGTTCCGTTGCGATACCACGTGATATTCGGTTCCGGATTGCCCAGCGCATGGCAATTGAAGGTGAGCAGCGAGCCCGAGGGTCGCAGGTGCAGCTTGCTCATCTTCTTGGGATTCCGCCAGTAGGGCAATGAGGTGACACTTTCCGGCAGAACGACCTTGACGTCATCGTCATCCGCAGCGCCATCGTCCGCCAACTCGGTCGTTTGATTGGTATTACTCGGGTTGCTCGGAAGCGGAAGGCTTCGGTTCTGCCTGCCTGCCAACAGAATCTCCTGACTGTTGGCCACTTGGCGTCGTCCTTCCACTTGCAATGCCATCAAAATCACCAGGAACAACAGCGTTCCGCTCCGCATTGCGATCGATGAGCGACTGGCTCGAAAACTCCAGGCAGCAGCCATTTTTAGGATATTTATTTTTGTAACTCTTGCCGCAGAGGAAAAAGGGCAGACAGCCGAGAGCACCCTCAAAAGTGCAACAGCAACTGCAACTGCAACTCCCTTGTCGGAGTTTGTCGCATGTGCTGCTGCGTTTTTTATTCACCGGAAATCCACTTTAGAGTACTCCGCTCTATATGGACTGCTCTCTCCCTTTTTCTGTTTGCGCCGGAAGAAGATCGGTGATCTTCTAGTTTCTAATTTATAATGCGAGCAACAACAGTTGCCTCTTCAGTGCAACATGTGTGCCTTTGAAGTGATCCTCCACTCCGCTCCGCTTACGATTGCAATCGGATGCCGATGATGATGATCCCCTTGATGATCACCTATCTCTTGTTGGTGTAACGGAAATACTTTCCCCCAAAAACAATGCCGCCTTATTCGGGGGCCGAGGGAGCGGTCTCGTGTGCGATATACTCAGTGAGTTGATGGATTTATGGCAGCCATCTTGTCACCAAAAGAGCTCCACTCGTGGGCGTGGATGATCGCAGGTTCCATAGATCATTCGGCAGCTTCCCTGGATCGTGTTTGATGTGACTGCAACACCTGGAAGAATGCATTCGATTAGATTTATGATCACATCCGCTGAGTATATTATTCCGACTACTCAAAAACTATTCGAAAAGCACAAACAGCTAGTGCAAAAATAAATGGGGGATAGGAAGTGAATATCGGATGTATATTATCCGCTTGGTTTCTTTGACTCAACGAATTTCCTTTCCCTTTTGTTTATAGGCAATTTTTCGAGTATTTACAATTCAGACATTTTGCAGACATTCTTTTTGGTCTTGACTCGATTAAAGGCCATTTCCATTTGGCGAGCTTAATTAAAATGTCGCGCACATTTCCGGTAACTTGTTCAACATTTCTCGTATGCCCGGTTTCTGATTTTTTTTTTGTCCAGCGCGTGCCATAAATTAAAAACGCACTAAAGGAATGAGTTCCGAGAATGTGCGGCAAATAGAACAAGAAATACTGAGGTTTTTCATCTTGTACGCGTTGCATGTTTTATCGATTTTGAAAATAGCTTTATAGCCGAGGGGCACATAAAGATTTTTCGGCTGGCACTCTTTTAATATCGCCATAAAATGACGACCTGTCCCGGCGTTTACCTTTTTGGCGAGCGAGAAAACTCTTTTCAACTTGTTGTCAGTTTACTTTACGATGGGTCGGGATCTATATATATATATTATGCGCCCTCAAATGTGGTTCTGTTTAAAGTTTCATTCTATTTTTTGCACGACTCGTCTAGAGGGGTTGAGAAAATATCTCCCGACTTTTAGCGATTTGTGAATTTTCACGGAGCTAAGCGAAAACTGTTCCAAATGGTTCTGAGTAGTCCGATGTACTGAATATGCCCAATGCCAATTCCCATTCCCAGTGATCGCGTATCATACATCTCTCTCTCTTATTTCTCCGATACTCTCTCTTTCTCTCCCCGGATCGCCCTTCTCTCGCTTGCACTATCTCATCTCTCCCACATAAATGTCCTACTCAATGCGCCGGCGTCGGGAAAGAACGACTCAATTTAGTGGGCCCTCGAGTCGCTTCCACTTTTGCCGTTATATTTCCAATGCTTAATACCCTGTACTTGTGGCGTAGAAGGATATACACGATGTGTGGTAGAAAGGGATGGATGTTGTTCTTAAGGACTTATTCCAATGATATTATTAAATGCCTTTTACTGGCTTGTTAAATATATACGATATTTTCGAATCTATTAAATATATTTTTTTAAACTTTATTTAACAAACCTAGTAAAATTTACATATTTATGACCATTTTCTCGTCCGACTGTTAAATTTAAAGTAAGCTTTAAACTCTGATTTCCCATACGATTTCATGGTTTTAACTGTACTTTAAATTTAACAAACGGACGATTCCAATTGATTCAAATTGCATTTTACTGTTTTTAATTTTTTTTATGTTTTTTTTTTTTTTGGAAAATCTTTGTAAATGTTGTTTTTTACGTCTTTATTAAAATAAAATAAATTGAATAAATTCAGAATATTAAAACGTGTCAGGTATGGCTTAGTCGAAAAACGAAAAAAGTCGCGTTTCCATTCTTATTGAGGTTCTGTTTTGTTGGTCGTTGCCTTTAGAGTCCCGCATCTTTTCGCTTTCAACGGCTGCCTTAATTTTTCACATATGCTCGCCCCATCTCCCTCTGTATCGCTGTTTCCCTTCTTTTCCACGAGCATTTCTCTCATCTTTAATTAAAACAGACACAGTTTCTCTCGCTGTTCTGGTGATCTTTCCAGTCACATTCAGCCCACATCTGGCGAACAAAAAAATTAAAGAAATTAAAAGCAACAAAAATAACGGCCGGAGAGACTACTGTGTTGTGTTGTCTCTGTTCTCCCGCCCCCTGGGCCACGCCCACAGTCAGAGTCGGCGGAGACAAGGGCAAATATTGTTTCGGTTTGCATTTGGTGCTCTATTGTTGACTGCAACATGTGGGCACATCATCAGCCTCAAACGTACATATATGTGTATACGATCTACCTAAGATCGTGCCACATGTGTTGCACAGACATTGTCGCCGGTTCTCGAGGGTAAGTCGAAAACGACGACAAGATGATGGCAAGAAAATGACTTCCAGGAAGGCAGCCGCCAAATCGGAAACTGCCAAAATAAAAGGAAAAAATCAGAATATATTTTCTCATCCCCCCTCCGGCGGATTAACCTTCACCTCCATCGAAAACGACCGCACATTTTAGTATATTTCCTGTGCAGGTCCGAAATTACCGAAAATAAACAAACAGGGTGCGGAAAGTATTTGCAAAGTATACAAACAACATCCATCTCCTGTTGAATTGAACCGGCGGTCACTTGGGATCCATTTCAATCGCACGGGTTCACCCCAAGTGACGCACTTGGTAGCCCCGCCACCTCCCAGTTCACTCGATACCAAGTGGAGACCGGCACGAGTCTGTAATTTCGCACGGTTCGTTGGCAGGTTCCAGCCACCCAATCTATCCATCCATCCACCATATGCCACTCAGTACGTGACAGCGAGAAGGTTGGATCCCCTGGGGGAAACGAAAAGAAGCAGATGGAGCAAAAGGTCGAAAGGTGTGGAAAACCGACTTTATAAAAAAGGCAAAGCTAAAAACTAATCCAAAGAAAATTACAAAGGCCAAATATATGTATGTCTCCAGGAAATATTAGAAAATATATTTTTCTAAAATAATTTTATGGAAATACAACCAAACAAGAAAAGTACTTTGCTTTAAATCTTTTCGGATCAATTTAAAAATTATCTTTACTTAAAATGTAATTATCTTCAAATTTTGAAAATATAAAAAAAATGTAATATGTAAAAATCATGGTTAAGGAATTGTAAGGTGTATCTAATAGATATATAGATATATCTTTATTCAATAGAAATTCGTTACAATTTTCTTTAAATTTTGTATCGTATTCTTTAAGAAAATATTGAATTTTACTCTATTAGAAAACATTGTATTCTTTAAATACATATTGAAAAATATACAAGATTTAGATCAACTAATTGTAAATCTCTTAAATGAATTAAAGAAAACAAGGAATCTTCTCCATAAGTGTTCACACCTAATAATTTTTTATGTATGGCTGTGTTTGCCCTGTACAGTAATTTAAAACAATATTTGGAATGACTTAAGAGCAAAAGCATTCATTCAGAAAAAAAAACATAAAACATATAGTGATAAACAACAATTTTAAGATCCATTCTTAGCGGAAATAATAAAAACAAAATGATAAACAAAAATGCTAAATGGCAAACTTATGGAATTAGCGAAAAATATATTAAGGCACAAGAAGGTAAAAATGTGTTAATAACATCTTGTTTAAATATACCGATAATATAAACAATAATTTAATGTTTGTGGTAATTCTTCACTTCCCATCACTGAAGATCAAAAGAGCATTCCCATGCTTTTGGGTGTTTCCACCTGGAATGGAAGAAATGGAAGGAATGGGAGGAATCCGCCATACAATTAGCTAAACAAACCTAACCTTAATTATCATTCATAAATAAGATTGCCGACCAGAGAGGAGAAAAGTAACGAACGACGATCGTCAGGGAGCAAATTGAGGGATTGCCAAAGGCAACAGAACAGAACGGCTTTTGTGAGACAGTGAGAAGATGGCATCGTAAAGCTTCCCGACCGACAAAACAGATACCCGATAAATATATACAAAAAGCCATAGCTATATACACACCGATATAGAGCAAGTCGGACAAAGAGCAGACAAGTTGAAATGTTTGTTTACGCGACTAGAAAATATTGCATGTTCCCCAGAGAATCTAGATGCTGCTGGTTAATAAACAAAATCCCATTTCCCAAGTCCAGCTGAGAAGCAGAGAACCGAATTATGAATTTGAAATATTTTCTCAGCTCGGCCGCATCGGTTGGGTTGTAAAAGCAAATAAATAAATATAAATTAGAATGGGAGCCCTGTGGAAAAGTGCTTTCAATTTGAGCATGAACCATAACAGAGGCGAGCGAAATAAAGAACATATTCTATGGGGCTTCCAAATCCAGAACTGGCCATATTCAGTACGTTATGGGGTAGCCAGAGAACGATAATTGAACGATTGACTACACACACAGCGAGATAAACGACACAAATTGCTTTGGTTCGGCAACATGGAACCACGGCACATTTTACACTTTTTGGCCTTTGGGTGAAAAGTCAAATTGCTGTGCTCGGTCAATCAAAAAGTAGACCAAACAAATGATTTGCGCAATTACGCAAAAAGCAAAATAAACCAAAGCGCTGCCAATGTGAATAGGTAACGAAAGCATATATATTTTTAAAGACTTACCTCACAATGTGCGTTGCTCCAAAACAAAAAGCTTCTTGCCAAATAGCCCAATATCCAATGTGTCTCTGCCTTGGAATTTCTCTCGCCTTCGCTTAAATTGTAAATGTTTCACCAAAAACACAGTTGAGAAAGTTCACAGAATTCGAGAATGTTTCCACTTAAAATTCTTGAAATGTTTTAGTACGTATTTATATGGCACTTAGGCACTAAAACAGAAGGAGAAACCGCTGCACACTTGGCTCCGTCTCACTCTTTGCCTCGTTCCAAATGTGTTTTCACAGCACACGTATACCGCACTGTTTTTCTAACAATTATTAAGCATAATTATTTAGCGATATTGGTCGATCGATGGATCGCTGCCGATTTTCCTCCGATTCTCTAACTGTAACGGCACACAGTCCGATCGCAACTGAAGAGCCAAACACCGAACGGAACCGAGGCAGCTCTGCGAAATAAATCTCTTCAATTAAATGAGGGAACACAAATGAAACGAATTCATATTCCCCCATCACAACATGCTGGAGAACACATCTCTGCAATGTATTTTCGCGGCAGCCGCATAAACAAATACAGAAAACACACAAAATTGAACGGAACGCCAGCCACACATTGTATAATCCCAGCAGAAGGAGAGGAAGGGTCGAAAAACGGGGGATATATGTGTGGCTATATGGCATGGTATATGGTATAGGGGCTAGGGGATACCATGTGTATCTGAGTGGCGGCCTTCCCTTGGAAAGTGAAATGTAATTGAGTGCGGAGACCGCGCTCGTTCTAAATTCGTTCAATTGAGTCGAAAGAAATAATCTCAAAAATGGTCGGAAACACACAAAATGTTGCATAATTTCGAGCGCACGGAAAAAAACCCATGAATATTATTATGAGGGAATTTTTACGATGATCCCTAGTAGCACAATCAAAATAAAATCAATTATTAAGGATCTTTGTCTAATAAACTTATCTGAAAAAGGATGGAACGAAAATAGATTTGTGTTTTAAAACATGTTTTAAAATTTTCTTTTGAATCTTCACTTTCTGATAATGATAAGTTATCAATCACTAACGAATTGTTATTAATTTAAAGATATTTCCAAGATTCCTAAAGCATTTCTTCACGCTTCGATAGAGGTGAAAAATCCGGAATGGGATTCATTAGCCGGGACAATACCACGCTAAGTAAGTTAGCAGTTATTAATTATGGGCTACCTAAGGCCAGTTGCCAAATGGCCAGAGGCTGCAGCACAACCAGTAGCCGACCGGCGATGAAGAAGAAAGCCCCTCTAATGAATGACACTCGAGTTGAAAGAAGCCATCAAAGCACACACGCTGTGAGCCAAAGACAATGGGGCATCGTTTAGCGCTTGTCTCCATGGAGACCCCAAAAAAGGGTTAACCAAACAATGGACTACTACTTGCTAGGGGATTTGGCCGAAAATCGAAAACAATTAACGATTATTGACCATCAATTGTGGCCGAGGGACCCGCTCTGTAGCCAAATGGCGTTACGCCTGACTGATTAATTGATGCTGCTGCCCGGAATGGGAGGATCCCCATGAGTGGTTAGCATAGTTTCAACAGTTAACAACCTCGTAAAGCCGGAGAACGGGGGGAAAAGTTAAAAAGTTAAAGACGGCCATCCAGTGTATGGTCATAATACTTAAATTTTATGCACTCCTGGCCAATCCTCCGCGGGCTGACGGGCTACCAAACTCCTCGGGCCGCCGATTCTCAGCTTCCGTATGGCTTTTCAATTTGGCCAGAACGAAACGCAAGTTGTTAGCGTTTCGAACATAGAAATAAATATTGGAAAATTGGCTCAAAGTCTGGAGTATTGGCTCTCGGAGCCTTTGGCCATTGGCTCTGGGAATCTGGGAATGGGAAATGGGAAATTGGGAATGAGGACCGGCTTTTGGAGACACGATCCGATCCGCCAGCCCGAGTTGGGCGACACGATCTGCAACCATCGCGCAGAGATCTCGTGCAGAGCAGCCAAACAGCATAAAGTTAATTGCTAATATGATTAATTGCACATTAACATGAATTTTTATAGCCAATTATATGCGAAATATGCCAATGAGAAACGCTTTCGACCAGCGAATTAAACAACCGAAAAAAAACTACGAAAAACTGGAGATAACTGGAGTGAAATAGGTAAAAAAAAAGATGGGCCTTGATGCTGTCAAGATATTAATTATAAAATTTGATAAAAATATTAAAAAATAGTTCAAAGAACATATATTTATAACAATTATCTAAATTATTGTACAAATATTTCCTATTCAGTTATAATTCATGTGTGCTCTTGGCTTTTACAAAACAAAGTTCACATCTACTATAGATCCGAAAAACCCGCTTCCAAACCAGACCAATTCCACATAGATGATGTCGATAATTTATGCATAATCTATGCGTGGCAATTTGGCATCTTCCCCAAGCGAGTGGGCTGCTGGCAGGCGGAATTATGCGGGTGTGTTTGCATTTGCCACAAGAGCAGACAAATAACAAATAGCAAAAATAAATAAATAAATAAATGAAAATGCAATAACCCCCGAGACAGAAAAGCCAAATCACAATTCCAATCACTCAAAAACTATTGGAGATTCGAATTTGAATTATTGGCTCCACCTTGCCTGCACGTCATTTCCGGTCTTAAATCTTTAAGCGCGTGAGCTAATCATAACTTACAATGTGGTCCGGCAATTTGACAGGCGGGTTGCTGGTTGCTGGCTTTTATTTTTTCCTTTCTGGCCTCTTTGGGTCCCAGCCCGGTTGGCCAGTTGGCCTGCCAGAGCACCGAGGATCATGGATCATGGATCATGTGGGGCTGGAAAACAGAGCTTGGGGCTCGGCAAGCTGTGCGAGCTGTCAATGAACTTGTATGCTCTTGATTGATTTATACTGTGCCGGGTTAGATGATGTATCTTTGTATCTATGGTAAATCAGCTTGGGCCCAAGACCGTTGATATCTTGCTCTTAACACAATCGAAACCACCAGAAATCTCGATTCGAGTCGGCGAATCTAATGAAAGGGGTATTAATTATATTAGATACCCCTACCATCCCAGGCAACACGATCTTCGCTGTTCTCGGCTACTGTTCAAAAACACACTGGCCTTAAAGTGGTTTTATCTGCTTTTTCCTTTCTTACCAAGAGGCCCTTAGCCTCCGTCGCGGTCTAGGCCATAATTTAAAGCTGGCTCTTTAGAGGGGCGGGGGGCAAAATGGGTTGAGGCGGCTAAAAGTGGCGCCTAAAAGTGCGTTTAAGCAGACCTTTCGGCCGGATTGGGCTTGGCGTGCGGGCGTGGCCTTTTCATATATTCCCTGTTTTTATATTGTATTTTTTTTTTTTGCTTAGCCCGGTCCCCATAATCCCTAATAATAATCATGTGCTGTAATTGACGATTTATGCTAAGCCCGATATAATTTACGCCGTTGGAAACACTGAGGCCTCACCTCAAACCGTTGAGCAGGAGGCGGAGAAGGAGTATCGCATAAATCATAACTGCACCTGGGATAGCTAAAGGAACTGGAACTGGAACCCTGGGACTTCGGCGATCGGAGGTGCCTGCTGCTACTGGCCATGGACCATTGGACCCCGATGGCCCGATGGCTCAACAAATATTTCCCACACACGCCGGCGTCGCTTACATGGACCAAAAGCATGGCAGTACACGGGCATACACGTATGTCGGGCAGGTTACACACAATGCAAATGCGTTCGCATAAGTCAGTTAAGGTAATGGCCTCGGAAATCAGGAAACGAAGAGCCCATGCTCTTAGGGATATATTTTTAAAAGATTTATTATTGAAATAATCTTTTATAGAATAATAATATACTAATACTTGCTATTTAGTTACAATTATTTATTTTATTTGTTTATAGTAAAAAAATCGATGTGAAACGTAGATCGATTTTACATTATTTAAGATCAATTTTAATTTGATATGAGGCCAGGTAAATTTGATCTGGTCGAAAAGAGTATTTCATGTAAAAACGATATGGGTTTTGCATGACCTGAAATTTGCATGACCATATCGATTTTACGGGAGTGTGTAAGGTTTCAAATACCATGAACTTTGGTTTGTGGTTCGCTTTTAAATATATTTTATTATTATTGATCATTTTAATATTTTTTTAAACAATGTTTACTGAAATTCCAGATTTTCTTAGTTCCTTGCAATATAAAGTACTAAATATATATATATATAATATCCTCAAGTTTTAGATCCACATAATAAGATAGCTATTATACCCCTTTTTCTACACAAAGTGTACTCAAAAGTGTTGGCACGCAAATTTATTGTTGTCGGTTGTCGGTCGAACCGCCGATTTGCGATCCATTCCGCAAAAGGCTACCGTATTTGATCTTGGCCTCCCTGACTCCCCTGACCCCCTGTCACCCCCCTGGGGACCCCCGCAAATACCAGCCGCTGTCAAAAAAAAAGAACTAAGGGGTAGAAACGGGGAAAATCTTTTGGAGCTGCGTGCCAGTGCCAGTTTGTCTGGCATTTGGGCAGGCCTTCCAAAAACGTCGCTGACATAACTGTACCAACCGCCGAGCGGTCTTGCGTGGTGTGTGGTTGGTGGTTTGGCGGTTTTGCCGGTGGTTTTGGCGGTGGTTTTTGAGAACCACTGCTCCGGCAGCCCCAGATTTCGGCGAACGTCGCTGTTTTTGGCATCAAACACATGTCGAGGCACATGAAAGGATCGCTGAGTGGATGGCGCGGGGACCTGGAATCTGGAGCCGAATCGGTATCTGAATCTGGACGGGAATCTGGTGGATATATGGTGGTGTGCCGGTGGATCGGTGGATCGGGTCTAAGGCCTTGCATGTTTGGCGTTTCAATGCGCATTAATTTTGCATAGCCGGCCGTTGTTGTCGACACGAATGGCTATGAAAGGTTAATAAATCAAATGCATATGCATGAGACACCGTCTGCACCTGAGATCCTGGCATGCGACTCTATTTTTTCGCCTTTTTTTCGTTTCATATTTTTTTGCCTGCAGGTTTATGCGTTTATAATTTCCTCAATGCCCGTTTATGGCCATTCCAGGGGCAATCAAAATCAGCGCCTTTTGTGACCGCTCCGCATTAACACCAAATTAAGTTTGATTTTATGGGCTCAGAAAGGAAATTGGGTCATCTTCATGGGCCGGTTGGGCAATTTAGTTTACGATTCCTTGGGCCTCCTTGGCCGCCTTGAATGAGTTATAAGCCACGCCGCTCGGGTGCACTTAATCTGCGTTTTACGACCCAGTTGGCCGGCTTTTGTTACACCGATCACGTACTGGGATTAATCACTAAATTAATTGAAACAATTTTCTAGCACGGCCGACAACACAACAGGCAGTCAGGCAGTCGGCCAGCGCCACAAATTAATCAGGCGATCTGCGATCTGTGGAGAGATGCTGATCAAGTCGATCATGATCACCGATCAACGATCACAGGTCGATCATCGTTTTTCCCGGTGTTGATCGCCATGTTCGAGGCTCGTACGTGTCTGGCATTTCAACGGCCAACATCCACTGCCAAATGAGTTGTCCAACGATCTAACACATGTCGCTCAGCTCATCAGCCGGCGATCAGTTAGTGATCAATAAGGTCCGCCGATCATTGGACCGCCAATTACCCCCGAAAACAAAAAATGTGCTGAGCTTTATATGCTCGGCCATATATCTATGGCCAATTGCCAGCTACTAAAGTGATCATTAATGATCGTTTTGTGCAGCAGATGCCCCATTCCCATCACCATCCCCCTGCCAACACAAACCCCACTGGCTGCCTGCTAATAACTTTTAATTAAATTAAAACTCCGCCTATTTGCGTTCAGCGCTCTCGTGATCGTGATCATTTCGGTATCATCATCATTATCATCATTGGCGTTAGTGGCGGCCAAACAACAAATGCCTTTTCACACCGATCTACCGATCTACCGATCAGCGGCGACCCTCACAAAAAGGCAGCCAAGGTGCAACAGGTGCAGGCACGATCTTGGGCCGATCTTCCTGCCTTATTTTCCCGATCTCGCGGTGGTGCTTGTTTTGGCATTAACCGTTGGCTTTCGAGTCTAGCCAGACGAAGACTGCGGCTCCACCCACTTCACAGCCCACACTTTGAGAAAATCAGCCTTAAAGATGAACAAATGTTTAGGATATTAGAAAATATGTGGTTCGAAATAATTATAATAGCTCATGGACTCCGTTAAATAATAAAAACCAACTAAGGCATGGGAATCGATTTCTAATTTCCAAGAACCCATAACAAATCTTAAACACAACCATTTCATATTATCAATTGTTATAATAAGGTTCCAAAAAATAAATTTATTTTAAGAAAAATAATAATAATAATGTGTGAACTATTTATAACATTACCAAAAGACTTAAAAATAAAATATAATATCATTAAACTGTAATGAGAATTATAATTTATATCTAAGTTAAGATTGATTTTTCCACAGTGCTCTGGCAACCCAACCCTGCTGGCACTCCACCCCAATCCGCAATCCAAGACGCTGGAATGGCAATCACTTAAATCGTTGCGATTATGATCAGCAACAGGCATCGTTCGGCGCTATGTTTTCCTTGAGCTGTACCACTTTGGGTTATAGTTGCTAGTTGTATGTAGTTGCGGTTTCCTACTATTGCCGCTGTTATTACGGCTGCTTTGGTGGTGGTTGCACTTGTTGTTGTTACCGCAAAACATAATTGATCAATTAAAAATTAATACCAACTCTGTTTAGCTTTGGGGTGAGCGAAATAAACTTCCTCATTGAGCACGCCAGTTTGTCGTACGAAATTAAAATAAAGATCTGCCAAGATAACAAGGAATTCGATCAATATCCATTGGTAGTCTCAATTTTGTCATCAAATCATAATTAATCATTATAAAGTTTAACGAATTTATTTTATTTCGGAGATAGGCAATAAGTGATTGAGTACTTATTTGTATTGCCATATTGAAAGCGGTTAAATCGGGTGTTTATATAAATATTATGGGTACAAAGGAAATGGTTTCTAACAAATCTACTTTTAAACAGTAAATCTTTTACAAGACAACTTTTAATTATTTCAGTATTGGGGTAGACATATTTTTCACTTTTTCAGGAAAAGACTTGTTTAATATTACCTTCCAAATCCTCTATAAATTTTGCTTTATATTACAGTTTTTTCTAGAGCACCGAAACGAAGCTGAATCTTTTGATTCTCAAATGTCTTAATCGTATGCCCAAAGACCGATTCCCTGGAAATTTCACCTCTTTGGGTGGTCTGCTTTGGACCCCACACGAGGGGAGCGACTAAAGTATTGTCATAACACCGCGATGGCCGGCTACTTAAATCAAATGAGTTAATGCCACCAAAATGTCTGTGACGCACAATGTGTAAACAATGGAGCAGAGCTTTCGGCTCTTTGATTTATATAGTAAGTCGGGCGAGAGAACGAACTCCAGCCGGCATCGATCGCTATATAGGCCCTAATCCTCCCGTCGTCGTCATGCACCGACTTTGTTGTGCTAATCAGCGTTCAAGTTTATGTGACATTTTAAAGTATGCCACACACATTGCCGGCGATCTGATCCACCAGTGGATCCCAGCGACCCACCGATCCACCGATCCACCTGGTTTATATGGTGGTGCGGCGCTGTCGAGGTGTCGCTGCCAACGATCGTTACAACTTGGATGCCATTCGACCACTTTCCTTGTCGCATTGATAATTCAATTTCTTCTAACGTTCCCCTCTGTTTATTATCTTGACTTAATTTTCTTGGGGACCACCAGCGATCTGTTATTTTTTGGTTTTCTTTCTTGGCCTGGGGACAGCAGCCGATCATAACAATCGTCACTGAATGCTGCGGGTTGCGTGTGGCCCTTGTCCGATTTATGATTCAATTTTATTGTTAATTGAAATTCAACTAGTTTAGTGTGTCGATGGTCGGATCTCTGGGTGCGGTCCTCTTTTGTTTTGACCCTTTGGCTTGTTTTGGTTTTGTTTTGATCACTGTGAAACTGTCAACCCAATTGACTTGCCGTCCCTCACTCTTCGATTCCGGCGATCATGACGCGCTGATCCTGATTTATGATCATCACCATCATTGCTGCTTTATTACTTTCGGGGGTGGGCGTTTCGAAACAGTAGTCATAGGCCATAAATCCGATAATGGGCTTATGACTCCTTTTACATCTCTCAACTTTCACTGCGGCGGCGTCAATTGAAAAGTAGCTCCCTCTAGTCGCCGGTAATCAACAAGTTAATGCCGAGCAGAGCAGACGCCATTATAAGGGTCCGACTGTCCAAGTTAATAGAGAGTCCAAGTCCGTGCTTATGGAGGAGGAGGAGGAGTTCGGTTCGGTTCGGAGTACATGCAACGATTTCCTGATTAACACTTTGAGCATAATTCTACCGCCGGCGACAGAGTGCACATAACAAACAGCCAGTTCAGCTGAATGGATGTGGCTGCCAGCATCTCATGCAATGCACTTTGGGAATGGGAGCAAGTTAGATGGAGTAGTCATGGAAATCGACTGCAAAAATACCCGGTACCATTGTATTTATGCTAGCACTTTACAGAAGCTGGAAATTCAAAGGGAACATTTGAGGTTTAATTTCTAATTTACCGTATAGTAAAATTATTTTCTTAAATATATTACATACATTCTGTAAGTTATTGCAAAAATTTAAATATAAAGTAGTCACAAAGACAATAGAAAATGCAGATACAAATTAAAAATAGATAACTACTATAACAAAAACTTTAACAATTTTAAACATAAATTAAAGAACAGAATTAAGTAAAAATGTACATAGTAAATTGAACAAATCTATTGGGATTTTCCTAAAATATATAATAATAAAACTGTAATAATATTTAAATTTTAATTTTAACTTACATTTTATATTTTTAAATTTAATATATTAATATAATAATATTTACTCATTTACCCATATTTAAAAGTATTTTAAAACCTTTCAATACCTCCTATTTTTACATAAAGATTTTTAATTTTGATAAAATATTTTCAAATATTTCTTAAACATTTTAAAATCTTGTAAATTATTTGAAAGTGCAATCCAAGATTTTCTATAAACACGTTTACTACCGAAGTACCCAGTAGATCCAGCCCATTCTCGTTTCAGTTTCAGTTAGATTTCCCGTTCCCCGATTCCGAATCCCATTCCCATTCCGATTCCGAACCCAGTTCGCGTTCGTGGCGCGTGCGCAGAGCCGCCGGCAGCCGCAGAGACAAATTCTAATGCTGGATAACAGCGGAGGAATTATGACCGCAGCCGGGACTCGGGGAATCGCGGACTTTGGGGTCTCCGGCCTCGTGCTGATTGTCTGTAAGTAGCTGAGGGCAAAACTTCTTCAAAAACCAAAGACTGCACATTAAACAAAGTGAATTGCAGTCGCCGCTGCCGTTGCATTTGCAGCTTCAGTTGCAGTTGCATTCACGTTTTGTATTACTACTTGAAACTAGTTGCCGGTCGCTAACTCGCCGGACTTGGATTTTCCGCATTCCTTGGCTAATTTAATGGCGTGAAAATACATGTTCTACGCTAGGGTTAGTCACTGATTAGGCTTGATTATCCGCGATCATATTTCGCAGACAGATCCATTGACAAACGGCGCCGGCGCCGTTCCTAGTTGTTTTAAATGAAAGTGAATTGCTGACTGCGGGAGATTATTCACAGAATGTTCTAGGAAAAGGGTCAATGATTTATGGTAAATTTAAATGGTTTTATTAATTAATTATTATTAGTGATACAAAATAAAAAATTTTACAAATTTAGTTACAGTGAAATTTAATAATTAACATCATAGTAATTAGCATTCATATTTATTATAGCACTAGTTGACTTTACTTAGAATTAAAGACAATTCCAACTGGCTTAAAAAAAAAAGAAGAATTTTTTATATTTTAATAAGAGTTACTAATCTTTATAATACTACTACTCTTTAAGTTTACCTAAACTGTCTAATGTTATAACAAAAATTCTCTTAAAATAACTTTATCAAGACTATACTCCTGAAGAAATTCCAACCAGAAACCCATTCAAACTGGGTTTCAAGTAGGATTCGAATTGAATTCGTGATCAACCAATGTCTCGATCGTTGCTCTTCACCACGTCAGCTTGAAAACTCCCCACACGATCGACGACTGGCTCTCGCTGTGCACTTTCCCCTACTTTTCCTCACATATTTTTTCGAATTTCGAAATGCAACTCGTTTGCCGCTCTTGAAAACATTTCCCCTGACGAAACAGTGATGTGAGATACTCGCACTTCCACTCCAAGTCCAAGCCCTCCAGTCAGTCATCCGCGAGCGGTGACTTTTGAC
Organism: Drosophila prostipennis; assembly: GCA_037075205.1. Classification (NCBI taxonomy): domain Eukaryota; kingdom Metazoa; phylum Arthropoda; class Insecta; order Diptera; family Drosophilidae; genus Drosophila; species Drosophila prostipennis. Next base: position 221,880 of record JBAMCJ010001209.1, on the reverse strand, counting down.
TGGCAGTGGATGGATGTTTTGAGTGACCAAGCACCACCAGTAGCCATAAAAGTCAGAGAGCTCCGAACGGCCGCTTTTGTCTAAGCCATAAACTGGGAAAAGACGGCCAAAAACGGCTAGGAAACAATTTATTTACGAGGCGGGCTCTTTCGCTCGCAGCAGGCGGAACAGACAACTATTGATTTTGGCCCCATACGCGGACAACAATTAAACGGAGCTCCCAGCTGTAAAGCACTGTTAATGGCTCACTCTAGCCGGAGTTTTCAACCGGACTTTGGGGCGCTCTGTGGGTCTCTGGCTCTTTGGCTCTGGTAGCATGCAAATGATGTCATTTGGTGGAAGGAAGGCTCTGCCCCCAAAAGGCGATCTCAGCTCGAGAGTTGACAGCTTGGGAGATTGGACGGCATTTGGCAGCTCGGCGAGACATTTATGGTCGGTCAGTCAAGTCGGACGACGTTTGGTACGCTTGGGTACGGCTGTTATAAAGTTGTAAAATTGCCTCCATCAATCGCGTTTATGATGGCGTTTTCGGGCTTCAACTTGGTCCTCGTCTTGGTCTTGGAGGAAGCTTTCCGTAGAGTCAGGTTAAGCTGTCCAGCTTAACCTTTAGCTGCTCTCTGCGCGTGCCAAAAGGCAACAAACGAGCTTTTTACGAGACGCGGACCTCCTGCCTCCAACTCTCCTCGTGGGCCACACCAACAAACCCAGCATGGATCCCCCGGACCATGTTGAACTCGGTTCACAGATTTATAACAAAGATATCGGCCCGCAAAAGCCGACACGCTGCGTCGTCTCCTCAGAGTCTCCGGATACTGTAAGAAAATTTGTTCTGCAGATCAAGTTTTAGAAATCTACAGTTTCCTTTAAAACCTTTAAAAGGAATAATTTATAAAAAATTTATAAATGATTTAGTTTAGTGATTTTATATTTATATCGCCTTTTTAATTTAAAACAATTAAATTTATGTATCAAGAGGTATTTATTCAATAAAATATATTTTTATAAGGGCTTAAAAATATGTTTATAATTTAAAATTTAAAGAGGAAAGAACAGTAAGTCATGTAATCAATATAAAATTAAGAATCACTAACCTTAAATAACAATTTTTCTCAATGCACCGACTCCGTCTAGCTTTACCTCATGCTATGAGCTATTAGAGTTCAGCGAAACCAAGTCAGGGCCTCAAGAACCCAAACGCAAACCCGAACCCGCTGCAATCCAGGCAATCCATTAGCAACTGCGTTGTTTTCTTTGCTGCTTTTCTTCGAGGTTTTCTCGATGCGTTTTTTTGCTCTCGCTCTTACTGATTTTTTTCTCCTTTTTTTGCATCGTCGGCATCTAACAAATCGTTCTGTAATTTGATAGCTCAGATGTTTATGACTGTGGCCAGGCCGTTTTTAATGTGGCGGCAGAGCAACTCTCGGGATTCGCAGATCGGGACCTGGTACTATGTTGCCTAAAAAAAATAGAAAATAAAAATCAATTCACCCAAGACAACAACTCTTTTACGCCCCGGAAAAACTGGACCTCAAACGACTCGATGGTTTGGGCCATGGTAATGGGGCTGCCGGTGCGTTGATCGCCTGCCAAATCGCACAAAATATGCTAAAAGGTTTCGCTAGATCAATTTAAAGATTTTTTGTTTAGATAAGCCTTCGTTTATTGGCTAACCAAATGGTTTAGAGCCGCGGCCAGAGCTCGCGGACAGACCCCGAAACATGTTACTTAATCTCAAATGGCGCTGGCTCCGTCGATACGGATACCCTCCCGAAAATCAAGAGGGGCAGCAGCCGGACTGGGGGCCAACATATGTTTCTGCCTCGTATCAGATCCGAGCCAACGGCAATGACAAAGCAAAGCCGGGTCGAGATGGAGATGGAGGCCCAGATGGAGCCGCTGATTTCGATGGAGATGGAGTGGCCAACTCCAAGACTCAGGTGCAGCAGGAGCCACAGACTTCCGGAGGCCACTATAAAATCACTGAGAAAAGTTGCTCGATATCTTGTTTTATTTTTAATGTTTATTTTATATATAGCTATTTATCTAAAATCCATTTATGCTCTCTTTAAATTTAAGCATTTATAACTTTCTTTTATTTTCAAAATAGATCAAAATAAAAACTCATGGATTGATCACTTCCCATTAAGTTTTTTGAATTGTTGGAAAATTCACAAAATAGCTAGTTCTGTTTTTTTAAAACCGGTAACAATAAAATGAAGGAATTCCAAAGGTATAAAACATATTGTTATGATTTATGGCCAATACGTGTGCCAAATTTGGTAGCCGTTTTTTGTATTTTCTCTGCATGGAGGTGTGTGCCAGTGCCTTTTGACTGGATGAAATTGACATAAAAGGCCAAACCCATTGCAGATTGCATAACCAGTTGACCAGCGGTACTGCCGCCCACCCCCTGACCGCATCAGCAACCCATTTCCATGTTGATTAATGAGCGGGTTGTGTTTTAGCCGCCAGAGTTTTGCCATGTTGCGACAGGGGCACGTCAGTTTAAGCTGGAAGAGATCTCGCGCTCTCCTCGGGCAGCGAGGATGATGATGATGCGGTGTCAGGTCAGCATCAAGAGCTGTCCGTCGCCCCTGACATCGCCGGACAACTGGACACCCGGACACGCGGACACCCGGACTGCCGGGCAGGAGTTTAAATGTTTACATTTCCCCGTCGCCAGTCGGTGTCGCAAAAGATGAAAACGAGAAGGAAAATGAAAACTGGGTGTGAAAAACGACCTCAAAAGTGCCCTAACAAAAAATTATGTGAAAATAAAAGTGGCTCTGCGAAATATACATACATTTTAATCGTATAGGATAAATTTTGAATTTAGTTGCAGGTTAATTATACACACAAAAAAATCGATTGGTAAAATTAACCAATATAATTATCAAATAGTCCCCCACCACAAAAATTGTCAATTCTACCAATCAAATAGTTACTCTCACAACAACAAAATCACACAAATAGCCACACATAGACACACACCCAAAGCAAAAACAAAATACACGTAACTATATTTAATAGTAGAATACCCTTTTTTATAGTTACGTAACTATTCGTATAGGTCAATTTTATTAATCAAATTTTTTTGTGTGTATTTAAAACTTTTTTTGAATGATTTCTTTAAAGTATCTCCAAGCCTATTGCAAAAATGCTAGACCCCCGTTAAGAGTATCTCAAAGGAGAGAAATAAAATCACAAAAAAATTGCCAACTTAATTAAATGAAAATATATACTTTTCCAAAGCGATCTTGTTGTGGTCTCCACCTCATGTCGCGTCCTCCTCCTCCTCCTCCCTTTGCTCCTGTCGCCTTGCGTGTCAAGTGAACATCATGCGTAGTGCAGAGTCCCCCTCTTTTGGGGGCATCTCCCGCTCCCCTTCCCAACCAACCCAATCCCCTTCGCGGACACAGCCTCCTCCCCCGGCAACTGCTTACATGTTACACCAATTTCAGTCTGGAAATCCTTGTCTGGTCTTAATATGATTTAGTAGCCGCATGCATGGCTTGACAAGTGTCCATTTGAATACTCATTGGCTCAACAAGCAGCCAGTCCGCAGACTGGCTCCTGGGATCTTAGTCGAAACCCCCTTGGCAGACGCCCCTGGCAGCTCCACCGTCATTGATTTGTGTGTAATTTAATGAAATTTACATAATATTTTGTTTTTAATGAGGCCTAAGGTGATGTTTAAATGCTTTGACTTGGCTTAGTCGGTAGCTGAGAGTCCGGTTGGTGGTGCATGTGGTTAGTGGTGCTTGTTGGACTACCAGTTTGGCATTATTTTTGGACTTTGTGCACCCGACCTGCCGCAATAAAGGAGCACAAAGCACAAAATCTATATAAATAAAAGAAGGTAAATAAGAAAGAAATCCCTTTAATTGTCTGACAAATTGGCTGCAACTTAATTAAAGGGCGATAAAGTAGTGGCCCCATCCGCTCGCCTTTCCCCAGCTAATTAAGTCACTTTGGCACCGCTATCTGCTGCCGGCACACACATATTTCATGATGCTTGACGGAGTCGGTCTCGGAATCGGAGTCGAAGTCATCCCGTACAGGTTGCACTCCCAGTCGCCACTCGGGAGCGTGTCGATGCAAAGGGGCCAATCAAAACAGACAAACACCTTTGCAAAATGCACTCGAGCACTGATAACTCGCAACGCATCGCATTCCCATTCCCTTTGGTGCCCCGTTAATAAGCGTAGATTATTTATGTTTATTAACCCTTAACATGTTTACATTTTGTAAAACGAGACTCTTAATGTGAACTTTATCAGTCCGCGGCATTTGCAATTGCCATAAGTTAGGCTGTTCGGATTTGGCAAAGTGCGGTACGAAACAGAAGTCTGGAAAATAATGGGGATAATTCAAAAATATTTGGAAAATCCTTAAAAATAATTACAGTTTTTCAAGGAAAATAAATTGATCAATTTGAGATACGATTAGTTTTACGCACAAAAAAAAACTTGGTAAAATTAACCAATAAAATTGTCCCCAACCACAAAAATTTTCAGTACTACCAATTAAATAGTTACTTTCACAACAACAAATACGCACAATTAGCAAAGACACACACCCAAAGCAAAAACAAAATACACGAAACTTTTTCTTATAGTTATGTAACTATCCGTATAGGTAAATTTTACCAATCAAATTTTTTTGTGTAGATACATATATACTATTTGGGTTCATAATACATTCCCCAAATTAAATGAATTCTCTTTATGGAAGTTATGATCCAATAACCTCATAGTATTATCTTCTTAATAAGATGATATAAAGCTACTTAGCTTTCTCCTGCAGGGCATTTGGGGACCGGAAAACCCCAACCTTAGCCCAGCGATAAGTACCAATCGCTGCCTTTTCCTGTCAACCACTGGCGAACCGCTCCTCCAACCCAAATACAATATATGTATGAGAGGAACCTAACCCGATTCCATTGATTTGACGGCGGCGCTCCTCTGCAGATTTTTTTAATGATGCTCGCCTGCCGGGGGAACAGGGGAACTGGGGATCCGGGGATCTGGGGATTCTCTGCTGGCGCCCGATTCGAGGATGGTCGGTTAATGCATTTTTTTTACATGATCATACGCGTTTATCTTTTTGTCCCTCGATGGCGGCCGGTTATCGGCCGGTTTTTGGTGCTTTGGCACTCATTTAATAAGTTTGTTCTGGCTAAGAGATTACATGAACCTGCAGTGTTCAATCGCAATCATATTTTTTCCATACCTTGCAGGTTGGGAGACCCAATCTCAGGTATGCCGAGGTCCCTTCTGCCATATCTCCTGTCGCAGGGATTTCCTTTTTTTCTGTACTTTTGAGTTGGGTCCCCGAGAGCCGGGAGTTTGGAGCTTGCGTATTCGTGTTTTGCGTTCTTCATTTGGACTCGCGGCGTAAAGTGTCGGCCGGCGAGTATCGTGTGACATATCGAGTGTGAAGTGTCAATTTGAATTTATTGATAACGCTCTGAGGTCGTCGTCACCCGGGGCTCCTCCGACTGCAGCTACATTTATTTCTGGTCTAAGGAGGGCAGGGGAACCCAATTACAGGCGCATAAATTGCGGGGCCAAGTGCTTGGCTATTTGCGGTTGGAATTTATGAAACGCTGATTTTGCCATCGCCATTGCAATCAGCTCTGAAAAGCTGAAAAGCTCCGGGGGAGAGTGAGAGAGCCAAGCGGACATGGCCATAAAAGTGTCCTCGTCCGCTCATCATCAACTCTCTTTTCCTTTTTGCCCGCAAATTGTTATTTATCACGGTGAGCTCTATAAATTCCCGCGCGCAACAATTTCATATTTCGCTCGGTGGGGGCAGGTTTGCATCTAATCAATTTTCGTATGTCTAAATCAATGATTAAGAATGTCCGCGGTCTTGAAATGGCGAAATCTCGAAAAAAATAAGAGCGAGAACTCGTGTCTGGCCTGAGATTTGTCTTTGCTGGCTTTTATTCCTGCCTGACTACACTAAGAGAAATTTGTAGTGCGATAAAAATAAGATTTATAAAATATACAAAAATATATTTTATTTTGATAAAAAAATAATTAAAGGGATTTTCATGAGTTAAAACATTTTTATTACATTTAATTAAGCAAATTTAGTATTTTCAATTGGTTTTTCTAACGATCTCTTAATTGTAAATATTTAACTATTTTAATTTGAAATGGGTAAATTATTTTTCAGTCATTAGGAATTACTTGGCCCTTACCTCCGTATAAAAAATAAATGCGAGTGTTGTTCTACAAAATTCTTTTCCAAGTTAGGGGGAAACTTAGAATACCAGCTTAATATATTTCCAACTTTTAATCCCTTAATTTCCCAGTGCATATTGACAACAATTCGATGCGGCTGCGACGACAGGAAACATCTTGTAAAACTAGCTAAAGGTACATGTTGTGAACATGAAAGGGCTCGGTCTGATCTGGCCTGAACCGTGGAGCAGCGGACATGGCTCTTATCGTCGCGCCAACAATAAGAGCAACAACATTATAATGGACAGGCCCAAACCGATCCGAAAACCGAGCCAAAACCAAAGCCAAAGCCAAAACTAAATCCAAAAACAAAACCCCCAGCACAGCTGCGGGGAAACGCCACACGCGTGGCGACGATCGCGCGATCGATGATCCCTTTTTTCCTGCTCCAGCTCCTGCGACCTCCACTTTGGACACGCCGGTGCACCGGCCCCGATAAATAAAAGCCGGCGCTGGCTCCGAGACCCCAGAGGATCAGGCCCAGATCCCCAGATCCAACTCAAACTCCAGAGAGCCGAGTGCCAGGCGACAATGAAACGTCTATTTTCCCCACATATCCAGACACTCGGACGGACGGACGAGCGACGGGCTAATGTACACACGAATGTGTTGCAATTGTCACGCCAAGTGAAGTTACAAATTTATGAATGCCAAAAAGGCGGCGGCCCTCCTCCCTTTTTTCCATTCCATCCGCGAAACTTGCTGGGCGTCCGTGGCTGAATCTTTGTTGTCTTCTTGCCTTATTTTGTTGCCTCTCTGGGATCTCTGGGATGTACGAGTATCTGTGAGGTTGACTTGGCACACGGCACGCGGCAATACAAAAACCCATAAATATGTTAAGAGTCAAAGTCAAAAGTTTGCTGGTGCTGTGCGGTCTGGGGCAAAAATGGAAAAAAAAACGTATCCAACTTTCTCATTAAGGAGAAGAGTTCAATTCGATTCGATGGGCAGGTCAGGGTCCTCGAGAGATGTAGGTAAGTCCACCTTTTATGGAAGTATGTAAATACTAAATCAGCATTTTATAATATACAATTTAATAAATAACTTGTAATTTAAATAAAAGGTATATAATACATCTTTTGATTTTCTAGAGAAGTTTAGCCACATTTTTTTTATTATTTTAAATATTTTTTAAAAATATGTATCTAATATTTAATATGGATTTTCTCATACATATGTGTAATATTTAAAAAAATATATATAATACATATTTATATTTCTAATTCCAACTTATAAATAAAAAATTTTCCCTCAAACATTTTACTGTCACTTCATTTACGCATTTTTCGCCATAATATTATCCTTGTCATTTCTTACGATCTTCTAAGAACCCTCTAAACGATAATTCAGATCAAGCTCCCCTCTCCTCCTAACTTAATAGCCAATTTAAATGAGATAATGTCCAGGCCGAAGACGCAACGAAGTGAAAAGCCCCCCAATTGTAATTAAATCGCAATAAGCAACATGAATATTTTTTCCTGGACTGACAGTCAACCTTTTTATCCCGATTCAAAACCAAAGACTAACTCCCAGATTAAGGTATCCAATCGCCAGATTCAGAGGCCAACCGCACTCGAACTTCCCAAAGAAACCAAGAGGGCTTTCAAGGCGGACCTGGTGGACCCATCAATGGATTGCAGCTCCGCTGGGACAGCGTTTCCAATGATTTATTGAATTTAAATCACTTGTATTGGCAACAGTCCCGCTGTGAATTTGTGACATTTTCGTAAACGAAAAATGTCAGTTACGATTTTTTATTGACTACAAACTCTCTGCCGGCCTTTCGAGAGGCCCAGAAAGCGCAGGGCCTAGGATCGGGATGATCCCAAAGCGACTGTCTATGGTCATCTCGGTAATGGCGTTACGGTACATGGCGACCATAAAACCAGCTTAAACTACTGTAAAATATAGTTCAGACTCATTTGGAGTTATAAATTCCGGCGGGGGCCATTAAATTACAGCACGCAACACGACGAAAAAGGCTTTAACCGCTAATAAAGTTATTAACTCGCATCAAAGTTTGGCTTGTTAAACTCCCATAAAAATTCAAAATATATCAGAAGACGCGGCAAGAGAGCAAATCAATAAATGCATATAAATGTTATGGGGGGATACTTTGGAGTTTGGAGTACATGTGATGACGACAGCATCGTTCATTAATTAGAAAGCGAGCTTGGAGCCACAGGCACAAAGTTCCCCCAATTAGAAATCGACCAAAATGACTTCATTAGAAAACTATAACAGCCTTGTTAACATTGTCCCCAAACATGCGGGTTCCAGGTCCAAACTCACCAAAACCTTTAGCCCTAATGATCTCGAACTGGAACTGAGCTGTTCGAAAGCCTGGTTCGTGTTTTTTGTTTTCCCTGTTTTTGAGTAGTATTTAATTATTTTATGGACGGTACAATTTTGGGTCTGTCATAAAGTTTTACCTTCAACTCGGAGCTCTATGCCTCATTATCGGAGCTAAGCATTCGATGGACATTCCAAAAAAAGAGACCTAATAAATTTCCCAGCTTCAGGGAAAAGCCGGGGAAATCAAACGTATTTATATGACAAGCAAATCACTTAGCCATCGGCTCTACTCGAAGCCCCTAGGCGTTCCAAACCAACACCAAGCAAAGCAGCAATTGAATTCAATTGGCCTCGTCGCCGGAGCACGACTTGAGCTAAGAAAAAATCAATTTTTATGATCAATCTCACTTGGCGTGCCTCGAAATTGGCAAATTAGCCCGGAAAATTGCCGCAAACAATCTCCAAAGGTTTTCATTTTTCGCCGGTCGCTTCTCCTCCTCCTCCCAACTCACACCCATAATATATTAGATGGCAATTTATTTTAGTTTAAGTCGGTCGCCCCGCTGCCCAAAAATGCAAATTGGAATGCAACAAAATTAAAACGGGGCAAACATGCAGGGAGAAATATTTTCGATCAGATTTTATCGCATTTTTATTTGTGCCTTTATCTCTTTATCTCGATCGCAGCAGTGTGTCGGCATCTCCGGGCGACAAAGTGAAAAATCTCAACCCAAACAAAAACATCGCACAGAGGCATACGAATACCTAATTAATTGAACGAGAGTTCCCCAAACTTTTCCGACCTAATGACTTGCTTTGACACTTTGGCTTTGTCTTAGCGAAGCAGAAACCCTTTGGCCAGCCAGCCAGTTGCCATAAATTCAACGGCAATTATGTCAGTTTATTTGGAGCAAAGCGTATGTTAATTTATGTAGCTCCAAAGATATAATGGCTCCAAGGGATCGCGATGCCAGAGGCGGAATATGGGCAGTTCACAATTAGATGTTGATTTCGGTATGTAAACAGCAGGTGTTAACAAAGGAAAACAAGAGAGCCGTCCACAAGTTGCCTTATAAATGTTTTGTTAATAATGCATAGACACATCCATTTTACAAAAGCGGTTCAACTATTTAACATTCGTATATTTAAAAGGGGACACAGCATGTTCCAAAAAAAGAAGCATATAAAGATGGAAGAAAGTAGCTGGCTGGGAGAAGGAATTTCAAAAGACTGAACCAGCTTTAAACTTGTAACCTCCACCACAGTACATCCAAAGAAAATTTTAAAAAATTTATAAATTAAAGTCAGTAAACCTAACTAAATTTTAAACATTTTTGCTAAATATAAACTATGAAAAAAGGAGTAAAATAAATACTTCAAAAAAAAAAAAAAAAAAAAAAAAAAAAAAAAAAAAAAAAAAAAAAAAAAAAAAACAACAAAAAAAAAACAACCCCAAAATATAACATCAAGCAATGAATACCTATTATATGCAAATTGTTCAAGGGAGAATTTCGAGTTTTTAAGCCGCCTCCTATGCTTAATTTCAGTGCTCATTAATTCACCCTCGGCCTGCTAATGATATACCCTCAATCATTTACACGATTTACAAGCCATAAACATGTGCGAAATTGTGAAGGGGGCACCACCCTTTTTCATGTGGCACTTTCCTTTGTTGCCACCCAGGCACTTGTCAGCAATGGCGCCAAGTGGAAGATGATGGGGCATTGGGAATCCCCCCAAATGACGAGTGCCACAACTGGGTGACTTATTAGCAATCTAATTAAGTTGTTCCAAATGAAATGTGACGTATGTACAACATGTCATTTATTTGCCACGATTAAATTGGATTTAAGTAGAAGTTCTTAAAGGGGAGAAAAGGGGGAGTTTTGTAATGTTAAGTTTAAACTATTATATTTTGATTTTTTATATGTTAATGGTTACAAATTAAATTGATTTTTTCGCAGCTTAAATTTCACTTTTTCTGTTGTAGTCCGTCGACAGGTTTGCTTGAGTTGTCTTGGTCGTCCTTCGCACTTGGCCGTCATAAATTATCCTCGTAATGAGACTGAACAGGCGCCGCCGTCGTTGCTGCTACCCATTGCCACATTCGAATTGCATTTAAAATACATTTAAAAAAGCACTGGCACATTTATCATCTTGGTTTATTTATTGCAAGCCAATCCGTTCTGGAGGCCCTGCTGCTGTTTTGCTACCCGCCTGATGAATAATTGCTACCATCTAGGCGGAATGTTATCAGCGGCATAATTAAATAACGCCAGGAGGGCATCGGGAAAAAGCCCTATAAAAAATCCGAACACCCTGTTATGGCTAACACCTCCAGTTAACTGTGATCAGCCGATCGTGTTCTCTAATTGCCATGAGCAGGCAATTTCCATACCATTTTTCGGTCACTTTCGCCCAGTCATGGCATTTATCGAAATGAATAACCAAATTCATAAGCGAGTCAAAACAAAAATCAATTAAATCGAACGCAACAATCGATCAAATGCAATTGCCGAAGCAGGAGAGAGTGGCCAAGATAGTGATCGCTTCGCCTTAGTCCCCCCCTCCGAACATCTGCGGTTGTTCCACCTGATCTCTCGCAGGGAATATGAAGAAGAAACCAATCCAGTCAGGCGAAAGATCGAGCAACTTCCAATTAAACGTCACGCTAAATGAAGCGTAAAATTGCCCGTTGCTGCCGGTCTTGAATGCGGTTTTCTTAAAACACACACGAGGAGCGGACGATCGAGAAATCGAGAGATCGAGAGGAATGTGCGATCGTCTTCTGCAAATGTGACAGTGTAATAAAAAATCAATTTCACAATAAATATCTCTTCTTTCCGTAGCGATCGGGATCAGCATCGGGATCGGATCGGCGAAGGAATGAAGAAACCAGAATATCTTATCACAGCCAGGCATCGCAGAGCGTGAAGTAGTACTTAGGATGAGGATCGGGGAATCGAGAGTGGAGTGTAGAGAGTAGGGAATCGAAAAGATTGGAGGGACAAATGAAAAGTGTGGTAGCCCAACTGTCAACGATTGATGTAGCAACCCTTTATCATTATCGCATCTGGCCCGAGGGCAGGTACCAGACATTGACAGAGTCCAGAATCGGGAATCGGGAATCGAGAGTCGCCGCGTGTCCCGCTCAGGACAAATGCCTAAGCAGCCCGTCAGCGTCGGAGAGTCTGGCCCAGATCCGTAATGCGGATTCGCCGTGCACTTGAAGAAAAGCTACCTAACGTTCTGCGGTAATTCGGGATTTTCGGGGATTAAGGGATCTTACCTAAAACTATAGGTTTTTTTGTTTTGCTGAAATTTTGTAATAACTCCAACTAAAACGAGATAATAAACAAAGTTCCCTAAAAATATAGTCCAATTTCCAACAACACACTGTTAACATTTTACTTAAAATTTCAGGAAATATTTAAAAACGATTTTACAAACCTCACTGGCTTAATATTATAATTTGAAAAGATCGGTACAGTATCGATTGTGGGCCCAAACCATCCATCGATGGTTTCCAAAAATTTTAAGACCATCGATAGTATCAATAGTGCTATCGATTTTTTTACCAACCCTACTTTGAAGGTACATTTAATAAGGAATTAATAGATATTTCTTTTCTTAAAATATTTTTGAAGTGTATGCATACCGAAAAAATATACCCTGTAGCATGTCGTTGTCTCTGTCTGCTGTCTGTTATCTTAAAAACCTTGTTGTCGTCTTAATTATTGCGTTAATGAGTTTTCTGTTTGCTCCTTTTCCATTCAGCTAACCCGTTCTGGCGTACAGTAATACAGCATCAGCATCTCGTGCTATTATCAATCAATCGGCGATCGTCGATCGTCGATCGGCCGACGATGGTCGATCGTTGGCCGGATCGAAAGTCGGCGGCTGAGGGATACTCGGCTGATCATATGCCTCGATAAGCGGCCAATCTACAATATGTTTGTATAATAAATAGTGTGAGTGCTATCGCCTTGCACTGATATTTATTAAGAACCGGCGATAAGCGATCTTACGTAGCATGCCGCAGAAAAAAAGAAGGAATGCGATCTTAAGGACCGACAGGATACGGATCTTCCAGTGGGGGTCGTACAGCTTATGGATTTTCATGACGAAAGATTCCCCTCCCCGGAATCCCACACTTAATTAGCATGTTCAATTATACCCGTCCATATCCACAGCTCAACACAATGGATCAATAAACAAATTATCTGGGTGTGCGTGTTCCATTTCATTGCCTCGAACTCTGAATTTAACTTTGATTAATTGTGGGAGCCAAGATTTCCCACTGCGAAAGGGTTCTCATCTCTCCCCCATTCTCTATGTTCTCGGTGTGGTTTTCCAGCTCGGACAAGACAAGAAGAAATGGTCGAGGTACTCAGGCGTGTAGTTTTCTTCGGAGGAGTGAAAAATTAATGATTTGTTGATTTATGAATTGGATCGGGAGGTCAAGTCAAGTGTACAATGATAAACGAAGGCGAAATCATAAAATATCCACGGTCTGCCTGTGGGGTCTCTTGGGAAATTTGTGGGTGAGTAATCGAAACCGATCTTCAAGAACTGTTAGTAGGGGAAATAATCTATAGATTGTGTATGATATGAAAAAATATAAAAAATATATTTATTTTGAAATCACAATATTCATATACCATCTTAAGATTCATTTTTTTCAAGTGGTCTCTTCTTTTTGATTCCGAATTTTTAGGATCGAACCCCAAAACAAGTGACCAAATGATCGCCAAGACTTGAAAAGATCACTTAGGAAGCTATCTATATAACGAGCTAAAATGGATGCCTTAGTTAAGATATTCAGAAGCGAAAACAATCAAAGCTCCATAGAATTGAGATCTCAGATCGATAGTTTCGACATTCAGAAGCAAAACAATTTGCAGTAAAACAGCACTTAAATAAATTTAATCTCATCGCTGGGATCTCGCTCCGAAAAGCACACAATAGATATCCGCTCTTTAAAGACAACAACACAATGCACTTCATCTGCAGTCCATTTGGGGGACAACATCAAGTGTTGGAGATATAATTTCGGTTGCATTTCCACCGGGAACTCTGCTCTTTATGGCGGAGGAACATTTGTGACTAAATGCAGGTGAAAAATGTGGAGCTACCAGCGCAGGTTGGTTGCATTCTTATGCAAATCGCCTGTTGGGGTGCCAACAAAGGAGATATCATGATCTTATGGTCCGAGTTTGTGACGCTCTACATTTTGTTAGCGATTGTTAGCAGCTTATTGTTCGGCTAGTTTATGGATCGCCAATTTACGACTGCTAAGAAGGAAACGTGTCGAATGACACAAAGTGCTACCAAACATTAGAGTAGCAAAAGGAAAAGACATTAAGTCCACAGCTGAGAACATGTTAATTTCTCGTATTGTTTGGCCCTTTGACCATTCCCCTCAATTAGTTTTCACTTTTATGCTGCAAAACATCGGCGACAGACCGAACATAATTGCAACAACTTAAGAAATCACAACAACCAAGCAGCAAAACAAACTCAAAACTCGAATCCAGCCAAATAAAAACCCCAAGGCATTCAAATTGATTACAACACACACACAGTTTTTCTGAACCATGAGGATGAATTCTGTCCAGAAGTTCTCCTGATAAACATGACTTGGCGAAAAGTTTTGTTCAGTTTGTTTGGACTGATGCTTGTTTTTATTGTTTAGCTCGTTATCAAGTCAAAATAATCAGCAGCCGACTGCCGACTGTGGCACTAACAATTGTCATTGTTAAAGGCGAGCCGAGCTCACAGGAGCCAAGTTCAAGTCCACATGGCAAAAGGTGCCACATCATGCCGGGCCATCCAGGTTCCAGCTTCCAGGTTTCAGCTTCCAGGGGCCCCATAAAAGTGAAGCTCCTCATCATCGCCACCGAAACAGAAACAGAAACAGAATCACCCGAAGCTAAAGCTCCGCCACCAGACGCCCCGAACAATGCAACATGATTCGCGAATTATAAACACCAAGCGCTGATACAAAGTAAGTGATGATTGTATCTACGAATTAGCCATACCCTTGCATTTAAAATCAAAAATTATATTATAATTTATCTTTATTTAAAAACTATAACAAAAAAAATAAAATTAAAAAAAAAAAAAAAAAAAAAAAAAATTTTTAAAAATTTTAAATTTATTTATCTGATCCTTTGTACATTTTTTTCTGTGTATGTTAACGATCTGATTCCTTGAAAAACTCTGTAATACAATTTTTTAATAATTTCTTTAAATATTAAAATTGATTCTTTATATTGTAACCTATCTGTTAATTACTTAAATAATTTAATTTTAATTTTGTTTCAAAAACTAAACCTTAATTTCGCTATACTCCTTTAGAAAAGAGTATCTGAACCATCATTTTCTTATATTTCTAGAGCAATATAATCGCAGGCTGTCTGAAAATTAAGCAGCCGCCGCAGACAGACTCCGGACTTTGGAGTTTTGCTGAAAGTCCCGTCCCGGTAATTGTGGCAAGTGGTGCGCCTCTTGTGGCTGCTGCTGTTGCAGCTACTGCTTTCCACTTCAGCAATGCAAACGGCAGCAGCCAACTGCAAACTGCAACTGCAGACCGCGGCTAACAACAGCAACTCCACACAGAAGCCAAAACGTGTCGTCCTTTTGAGCCACTTGAAGTGCTGCCCCTTTTGGCTGAAGAGTGTGTTGCTGCCAGTGTTGCAGTTGCTGCCGCAGTTGTTTTCATCATCTTGGTACGTGTTGCAAGAGCAACAGCGGCAGCAGCAACAACAACAGCCTCGTTTTTAATTAAACAATGTAAGCAGATGGCAAAAAAATAAAAAAATAAAAGGAACAAGCAAAGCCAAGTTCAAGTTGGCTTGTGTGAGTTATGAGTTGCGCAATCACGACTTCTTGTCTCTGCCCAAAAACGCAGTCTTCCTCTTTTCGCGCTGGCTGATTAAGTTTTAGAACAAATGAATTAAAAAACGTGCACTTACCTTTTTTTGGTTTTTCCTTCTGGCGGCTACCGATCGTGTTGGCTTGTCGGTTTGGAGGTGTGAAGTAATTTGGCCAAAAAGGGCTTTACCTGATTTACCAATGCCAGCTGCTGTTTTGTGCCTGATCCTTTTGTGTTGGCTCCGTTTTTATGGCTTTAGGAATTTCAGGCAGCTGCTTGGAAAGTTCTCAACTTCTTGATTTATTTTTACCTAAAGATAACGAGAGAGAGACAGCACTTTAAGCTCCAACGATCTCTGTGTAAAGATAAAATATTGTAATTCATTTAAATGAACAAATCAGGCAGAGATCGAGGCTAAGAAGAACTGTCCACTTGGGAGCCAGAGCCAGACAAAAAGTCAAAAGCCAAAAGACTCCACGGTAGATTGTTGTGATGTGATTACGTCAAAATTATTAAAACAGTCTCGAGTCCCTCCCCATCATACTCCGTACTCCGTATGTCATGTTTCACAATTCGTCTGCTGCCTTGATCGACACTGATCTCAGATAAGACAGTCAAATAACAAACCAAAAAAAATATTATAGCCGAAAAACCGAACTCCGGAGACAAGTGCATTTGCATCAGAGAGATCCCCCGATCCCCAACTCGTTTTTTCCCAAATCTCGTGTGAAGCAAGATTTTCCCAAAAAAGTACAAATAAAAGACGCTGAGAATTTATGAATATGAGTCGTTCGAGGTGTACCAAACAACTTGTTGAAAAATATGAACAAATGAAAATATTTTCACCAACCAGGCCAAAACACAAATGTGCATTATATAGACATTAAGTTGAGGCAACTCCCCGGTCAAGATTGTCAGCATTGTCTGTTGCCCAGTTTAATGCTTTGACAGGCCATATAGACACACACAAGGCTGACAACAATGCCATTAGTCCCTGACAAAAGGCATCCCAACGACAATTGACAACAACGGGGTATCCAAAAATTATCAATGAGAAGCGGAGGGAAACTGTACCAGTTTGGCCAAGAAATGGTGTGAACCTTCTGACACACTCAGAAAAAATATTTAACCAATTTGTTTATGATCAGAAAATATTCTTTAAAAATGTTATATATCTCATAGAAAAATTATTTTTATAAATGTAAGGTTAGTAAAAAATCCACTTAAGAACCTTAAATATTTCTTGAGAACTCCTTTATAAATCTTCAAAGTAATTTAATTAAGGTTGTACATCTTTAAACATAACTTTTCTATTTAATTTAAATACTTCAATGCTAGAAAGAGGGTAAATATAACCTGTAATGTGTTTCAAAAGTCGAAGAAGCAAGTATTAGATTTTATTATAAAACTGTTTTCCATCAAGAAATGTATTTAAAATAGTTATGTTTATTAATTAATGTATTATTTATTAATTTATTTACTATAATACAATTTACTTACCTTTACTTTACAGTGTACTTCTCATCGTTCTGCTTCCAATTGTGATTCCTCTAATCGCTCGCTAAGCTGCCAGACAAAAACACACTGCTTTGATTATTAGATCGTTGAAGCTCACAGAATCCATTCTGTGGGACTGTTCCATTCCTACTGCGATCGCAGTGCCTCCCCGAGAGTTGTTAGCATTTCCTAGAAGCCGCGTTTTGTCCAACGCATCCGGCCAAGATTCTCGACTGGAGTCGCGGGAGCCGAGGAGGTAGTTTTGGGAACACGTCTGGGTACGTGTAATATGCAAACTAGCGAGTCGCTCCGCGATAACTGTACAGATACGGGGATTTTGCTGCAACACACGCTAACAAATTGCAGTCGAGGTATACGAGGGGCGATTTATGAGGACCGGCAAATCACGGCACGATCCTCCAGATCAGGTAGTACACACAGGTAACTGCTGCTAAGGAAAGCTGACGCAGCTGTTGCAAAAGGATTAGCTTGCCTAACTATCGGTGGGCTAGAGATAAGGATAACTAAGGTAATCCCCTCCCACTACCTGCCTCACTCCCTAATCAGCTACCTAAATTTGAATAAAACCCTAGCTTCTTCACACCAACAGCACATTCAAACGACAGCAGCCTTCAAGGAAGCATCGCAATCCCAACCAACGAAATATTATTAAACAATCTGCAAGCATGTCTCAAATGCACAATACCGTGTTTTACAAGGACGCCTTGGAGGGACAACATAACGAATCGCAATCGATGGAGGACCTGGAACCCAACTACATCGACAACCTGCACATCATATTCTTTGAGCAAATCTTCGAGGAGATCGATAACTTGAGCGATCAGGTTCGCATGGCTCGGGCCTATCCGCAGTTCATGCCCCAGATCCTCAAGTTCTGGCAGAAGAGACTCCACCTGATCGTGGGACCGAACACTCCCTTCCTGGGACTCCTGGACATCGAGGACTATGTGTTCTTCATGGAACACATGGCCGACAGCTTCACCGATCTGCATGTTCACGATGGCGTTGGCTCCTTCTCCGAATTCTACGACTACATCACACATTTGTGTGACATCAACATCACCAGGTTTCCCAAAGTGGACACATGCATTCTGGCCGGAAATCCCAACACAGTGGTCGATGAGGACATCAGGGATCTCACTGTGATGTTGCCCAATCTCAAGCGCCTGATGACCTGCATGAATCTATCTGGGCTCTATATGCGTGGATTCAGAAAGCTGGAGGAGCTGATCTTCAACTCATTGTACCACTCGGTGCCACTGGACAGCCGCTGGATGCAGGAGATCTGCCTGAACATGACCCAGCTGAGGGTCCTGGACATCACCGATCAGTTCGACAGCTGCGTGAGGCTGACAGACATTAAGTTGCCCAATCTGGAAGTGCTGAAAATCAACCTGAGCACCGTGGAGGGAATGCTATCGGAGGTTCTGCAGTTGCCCAAGTTGCAGAAGCTATCCGTGCGCTTCGACGACTCGCGGCAGCTAAATGCCGACGAGGAGACCATCTTCCAGCAGATCGTAGTGGCCAAGAGCGATCGGATCTCCCGGATTGCCCTAAACCAGGAGGTGGTGCAATTGCCAGCCCGCTGGCAGCATAGCCTGCTCCTGGAGCTGCCCAAGCTGAGGCGGGTGATCTGCGAGAACTGGGGCCACAACGATTTCTTCCTGGACCAGCGGCACCTGCCGTGCCACCAAATGGAGGTGATCAGCTTCAGCGGCTGGGAGATTGTGCGGGAGAATCAGCTAATGGAACTGGTGGCCGAGTGTGTCAACCTGGAGCACTTGGCTCTCAACGGCTACCACAGCAACTGGGAGAAGCTCAACAAGCTGGTGAATATTCGCAATCAGGAGAGGAACCCCCGACCCCTGCAGGTCTTCAGCGACATGATGTGGGGCAACTTCACACCCGAGGAGTATTACCACTGGCAGTGCAACAAGTACGTTCAGGTCACCTGCGACAGCAGTGAATACGAATACCAGGAGGATGGCTTCGAGTTCGATTTTGAGTGAACAATTATTCATAAATAGCAAATTGTATATATACCAAAACATTTTAAAATATTTTCCATTAATTTTGTAATTTTTTGTATTTGTAAATAAATAAGACGCACTGGCTAAAAAAAAATCCAACGCAACATTTTCATTCTCAAACACTCCCCGATTGCAGGCAATTTTCCAAGAGGTCTCCTCTGCGCGCCAAACATTTATTTATTTCGCATTGCAGCGCTTTAGGGTCTGGCAAATGGAAAAATCAACACACTTTATGGCCAGCCAAAAGATTTAACTGTGCTCTGGGCCCCGAGTCGCCTTCTCGGCCTCCCCTGCTCACATGTGGCATGACCTCCACTCACTTGGCCAGTTAATTTCGCGAGGCATAAATTATTTGATTTGATTGAGTCGGAAAATGAGTTCGCAAAGTGCCCAAAGCTCTTTGCCGACTGCCCAGCTTCTCAGCTCCTCCGATCACCAAACTTCCAAACGATTCGCAAACTGGCAAAAAAATAGAAGTGGTGAAGTTTGGCTTTGGTTTTGGATTTCTGATTTCAGGGTTGGAACATTTAAAGTGCCAGTCAAGTATCTACAACTCAATACTCAATAAAAACCAAAAAAAAGGTTCTAAGAAATTCTTTATAAATAATGCGAACTTAAATATAGATGATATTTACTAGTACTATAAAAATATTATATTTTCTACACTATTTCTACTATTCCTGTTTTAAAAAATTCGTTATAAATTAAAGGAATTTAAATATAGAGTACATATACCAGTACTTCTGCAAATTCATTATATTTTCTACACTATCTCTGCTATCCTATTAAATTCCTGTTATTACACAACCCATCCCTCGATTTTCTAGCCCATGCGTACTTGCATGCGAAGGAAATTAAGCAATTTTGAAAAATGTGCGGCCACAAAATGATTTACATAACTTTTCTCCCCAAAAAAATATGGCTTGGACTCAAAAAAAAAGAGCGTATTTTTGCTTTCGTTTTCCAGCATTACGTGAGCCGATCGCTTCGGTCGCTCTAAATTATTGGCCGCACTGGCAAGTCAACACAAAGTCAGGTCTGGACTAATTTGTGGCCCCCATCGCCCCATCGAGAGATTAAAATGCAAACGAGGGCAGTCAGCTGGCTCTGGGCGACTCGGCGACGACAGTTTGAAGTGGACAAAAATTTAGAAATAATGGACTATTAATTTATGGCCAACGGAGACCAGAGATCGACCGACTGACTGACCGCTGCTGCTGCCATTTCCGAGGGAGAGCTTTTTGTGTGTAGATCTCTTTTTCCTTTTGGCTATCGACGAATGTTAGCCGCATATTTATGGGTTTTTCATTAATTGACTAATTGCAGGGGCCGCCGCACACGGGGGCATCTCGCTGACAAATGCACCACTTAAGGCCCAAAACTAATGCGACCCAATTAAAAGGCGGCTCCGCACCAACCAGCCAACTCCAGCATTTTGCCTAATTTCTCTATTAATTTTATTTAACATGACACTGGGTTGGACAATTCGTCATGGTATTTTTGGGATCCGCCGACCTCTACAACCTGTGCCAAGTGTATCGAATTTGTAGGTGAAATTGGAACACGACTCGGAGGATTTCTCGACTTTAAAAACTAATTCGTTCGGAGCCATAACTATGTGGATTTGCAGGGTTACGTGGAGCAGGCGTTGTTAATGAAATCGAATCGAATCAAATTAAACGAAATGCAGCGGACTGGCATCAAATGATTTTAGCATAATTAAATTAAACATAAAAGGTCCCAAAAGACCTTAAGTGGTGTACTGTGTCGGATAAGTCGGATCGCTCTGACCATAAATACGGCGATAAGACGATGCGGCCTGCGTTTGATATTGTCTTTGGGCTGCTGAAATGCAGTGGCTGTTGTTTCCATGGTTAAGGTGAAATTAGAGCTTGTAATGACCGGTGATCAATTATGGGATTTATTAGAAAAATTAATTAATTTTTAAAAGTTATAGAAATAAGTCTATTTAAAAGTCAAGATCAACAACTAAGATTATTATTTCAATTGGACCGTTCATTGTTTTTACCAAATTTATTATTTCCTGCCATAGAATACCATTTCGATCGGTATTCTTCCACGAAGTTTTACCCATAAACTGGCTTTCCAGGTGGTCTGCGCAGTCGATTTGCATCACCACCTAGCCAAGTCAAGGAAAAAAAGCGACACAGAAACGAAAATAACACAAAACATTAACACGAGTGTCAACAAATCTTAACGAGCTAACAAAATGTTTGGATCCGGTGCCAGTGTTTCCCCCTTTGGCGCATAACTAGCTAAACGTTGACAAATCGCTCGGTAACTCTATACTTTTGTAATGCAAAAAGAGAAAAGTAAGACCCTATTTTGGGTCTACGCACAATACAAAGACCTCGAACAACGCCAACGAACTACAAGATAAATGCTTACAATTTTATTGCCAAACCGAAAACTTGACGTCTTGTCGCCGGTTCGTTGAATGCGCTTGTTCGAACCTCGATCGCCGTCTGTCATTTGTTTTCGGCCAAAACGGCCACAAAAAAGAAATATAGGCAAAACAAAAATAAACTACAAAAAAATATAGAAATTGCATCCCCGAGTTGCTGTTGAATTGACATCTCATTGATTAATGCCAGGCGGGCCGGACCCAAACGGTCATTGCGGCAATTGCCGCGGTTCGATTAATTTGTCACTTGGCAAAAACTTAATTACCCCGAAGATTGTCATAGCTGGCTCAGTTGGAGGCCACTTTGATGGCTGGTGTCTTTCGAAAATCGCGTGACGTATCATAAATTCCAAATGATTTAATAATGTGAGCGACTCAGCCGCAAGCCACCGACTCTCCCATGAAAGCGGTATTTGCACGAAAGGTAAATAATTTCCATTAGAATAATTTATTAAATTTTAAAATATAAATAAGAAATTAGTCATTTTTATTTCGGATTTTAAAGTCAATATTTTTTAAATAATTAATTTATTACAATTAAATTAGAATTCAATTTAAATCACATGTATTATTGTTTTTCAGAGTGTAATGAAGTAGATGAACGGCGGATCGATCGACAAATGATCGCCTGCTTTATGATGTGCTATCAATGGCCTATCAATGGCGGCGATTTTTGTTCTGTCCGCTCATTTGTAGAGCCATCAAAATGCTAATTGAAATCGCTTTCCTTGCCGCTTTTCCCGGCGTCGCCGCCTTTCATCTGCTGCCGTCGCTGCACCAGAAAATCAAACACGCGGCTGATAATGCTCCAACTCGAAGTAATTTAGTAGCCGCGTCGGCATCGCATCAAAGCTATCGCCAACTGTAAACTGTCAAATTTAATAACTGCATCTAACAATGCTTAAGAAGCAGCAAAGTGCCCAAATTGAATATCTTCGGGCAACTTAACGATCCGATGCACTCACAGGCAGCTCGGATTTGCATTTAAATCGCCTAGCTACCGCCGATGAGTTTCTGTGACAAAAGGCTTTTCCTCACTTCACTTCACTCCACTCAATTAATTAAAAGCGTTCGCCCGGGGGTTATTAAAAACAAATTTCCAGCACTAAACACGCTTATCGTCGGACGTCGCTAATGAAGACATCAACGGAGGCGCTGCGAAACAAAAGACTGAGGTGACGAACTTGACGAACTCTTTTCGAGGCTCGAATCAGATCAGTTTCGTTGGTTGGTCCCCGTTTCTATTGGAAATAGAAAATAATATAATAATATATTAAAATAATACTAATATTCTTATTCAAAAATTAAGGAAATAAATAATTTAAATTAAAATATTTTAATAAAAAAATTGAAAAATTAAGAACGACACTTGACATAAACTTATATACAAACGTTTAAATAAACCTTAGAATAAACAAACCTTTAGTCTGTTTTATTAACAGGAAAACCCCAAACTCTTAAACGAAAAACTTTGGCTAACAATTTTCCGATTTCAATTCCAACAAAGTTCTTCATCTGCGCAGACTTCGGCAGCAGCAAAAAATAAACGAAGAGTGCAACACTTTATAGCTCGAGGGCACGTGCATGCAATTTTCATTCATACATTATTCATTCATAATGCGCTTGGGCTTTTCACGGGACTGAAGGCAAAGTCAGAGGCTGAAAACTTCGGCGGAGGATGGGGAAAATGCAGAGGGACAGCCATTCACATATGGACGTCTGTCTGGGTCTCTCTCTATTTACCATTTAACTTTTTGCCTGTCTCCGAAACAGACAAAAAATAATTGCCAATTTCAAGTCAATTGCCTATTTACCCTGGTTATGGCTAATAGAGAAATCGTAGGGGCAATCATCCATGCAGAGACATGAGATATCCATGGAATAATGCTGGGGGAATATTGCATTTGCATTTGCATAGAACCAACAATTGAGGTAATGGTGAAATTTTCGTAATTGGGCCCCCAACTGGCAATTACTTTTACACCACAGACCAAAAAACCCGGGCTCAACTTGTTGACAAGCGCATTTTGAGGTGGTAACTCAATTTATTTATTTAAATTTCGCTTTTTGCTGGTTCTTTGGATGTGAATACTTTGTTGTGGCGCACAGGAAGTGAGCTGAGCTGAGTAAGTTGACGCCAGGCCAGAAGACTGAGATCCGTGTTGGTTATGATTTATGTGACATAGTTCACCAGCGATGCAGGCATGATTTTAAAGGGCGTTGCACTAATTGAAATTGCAAATTTAGTTTTGCTCTCAAAAATTAATAGAAATTTTATACAGCTCTTGAGTCTGCCAGTTTGGAGATTTATGAACCAGGCAAGGCAGTGTCATATTTATTAATTGAAGAATTATAAGCTCTTAATTCAAGATTCCAGGGTTATGATTATTATGAGAGATGTTCGAAGATGATCGAAGAGATACATGAGGTAACCCTAGACACTCAACCTGTGTGGCGCGGCCAATAAAACGATATAAATTGAGAAAATGCCCAATAAATATGACCACCAGAGAAAAGGAACATATTTCTAATAAATTTCCAGCCAATGAAATTTGCATAAAATGAATGGAACGCGTTATCGTAAATCACCATGAATGCAAGCAAAACCGACCGAAATAAAAGTGTCACCTTATATATGTCCGCTTATTAGATGCATAAGTATCTAGACCCCAGAGATGTTGACGATATTGATGATGATGAAAACAAATGCCGCAGTGCCACACACAGACTGCAGTCCAATTGAAATGTTTTTCGAAAATTTACGACTTGAAAAAGGAAATTTTCTAGGCTATTAAATTATCGAATCCAATCTGGGGGACCACCAGCATGATTTGGTGAATGGATACCACAATCTGGAGGGTATCTTTCTACCAAAGATGCATAATTAAAGAAAAAGTAAAAGCTGATTATTTATAGGAAAAACAAAATATTGTTACGTACTTGTTTATATATTTGTCTTTAAAATCTCATAAATATTTTGCCATTTTCAGATACAGAATAAAATAAAGAATTTTAATTTGGCGTGGGCTTTTATGACTAATTTTAAACGCAATTCAATTAAAACTAAACACTTTGTTAACAGCCAACGAAATACAAGTGAACGATCCAGTCAAAGGAGTTGTCCAGGGTAACCATCAGGTAAGTAAGCAACAACTGCAACATCAGTTGGCAGTCAATGCTAATGAATGGAACGCGTTTTGTAAATTGTCTGCCAAGCGAATGAATGAATAAGTGACTGAATGAGTGACTGACAGCCAAATGGCAGAGGAGTTGCCTTTTAATGAGCAACCCCTTCTTAACCATCCAATCCAGTCGACAACAGAAGCCTCAGACGACGATGTCTCCGTCTCCATAGCCCTAGGGTATTTACATATACATTCAATCTGCGGGGTCTGCAGAACTTAAGAGTCTGTCATTAATTCATTAAATGGTGTTAAAAACGGAAGCCAGCGTCAGTTGCCATGAAGGACTTAACATGGTCAATCAAGCGCCAATGATGTGGATAAACTAAGAAAAGACTTGGTGATGAATGGAATTCGAGGGGTTTTCAAAAAGATAATCAAAATATTAAACACAAGAAAAATGCGTAGGACAATAGGAGCTTATTTTATAAAATTCCTTACTTTAAATATTTTTATTTTTATATGTTTTATCCTATATTTTTAATCATTACCCATGTTTAGGAGCTACGTGCATAAATTTTAAATACGAAAATCTTTACTTTCCAAAAGTAAGATAACATTTTTTTGATAATCTCCTTAGACCATTTTTGTAGTTTGCCAATATTTGGGTCACCATTGTTCTATTTAATGCCATTTTTCAAATTTATCGACAAAGTATATAAGCTTTATAAGGTGCGAGCTAATTGTGCTGGCTTTTGTTATTGCTGTTGTTTGTGTCACATTCTGAATGAGCAATTACAGTTAATAAGAGTACAAATGTCAAATGGCCATGTGGGCGATTCGGCTAAGTATAATTAATTTGACTCGGGGGCTTAGGTTTCGCTCAGTGTAAGACACTTGAACTAATTGACAAGTTTCCATATATAAACATTTTGTGAATGAATGAAGTCGAGTTTTTTGGTTGCAGGAGAAGGGGGGAGTGGGTAAAATATGAATATGATTAGAAGTCAGGGTGTCAGAGTGTGTGTGTAAGCTTAGTGGGCGTTTTCAACTGGGTGCTCTGTCTCCTTCTCGCCGCGTTTCGCTGTCTCTTTTCGAGTTTTCATTCACAATCTAATGCCGAGCTTGATCCACACCCACATCGTTTAAAGTGGAGCAGTGCAAAGAGGGGCTGTCCCTGTCTCTTTCTTGCCCCAGTAGCTCCATCTCTCTCTCATACCCTTTCTCCACCTGCACCCTTTCTCTCGTTCTGTCTCTTTCTGCGTTGCACAGCTGCAGTATTTTGCAATTCAATTTGCAGTCAGTCGAAAGAGCGAGAGGTAAAGAAACGAATTTATCAATGAAACCACCCACGTGACCCCTCTTTACCTTTATGTGTGTGTGACTGTGTATTTGTGGGGGTTTTTCTGTGTGGGTGCCATTGGCAAAAGCTTTTTTCTAAGGGGGCGCCAAGCTTTTTTTCGGCCACCCAGCTTTCGTTGGTGTTATTTTTAGCTGGGCCAGCTTTCCAGAACAAGCTTTCAGGATTGATTAATGAATTTTGATTGCTGCCGATTCTAGGAAAACCCTCACAGTTCATTGCATCTGAAATAATGCGTATTCAAATAATGTTTGCACAAGTGCAGCGAATGACGCAAATGCCAAAAGTATCCTGCTAACAAGGGTTTTTCAGGAAAAGGCGGCGAGGTGTTCAAATCTTCAGAGAGGGTTGAGATCAGCACTCTTGACTAAGTGTGTGGGCTTTTGGACTGAGGAAAAGCCCACACAACCACTCACACTACTAGAACTTGGCACGCTCTCGTACACAGTAAACAAAAATGCGGTCTCTATGAGGTACACATAAATAGAACCAAATAAAACGGTAAAATATGTCAAGTTCTAATGTAAATGATTACTTTCTGATTTTTATCAATGGATCATATCTTAAAATTCAGGTTAATTTAACAAAAGTTTCCGTTTGAAAATTGTGTGGTATTTAAGTAAAAATCTGTAAGATAAAGTATTATTTGAACTTGTTTTCAAAAATACTTAGATTTGATGTTCGATAACCTGAGGACTTACGACATTTAAATAACAGATTTCCTATCATTCCGTTAAGTGTAGGAAAACGGCTTAGGAGCAAAATCCAAAGGTGTTAAAGCCTTATAGCGATAGAAGCTCAGCGAGAGAGAAAAGCACTTTTTGAGGCGTTGCGGGGGTTGTGTGTGTGGTGTGTGGTTAGTGGTGTTTGTTGTTTGGTGTTCGGTGTTCGTTGTTCGTTGTTTGTTGCCCCACCGGCAATCCTCCGCTCATGTGTGCGACAGGGACGGCTATCTTAGCCCGTTCGCATGTACAGTTGTGCCCACACACGGCAGTAACAACAACAACAACAACAACAACATCAAGACGAGGCATCTCAAATGGGCGACAGATCTCTAAGTAAGGCGATGATCGGCCCACGACTGCCGCACTCACACTCGACAATTCCACAGATACAGATACAAGAGGCAATGTACACTGTACAGATACAGTGAAACCGAAGCAAAACAGTCAAGGCAGCGCTGCAAAGCGAAGCAAACCGTATTTTTTTATACCGTCGACAGTCGGACGACGATTCGAATCGCAAAAAAAAAACGGATCGCAACCGGAAGGAAATCATCGTCTAATAAGTTGGCACACCGAATCCCGAAAGGGAGAAGGAATATAAACCGATTTACGCACCCTGTGCATGAGATCGTTAAGCGAATTAAGCCGAAAGATAGCCCATAGCTAGGCCAATATCTTGGCCGGCCCATCAAATTGCGTGTTTCAAATCAAAATTGCATAATCTGCGAAGAAGCCGGCAACGAGTTTCGCTGGCTAAAAGAAAAAACCAGAGATCGCGATTACACCCGGTGGATATATCTTTCGCGTAATCGCAGTAGCTCGGTCGCTTCCTTTGACTTGGCCACGTTCTACAGGCCGGATCTTATCGCTCCTTGGCCATCTGCAGTTGCAGTTGCAGTTGCCAGTTGCCAGTAAGTCGCGCGTGCGTTCGCCTTTTGGCCCGCCTCGTAATTAATTACAAACGCAGTCGCGCTACCCGCCCTCCGTCCAACCGTCCTCCCGTCGCCTTCCCCTTTTGACCGGCAAAACTCCTGAGGAAAAATCAGATTCAACAATCCAACGATCCTGCCTATTTACGCGCCCAAATCTTGATTCTTTGGACTAGCTTTCTGACTGGCTTGCGTGCTTCGTTGTCGCCGGCTTGCCTCTGAATCGACGACATCTGATTGCCTTTTTATAGCCGGTAAGTAGCCAGGCTTCCACCATCGACATCTAAACAAGTATATTAATGGTTACGGCTGGGCGGAGGGGGTATATTCTCCGATTGAAGATGCTCGTGGGTTATGGCCTCTAATGGCCTTTAATTGGGTCGAAAATTAAGCTTTCACAAATATATATGGCGGGAAAATTGGAAATTTATAACCTTCATACTGCTTTTCATGTACAACTTTATTCTTTTATTGGTACATAAAAAATTGTCATTGTGTTTTATTATGGTTATATATTTTTTAACAGATATAGCACAATCGAATGAGATCATTTTGCAGGAAAAGCATTTAAACATTCCTTAAATATTATGTAGTAGTTTTTGCCAAAACCGGAGGGAACCGGGTTTTTTTTATGGAACCAGCGAATCATAGAGAAGTCTTTGAAATGTAATCAATAAGATGAAAAACATAAAAGAATTTTTACTTTCGTTTTTATTGGTTAGTTCCAATTTATCGAAATAACGGGAAACTGCATAAAAACAAATAATATTCTTTAAAGTTTTCTTTAATGAGAAGAACCTAACTTTTCACCATTATCACCATTATATTTTGTCTTAAAGGACATCCTTATTCAGCTCCTTTTCAACGTTAGAAACAAAAGTCTTTAAGATGTGCGGCCCACGCGTTAAAACTTCTCGCTCCTGGAGAACGACACGTGCATGAAACAAATCAATTAGCGCTGCCACATTCAAAGGTTAAAAGGCGCGCACACATGTTTCTGCAAATCTGCGAAAATATGTGTGGGGGTTTGCCGTTTGCTTAAGGTCAACCGGCAATCGGCAGCCGCAAATTTCCTGCAACAAGTTAAAATTGCCTGGCTAATTAAACACTGCGACTTAACGGTTCCAGCTAAAAAGCTCCGAGCAAAATTGTGCGGTTAAAATGGAGTCGCAGCTGACATTTGGAAGTGAACCCCGAAAGAGCAACGGGAAGCAACAGGACTCCACGAAATACCAAAGTTCAACCGGATAACAAGGGACGCGGCCATAGTTTCCCCTCTCTTTTCATAAACAGAACGCAGGACGTTTCATGAATGAAATTCGAGTTGAACGCAGACGTCACGGGAGCTTTTTTCATTGATAAGCTCAATTCATTTTCCACTCATTCATATAATTTCCGAATATGACCAGGAACTTTTCGTCTGCCATTGGCCGATAGCAAGGAGCAACAGGACCAGCAACAGGACATCCCACACACGTGGCAAGCATTTGGGCAAAAGGGCAAAGCATCAGCCTCCTGTAACTACGCTCCCGAGTCGCTTGGCAAGTGGAAAGTTCGAGTTCTAGCTTCTCCCTGCAAGTGGGCCGAAATATGGATACCACTTACAATTTTCATTTGGTTTTTAATTTGGATTTTTTTTTATTAATAGATTTCATAGATACAAATTTTTAGGAACAAAAATCGAAACGGATTGGATCATAAAAATGTTAGTTTTTCTGAACTTTATAAATAATGAAACTTTAAAAGATAATTCTGAAAAAATTACAAATTCCAACTATTGTTTTAAATTTAATATGATTTACCAAAAAAAACTAAACAGTTTTAATTATATCAAAATATAATTATTATTTTAATCCCTAACTCAACTACCAAAAAAAACTCTATAGGTGCATTTTCAAAAATTTCAATGATTTGTAATTAAATGCAGATTTATTTTCTGCGTTCGTCAATCTAAATTATAAAATTTTATAAACAAAATGTTGAGAGTTATTACAGGCTTTCTTCTATATTTTGGCTTATTTAGGTGTAAAATTAATTTACGAAAAATCCTTATAAAATGTATTATAATTTCTATTGAGGATATTAACCCACTGTGCGCTCCCCTCCTGCCCCTCACTTCCTCCTCGTCTCCTAGTCAATGGAATCTGACAATGTGGGCGTTTAATCGCATCTATTAGCATCCTAGTCGAGCATTTTCTTACACGCCCACGCCAGAAAATTATTTCCACTAGAAAATTGAAGTACAAGTGGAGCATATTGGCGAGATAAAGGCAGGCAATCAACAGGTCCAGCTTGGATAACCTTAATGTGCTAAGCCCTCCAGCCGCCGAAAGTGTGCCTCCTGCTTTTCCACCTGCCAGTCGTTGTCCTTTCATTATTATTATTATTGCTCTTTTGTTTCTCCTAGCTTAATGGAGTGGGAAGTGGGCTCCGTATTTTCGTAGCTGCCTTTTTGATTGATGCTCGCAACCTCTAACCTTTAAATGTCATCGCAGGGACGAAGCTTCCACCGTGCAACTCTAATTGCCATTTTGCGATGCTCTGCCACCGTTGGGCAGACGGGGGCGTTTTAGCATTTTGCATGTTGTCTGTTTTTTTGGCCTTCTGAAGTTTTCGGTGTTTTGGCCCTTCGAGTGTTTGGATTTCATGGAATTCCGCAACTTTTTTGGCCAAATGTCAGTTGATAAGTGATAGGTTGCTAGCGGAGATTTTCCTTTCGGTAAACAAGTGAACTTCAATAAGTTAAAGCGCCATCTGATAAGTTCACATGATTCAAATTTTTTTCCAAGAATGAAAACGATTCGAAGGTGAATTTAAATCGGGCATTTTAAAATGGGACTGTATGAGTCGGTCAAAAGTCAATTTGGATTAATTATAATTTTAAATGTCAATAAGATCAGTTTTATTTCCAATTTAATACAAATATTCTTTAAATTTGTGATTTATAAAAACTTTCCATTTTTTAAATGTTATTACATTTTAATAGGCCAACAAATTG
Source organism: Drosophila prostipennis (assembly GCA_037075205.1). Classification (NCBI taxonomy): domain Eukaryota; kingdom Metazoa; phylum Arthropoda; class Insecta; order Diptera; family Drosophilidae; genus Drosophila; species Drosophila prostipennis. The sequence continues at coordinate 191,350 of JBAMCJ010001209.1, read as the reverse complement.
TATTTTTAATGTTAGGAACCAACTTTTTAACCATTTTTCTTAAATAAACTTGGAGTTTTTGTAGTTCGCCTTAACTAGAATCTCCATTGAAGCAGCAGACACAACTAGGCGTATGAATAATAATTACCATAAATTACTCATACGCCCTGTGATGACGCCAATGGGCATGGAAAGTGAAAGCTGATAATCGAATGGCTTATCTCCGCTGATAAGCGAAATACGTTTGCGAAATACACACATGCAATAATGCACAACTATTACGTAGATTTTGGCAAGTTCAGTGGCACATTTTCCGCTCCTCTCCGAGTGCTTGGGCATTTTCATTTCGCCCCCATCCCAACTCTCGAACGCTCACTGCTTCTCACACTCGCTCCCAACCACTCGCCACCCACAATTGTTGACATTTGCTCCGCTCGGAATCGGAAATGCCGCTTTTCACTCTCGCACAGCCCACACACCCACACACACACGGGCCGGGGAAATGGGGCGAGAAAATGAGAGAGAGAAATGTGTGTGGGCCAGGAGCGAGAGCCGGCAGATGCTTCAGTACAAATAAGAATCAAAGTTACACGCAGACAGAGACACAACCGCGTTCGGGCGGCAAATAGATGATGGCCAAAAGCTAAACACACATTTTCAGGCATTTTCCGATGCTTCCGACGCCGACGCAGCCGATTTGCCGCTGTTTTCATGATTTTTTCACCGATGGCCCGAGTTTCCCATTTTCATTTTCAATTTTACCGCTTGCGCCAGTAGCGTTTCGACGGCTCAACGGCTCGTCTCGCAACTTTTGGCAAAAATAATTCGGGACTAAAAAAACATCACCGAAATAACTGAAACGCGCGCGTCAGGCCAAAACAAATTAATCAAAATCATTTTCAAAATCAAAAATAATTATTAAAATTAAGCAAAAACCCAAACAACAGCGTGAAAAATGATCGAGAGTTTTTTTTGGCAAACACTAGATGCCAAAGAAAATAGAAGCAGAGAAAATTAAATAAATAAATTGCCGACGGCAAAGTGAAAATATATTGGGCATATTTTTGGTCAACATTTTTGAAATCTATTTAAATGTGTATTTTTGAGGGTCAATTTCAATAAAAAGAAATAAAGATATATATTTATAAATTCTTATTATGAGTGTCTTATTGTGATTATTAAAATCTGAGTGTTTATCTACTGTAAAATACATTTTTATGAATGTTTTTTGGTGTCATATTTATATAAATGTAATTAAATTAAGGTGAAACAAAAATTTACAAAGAAAGGAAAATATATTGAAAGAAAAGGTAAAATAAAGTTCATATTTTACACAATTAGCATAAGTTAAGCTTTTAAATATTCCTTTCAACTAATACCATTATTAAATGTTTTCTTTCATTTTAGCTTTTGCGCAAAACTTCAATCAAATAAAAATACAATCAAAGTAAATTGGCAAAGACTGATTTGATCTTTTTGAGAAATAAATACAGTGAGAATCAATCAAGCAAACCGCAGCAAAAACGTGAACAAAGTACAACAAAATGTGTCAATTAAATTGAAATTAACCAAAAAGTGATCAATCACCAAACAAATGGAGTCTCGGTTAATACGTTTGTGTTTCAGTTTTTTGTTTTCCAAATATTTTGTTTTATTTTCGAAACGCTCAACGTGCAACGCGCTAAACCACAAAAATGTTGCTGACAATGCGTCGTCAAAATGAACTGATTGTAGGTAGCCAGCAACAGCATTCATCAACAACTCCGCCATCATCAGCTGCAGTTGTGGCATCCACCAGTCCACCTGGATTACCTGGACAAAATCTTAGTTTAGTGCCACCGGCAACGGCAGCATCGTCACAGGATTCGCTAAATACACCCACAACACCGTTGCTGTCTCTCAGTCGGAATCCCCTGCAATTTGCACCACCACCTGCACCACCCATTGCGGTGCCGAGTGCCCCAGCTTCCGGACCCGCTTTCGGCTATTATCAGAGTGCTGCCGCACCACCACCATCCCTGCATCATCCGCAGCCAACCACTGAAGCAACCACAGCTCAGCAGGAACAACAGCCTTCAGTGGAATTGGATGAATATGTAGACATATTGCAGGTTCAACAATTGCTATTGGATTCGTCGGCAGCAGCAGCAGCGGCAGCGAATAATCCCCCACAAACTGAACAATCCATTCAACAAAATACGGTGGTGCCACCAGCATCAGCAGCAGCAGCAACAACAGCAAATTCTTGCCAAGCCGCGACCGCGAATTAATCTGCAAAAGGCCACCGAATATGCAGCTCAATTAGCTCAGGGTAAGGACTGAAAAATCCCACCCACCCATATATAACCCATCAGTCATTATTACCCGAATATAATTTGACCCCCTCCCCCCAGCCGAGTCCTCATCACCCGGCTCGCGTCGTGTTCTGCTCGATTACCCGAGTCCCTATTTGTACGGCAATCCCTATCACCACCATACGCCGCCCAGCGAGGACCTAGTTGCCCTCTGGTTCGGCAGCAATGGCACAGGTGAGTCATCACCTCATCTGCTCAGAAAATTGTAGATATCAATGTAGCAATCTAAACAGAAATATTGGTATTTATTATCTAAAGGACAGAACTGTGCTGATAGGTTTATCCTTGAAGAAAGGATCATATTAACAACTATATAATATTGTTTTCTAATATTAAAAGGACTTAAAAGACCAGCCTTTAAATAACAGTTTTTCTCCTTTCACTTAAGTTAAAATATTTCAAATTATTTTTAAAGTCTCAGTCGCTTCAAAAAAATATGAGAACTTTTAAGTAATTGTTATGAAATGTTCAAAATAAAATTAAAATTGAAATAAAATACTTCCTAAAGTTAAATAAAAGTATTAATGTACGGTTTCACCCATCAACATATTTAACTATCGAAAAAAGTCAATTAATTTTTACACAGAAAAGAAAAAGTTCCCTCCATGTTCGGTGTCAATCAACTATTTAAGCTATTGCATTTAACTGAAATACCTTTAATGGTTAAAAATGAACGAAATATTTTTCCAAATCCCCCCCAAAATACCAATCAATAACTCACGCCGGACGGCTCATTTTCCCAGGGTATCGTGACATTTCTGTTAGTCTGTCGCCAGCATGGGAGTCAAATTGGCGATCGAGCGTCCTACTCCTTGTCCCTCCTCCCCGCTCATTACATAACTCACGGTCTGCGCACTCCATGTTGCAAATATGTCCATGATGCAGTTACTCAAAAACTATCTCGCCGGCTATAAATTGCCAAAATTAATCTGTGAATGAGCTGACAGCGAAACTCCTGCGCCCCTCTCTAATGGCTCAATAAATAAAATAGAAATAAAATGAGATTTTCGCGCACTTTAATGCCGTTCGCTGGCAAATTTTCGCTGGCGCCTTGGCGCCCGCCGTCTACTTGAGTTTGAGTTTCGTCGGCCGACCGACCGACCGACCAACTCAGTCGCTCTTTTGAAACACTGCCAAAAGGCTGAAATTGAAATTTCAGCTGCAAATGATGCAGTGCGTCGTCCGGAGACTCGAAGACTTTTCACTCCGGCTGCGCCCTTTCAACAGGTGGCAGCACATGCACCGCTCTTCTCTGTTTTTGGGCTGCCATCGCACGTCTCATCGATTACTCGCCTCGAATTCGACGTGAGTGCGGTTGGACTTTTAGGTTTTTTATGCTTTTCGCTCGCCGGCTTGCCAAAATTAAGTCAGCGCGCCAAGACCACCCAAAGTGTGTCAATGTTGGCGCTGGGAAGCGCTCCACAGTGCGTACAAATTAAATTATATGTCTTGTGGCTGCGATCGAGGCCTAACGGTGCTATTTCCGCTTCGAATTCAATTAAAATTTTGGCTTCGACTCGGTTAAATGTCAACCATGAAGCGGAAGGGATTTATGAAATCAGATTTTGGGGTAAAAGGAATCATTACATTCAGAATGTATTCCTTTATAATTTCATTTAATTTAATTTTCCATTTCAAAATAAAAAGAAATCCAAAAATTTGCTACGAACAAAATTGAAATTACCAAATAATTTTACACTTAATCATCATAAAAACATATTTATAAAATAGTAAATCATGAAAGTAAATCATAACTATTTTAATTGAAATTTTTTTTATTTAACTTAAAAGGTCTACAGTTAACAATACATTATTTTTATTATAAAATAATTTTTATTAATAATTTTTTTTGTATTTAATAATTTTTGTTTCGATACAAACTAAATTAAAATAAACTATACTGACTTGAATAATTTTTTGAACATTCCCAAAGTTTTTCGATTATAATTCCGATTTCATACCATTTAAGTCTTTACAACGATTTTCGAAACGTGTTCTGCTTCAGTGATTTCCAGCGACCAAAGTTCTTATGCAAAGCTAGATCGCTCGCAATGCCGTTCTCCAGGGATCCAATGCCATTTATGGCAAATTAAAGACAAGCCCAACGCAGTTCTCGTATTTTCCCAGATAAAGACACGCCACACACAAATTGTCTTAATTAATTAATATCATAAATATGCGACGGCGCTTAATTGCCGATGGAGAGCAAAGAAAAAAACAATAGCAGAAGGCAGCAGGCAAAAGAAAAACAAATCTCTCATGGCAACTAATTAGTCAGGAAATGACCCCGGCTGACCGAGGGGCATTCGGCATTCGCATTCGAGCTGGCTGAGTGACCCTAATCGACAGGAAGCTGACTCAATCTGGGAGCGAACTGCAGGCCCAGGGCCAAATGCAGCTGCCACTTTTTGCAAGCGCCTCAGACTTTGGCTGCTGCTGCACTTCACTGGCAATCAATATTCATAAATCTCTTGGCAAGGGTTAACCAATTAATAACGTGACCCGTTTATTTTATTTCACTCCGCTTTTCGCCTCCTTTTGTCAAATCAACCTGGGTGATCGTTCCACGTTTTCCAATGAAAATCGCAGACAGACTCGCACACAAAGCCTTTCAGCATTTGTCAACGAGAGGCGACGTTGACACCGCCGACAACAAACACGAACGAATGAAAGCCAACAGCCAAGAAAACTGCAAGAAAATTAAGGCAACCATCCGGGCTCAGTGCACACAGGGCACACTGGTTCTGTTCTAAGTATTCGTGAATTCTTCAGGATAAATATTGAGGTAGAACTCTAAGCAGCCAGAAGATAACTAATGAAGTGGCTTTCTATGAGTTTAAATGTCTGAATCTTTATTCTAGGATCGAGGACCAAATAGGAATGATAAAGTAAACAAAAAGAAGCTGATAAGCAAGGATGATACCATCCTATTTGTTCTTTCAAAAGAACAATGTTGATTCAGAGTTTGGCAAAAGTATTAATCCAAATAAAATATGTAGAGTTTCTAAAAAATTATTTTGTACTTAGATAAATCTTTTACTTATCTGGATACTTTCGAGCTATATTCTGCTGTTACAAACTCAACAATTTCTTTGAATTTGTTAGCTGATGAGGAAGAGTGACTCTCTATCGAAACACATTACATTATATTGCCTTAAAGATTTAAAAAATGGAAAATGCTGTTCGAGGATCGATTATTTCTTAAAGAGGTTGTTCCTAACAAGCCTAGAACCACTGTGATTCTGCGAGGCAGCACAACCTTTGTTACCCTGTGCCGAACGGAAATCGCTGACATGGACCACACCACAGCAGTCAGATCTCAAGTCTCAAGAACCGAACCGAACCGAAGCGAGGCAAGAAAACCAAGCCAAGCACAAACACAATCTCCAGAAGCTTGGCACTCAGCGAGGCTTGCCTAATGTTTAATTAAGGTGATTGCTGTGCGGTCACCTGGCGATGTTGCTGCTGTTGCTGCTGCTGCAGCAGCAATTGGTGTTGCTGTTGCGGTTTTGGCGAACGACAACAACACCTCACGATCGCCAAATTGGTTTGTAAGGATAAGCCGTCCAGCCTTTCGGGTGAGGTGAGGGATAGGGAAAAGTAAAAGACCTGTGTCAAATGCCTGGGCCAAAGGACATCTCCAAAGAAACGGGCAGCGGCAGCAGCAGCAGCAGCAGGAGAATTTGCAGCCGTGGCCTTAATGAAGATTAATTGCAATCAGCGAGCCACTTGAGATGCGATTAATTGCAGGAACCACTGGACATGGGGAAATGGAACCGAACTTCCTCCTAGACTCGCAGCCTCACAGCCTCGCAGACTTGATGATGATGATGCCTTTTGGAATGGTTCACAAGTTCACGACTGCGACGACGGCAACTTAATTGCCATTTACATGGGAGGCAAGATTGTGATTGCTCCCGGCCAGGCTTTGTTGGTGGCACAATGCAGCTGATGGATTGCATTTGCATTTGCATTTGCTTTGGCCCCTCCATTTCCCTCAGCATTTGCATAATGGTCCGATGCCTTTGGAGATTCGTCACAGCGACTAGCATAATCGACTTGAACTGGTCCAAATCAAAAGTTGCGTTAAGTCTGCCATTAGCATAGTGCCAAGTGTGTGGGTCGAAAAAGTGTGCCACAAATGGCTTCGTATAGGTCAACTTGATTATTATTATTTTATTTATTTCATTTTTTTTTTTGCATTGTCACCTGCGGTCTGGAAGTTGGCGCCAAGTCTGCGCCGCTGGCCAAATCAAATCAAATGAAATCGATTTGGAACTCTAAAACGTATATATCGAAAGCCACAGCATGTGGGCTGATTTTTGGTTTTTGTGGTTTGCATTCGAGTTAAGTTATAATTTGTGTAAACTTTTTGACAACTTTCGAGTAGGAATAAATTACCATCACGGGTCTAAAAATATAAGCTTAACTCAGAAGCTGAAAGGCAAGTGAAGAACGTGGGATTTATTGGATCTTAAAAGCGGCTTAAATGGCATTAAGGGAATGAGCCAGTTACGTTGACGGTTGTAACATGTCAATTAGGCAAATTGTAGTTTATGACGTTGGCTTTTATCTTAGAAAGGTAATTCTGTATTAATTTGTATTTTTAATATTTTAAATTAAAGTAAATTGTTCCTTCTTATTTACACAGAGAAAATTATCAGAAGTTTTAGGTGCAAAATCAGGGGTGAAACATTTTAAAAAGTAAAACGCTTCATACAAATTGTATTTTACTTTGGATTTTTAATTTTAAAGCGTTTTTACAAGGAAACGGCACCTGAAAGGTCGTATAATTTTCTCTGTGTATACAAATTTTTCCATTCGTTTATTGGTTCTTTTTGATAAATGCAATTTTTTCTTAAATTTGCAATTTATCTTCTATGTTTAATAAATGGAAAACTCCTTTCCGAGATCCTAATCTATCTCTATCGGTTAAGTGGACTTCTTGATCTCTATAGAATAAACGCCCAACCTGTCGACGCCGTGTGGTGGAACTCGGGGGCAACCCACGCACAATACGCTTAAAAAAAGAACTCCTCAACAAACCCAAATCAAAAACCACAATCATTTAAATATAGCGAAATCAATCGAAAAATAACAAAAATAAACTATAAGCAGAGTTCAGTTGAAATTGGTTGGATTTTCGATGAAAAACCGCAAAACGCGTTTTTCATTTGCATAAAAAATTGTTGTCTGTGCCCAGGCAATCGAACATGCGGCAGACAGAAGAGTCGAGAGTCGAGAGCTGGGGACCAAGATCGCGAGACCAAGCCCCAGAGTTGATTTCATTCATGAGGCACAGCTCCATTCATAAGCCGAGCATTTCTAGTTTAAGGTAAGCCACACTGGACACCTACGATCCGTTGGAGAGTTGGATACAGCAGACTGCATACGGCGATACTGCAAAAGTGCAACTGCAACTGCACATTATTTATAACATTTTGCCGTTTTGGGGTCACATGTTGGCGTGTGTTGCAAATTAAATTTGCAAATTATAGGCTGTCGCTGGGGGTTTCCGGTTAACGACCAAAGTCAGTCCTTCTCCGGAGCCCAGCCACTCTCCCGCTCATCTTGAGATGCTTCAAAACTGTTGCAGCACAAATAAACTTCAGCAGCAGAGTTGCCAAAAAAAAAAGAGGAAAAACCATAGGTATATATAGAGATTTGCCCCAGCTTTTTGGCTCAGCTGCACTTCATCACGCTGCCTTTTTTCTGCGCGGGGGTCCTCTCATGACAACCTCAATGGGGCCCAAATATGGCGCATTCGGCACAAAATGGTCTCGCCGTGCTTTTGGCCACATTTGAACTGTCATGCCTGGTTTAGCAGGCTGGATCGCTCGCTTTTGGCCGGCACCAGCGAGTTCCAGGCCATCTGACATTTTGAAGCGAAATGTCAGTCACAGCTCAACATCCCTGTCTCTTTTTTCCCCCGTTTTTTGTACTTTCTGTCCAGCGGCTTCAGTCTAGAGCGCTTGAGCCACTGATGGTGGTGGTTTAGTGGTGTTTCAGTTAGCGGTTAGCGGCCATTACCACCGTGGGTTGCCCAAGATGGCTTAGACAAAACGTTCGAGGAAAGTGTCAGCGGTGCAGAGAGGCGAACTTTAAATGCCCTTGACTTGTAATAAATTGTTTAGGCTCACATTTTCTAATTATAATTCAATTATTCTAGTTATAATAATAGATTGGAGCCATTATTGTAACTATTATTTGCCGAAAGGTGCGTCTAATTAAATTTTTTTAAAGAAATTAAAATTTGTTTATAATAAATTGACAATAATCAAAATTATATTTCGTTTTATTGGGGATGTTAAGAACAAAGAGTTTATTTTTGGTTATTAATTACCAAATTATAAACATTATTGTCAGCCTAAACTGTTTTTTGTAAATATAGACTGGTTTTTATTTTATATAATCAGGTATATTAGTAATTGCTTTTATAAAACATAAATATGGAATGAAAATCCAGTTCATTTCACATATTGCTTTCAATTTATAGTAATCTCTTGTGGCTTCCTTCCCTCTCCTTCATTGAGATCTCGACAGTCCGTCATACCCTTTAGCCGCACATCAAGGGTACTCCACTCGAAAAACAGGGGCAGCCATCATCGTCGTCATCATCATCGCCAGAGATCACAGATCATACAAGATTTCCAACTAAATATGGTAGCCAAATAATTTACATCAACTCTTGTGCTCTTTATTGTTCTGTTTGCTGTTGTCGCTATATCTTTTATAGTTGCCATTGTTGCTGTTGTTGTTGTTGTTGCAGTTTTGCGTGATTTGAAGTTTTATGTTATTGCTCTTCTAGTTGTTTCTTGAATTTTTAGTGGGCGTAGCGCGCGCGCCTGACTGCCCACTCTTGTATTGCCTTTTTCAGTGCCGCTTTTTGTTTGGTGATTTTTGTTTTGTTTTTATTTTTTCTTTTTACTTTAAGCAATTTGATTGGTGTTGGTCAATGTCTGGTAGCCAAGTTTCAAGTGCGTCCTCCCCGGTTTCCCATTAAAAGAAATCATCAAGGGGTCTTGTGTGCTCACGCCACTTGACACATTTCAATGGAGGGAAGCGGACAAATCAGAAAATAGCTCTTCCCCGGTCCATTTTCAGAGTCCGAAGCTCACAAATTACGCGCATATTTTCTAATGAGCTCAACCATGCCGCAGATCGCCATGGTTCGAAATAATTCGACGACTCGCACGCAAAGAAAAAATTCCGACAGAATTTTTTTCGGTGGCACCAAGATTTATGCGTCTCCATCCAACAACCCCTTGGCACCTCCTCATCCTTGGCAATTGGTGCCAACTGATGGCTTGGACAGGCACATATCGTTAGCACAAAGACCGAAAAACTGTCCGCTGGCATTTTCGGTTCTCCATGTCAAACGCTGAAAGATGCGACAATTTGTGGCCCATCCCAGAAAGTGGACAGGAGGGCTAATTAGTGGGAGGCTAAGGATGGGGACAAACATATCTCAGTCGTTTATCTGTCAATGGGTTAAATGGCGACGCTAGTTGTGCGGAAAGTTGTTGAAAAATGTTTCATATGTAACTAGGAGATACCTTTTATTGAGCCATCAGCAAATTAATGAGAGCCATTAATATTTATAAATTATTTTATAAAGAGTATTTATTATGAACTTGCAAAATATAATAATAATAAATAATTGAAAAAAAAATTCTAATCTAATAAATGATATTTGGCAATTTATCTTTGCTATTTATTTCCACATCCTGGGGTCAGTAGGCAATGTATACCACTTAAGTGCTTATAAAAAGGCGCAGTTAAGTTAAGATACCCTCACAAAAAAAGTGCCAACTTTTCCCCTAACATATGCGAATGCAATCGAAGTCTTTCCTGCCTATCTCCTTCCATCCTCCTTTTCCTGGTTAGACCCAACGAAACTGTAACCAAACTTACTAACTTTGCCAACGGGCCCCCGCAAAAAAAGACTAATATAAAATAAATAAAACTAAAAGAAGTCAAGCCCGAAAAAAAGCTACGCCAGCAGCCAGGTTTCCCAAATGCGACACGCGTTGACTTTGGGCCACTGCTGAGACTTGGGATCTTTTTATTCTTTTTTTTCTGTCTTTTTTTCCCGTCTGTCGTTTTGGCCGTCTGTGAGTTTCTGGTGGAAGCTGTTGCCACTTCCTCGAACCTCTCGCTCGCACAAAGGCGACATTGCATTTGAACAGTGGAACAAATTTGCAGCTGATTTATGTAAATCGCCGACGAGTTTTATTTAACTTTTTGTTGGTGGTTCCCAATCAGCGTATTGAATGCTCCCGCTCAGCCGCCCACCACTCCCTAATCCTCTGGTGCACTACTTGCTGGCTTTCTTATATGTATTTCTTTCTTTTCCACCTCAGTTGATCGTTGCCGTTATTTGGCCACCAGTCTGCTGGTGGCGTGTGTATCTGAAAGATACAAAACTGCAATTCATTCAGCGAAAATTTTCGGTCGTTATGAATGGAGCAACCCACGCGTCGATACTAAAGTGGCTCTTGTTGCGGCCGTTGTTCTGGCGGCTGCCGCTGTTGCAGTTGCTGTTGCAGTTGTCAAATGCAGTTGGCCATGATGCGACTTTACGTATGAACTATGAAATGATTAAAAATATTTAATATTTTATATTTACTATTAAAAATTATGATTTGGTGATAGAAAAATGCCTAAATATAAAAACGCATATAAACAAAAATAATTGAATAATAAAAATAATTTTAAAAAGAAGATTCGTAAATTTTTTGTTTTTATTTTATTTTGTTTATTTTTTTTCTGTTATCTTGATATATTAAATGATTTTTATTAAATTCAGACTTAGCTATATTTTTTTTTTTTGTCTCCTTTCAGTCATACAGAAAATGTTAAATATTAAATAATTTATCAAGTGGCAAGCCATAAAATCAGGCAACATGAGAAAAAAATGTTATTGTTAAAACTAATGTTTTGACATCAGAAAAATTACTGAAAAAATAAAAAATGCACAAGAACAAAAATAGTTGAAAAACAAAAATAATTAAAAAAGAAGATTTGTAAATTTTTGTCTTTTCTTTATTTTATTTTGATTATTTATTTTTTGTTATCTTGAAATATAAAATGATTTTTATTAAGTTTAGACTAAGCTGTATTTTTTTTTGACTCTTTTCAGTCACACAGAAAATGTTAAATATTAAATAATTTATCAAGTGGCAAGCCATAAAATCAGGCAACATGGGAAAAAAATCGATCAATGCCCCAGAGCTGTCAGACATCGTGACAAGCGGCAAAACCAAAGCTCAACCTAAACTCTGGGGTTATACTTGGCTCGCTTGTTTTTCCTTTTTCTCTCGCTCTCGCTGTTGGCCAATATTCAAATGCAATTTATGTCATCGCCGCTTGCATTTATGCATTTATGACGTCAGCCTGGCCATGGGAAGTGGTTAGCAGTGCTGGTTGTTGTTACTGTTATTGCAGCTGTAGCAAGTCGTAAAAATGTAATGGCCCCAAACAAACAAAAAAGGAATTCTACTAGGTGGAGGAGTGGAAAATAAGCCATTCACGGATAAGATTTTGCGATCCATAATGAATAGCGCCAAAGTGCAAATTAATTACGAAAAACCTTTAAACAAGATTTTTACTAGTTGCAGATACTTTTTTTATGGCTAGAGATACGTTAAGATAATCCTCGCATTTAATGGGCATTTTCTCACATATTTAACAACTTACTCTCCCGCTTTCTTGTGAAATCCAAACGACTACAAAAAATTATTCTAGGCCGAATGGAAATAGTAATACAAACAATGGTAGCCGTTGACAAACGGCTGAAATATGATAGTTCCGATCGAAACGGTTCTCCAGGCGATTAGTCCGTTTCCTACCCACTGAGCTTTTGAACAAACATTTCATTGATGGGCCAGAGATTTCTTTCGAAATGTTTTCATTGAATGCATCTCGAATGGCTGTTGAAGCATTTGACAGTTAATTTGTTTGCATTGACAAAGCGCAGTAAAACTTCGGCATTTTCCGGTCCCCCGATTTTTGAAATTTCGGATCTCGGATCTTGGATCTCGGACATGCTAATGCGGTTCCGGTGTGCCTGGCTAATGGCCAAGAGGCAGAGGCAGCAGCAGCATCTTAGCCACGGCCATCAATTTGCATTTGCTGCCCACATTTACGACTCGCGTGCCCTTTTGGCACCTGGGGTTTCCAAAGTTTTGTCTCGAACCTCGTTTCATTCATGATTTCATCATCGAGCTGCGATGTGGGCGCAGTTTACTACGATGCGTTTGTTCATTCATGAAAAAAAGAGAAACAGAAAAAAAACTCTTCATTAGGAAACGCGTGCCCAGCCCTCTATCTATATTCCCTATATCTCTTTCACTTCTCGGCCAGTTAGTAACCCAATATTTGCTTTTATTTGGTTAGGCTTAAGATCTTGGGGTATGGGGTGTATTTTCCATATCTTGATTCGCCTCTGGTTGCATCTTCTATCGCTCCTCCGATGCGACTGCTTGCCTCGCTTAATTTTAGCAACATTTAACCCAGTTCTTTTGGTCACTTCGCTGCTGCTGCTTCTTCGTTCGCTTAATTTTTTGTTTGCTAATGAAGTGTCAACAACAAATTGAATGTCTAACATTTGTTGCATGTCGCCAGTGAAACACAAACAACAGCGGTCACAACCATCGTTGAACACATGTCTGTGTCTTTGTTTAATGCTTTAAATAAATAAAATGTGCATGCAATTGCAAAAAAACGAAAGGAGATTTAAAGTGGAACCGCAAGTGATTTGTAAATACCCTTTTTCTGATAAATAAAAGGAGTTGTAAATTGTAGTTTCATGCTCTACAAAAAATTCTAAAATCTAATGTATTTTGAAGGAAATATTATGATTATTATAGGTACTTCTTAAACTATATTTCCCATTAAGTTTCTTAGAAAAAATTTTAATATAAAAAAAAAATCTTAGAAAAGGTTTTAAACTTCCTTCAAAATTCCCATTTAAAATATTTTGGAAAAGTCAAAAGAATAATTTTTTATTGAACACTAAAATCTAAAAAAACAATATATAAAATCGATTTTTTGTGTTATTTGAATCAATCAATAAAAAATCAGGAATAAAATTTTGTATTTGTTTTAATCGGTCTTATAAAAATTTATTCAAAATCATCATCTGTATCCTCATTTGAGGCCATTTGTTATTATCAAATCGACAGGAGTTTCCATCTTCCAAAAGCTACCTCAAATCCAGCAAATAACCATTCAAATCCACCATTTGAAGAGCATTAATATATAATTTATGCCAACACGTAGCCGCCACGTAGGCAGAGGCGAAACCGAAGCGGCAACGTGAACGGCAAACATGCCCTGGCCCAAGGCACAAACCCAATTCATTCATTTGGTTGTTGTTTCTGTTTTCTGGTACTGTGTTGCTTTTGCTGTTGCAATCATCGAACATCGCTTGCCAAGTGTGTCGACTGCGCGGCTACTGCAAAAAGCCAAACTAAAGTTAACATCGAAAGCAACAACAACAACAACAACGGCAATATCGCCGAGGTACGATCAATTTGCATACAACGGCGGCCGTTTTGTGAATGAAAATATTTTTTCTTATTTTCTGGTTTTGTTTTTGGCCAAGTAACAACAACAAATTAAAGCAACAAATGCAATAAATTGTTAAATTTTATTATTCTGCGCCGCAGATACAGGGTGCTGCCTGCCGACTTGTACGACCTACGCACAGTGGACACCAGTGGCAACCCACACAACAAGCCAACAACAAACGCGACAAGTATCTGTATATCTGTGAGATACGCAAGACAAACTACGAACTGCGGACTGTGTTGCGGCTAATTTGATTTCTGCATTGGCAAACGCTTTGCCAACTAAGTCAAAAGCTGCCGATTGTTGTTTCTGCGGTTTCGGACGCCAACACAAAAGATATGGCCTCAGATTCAGATAGATATTGCTTTGGATCATTGGATATGGATGGGGCTACAACTTGGTTTTGTTCATTGATCACTTTAGTTGTTTTTTTCGTTCGTTCGTTCATCGCTGTTCGCCGCCGTTGATTCATTCATTTAATTTTCTATTTTCTGTTTCTGTTTCCACCATTTACTTTTCATATTAATTGCTGGCGATGCCAAGACGTAAATGTGATAATAAATTATTACAGCAAAAGACATTTACTGGGTGGGCGTCCATTACAACAACCATAACAACCAGCGACAGACACTCAAGTCAAGTTGAAGCCGATGTTGTTCGGATCGGCTTGTTTTGTTGTTGTCTTTGTAAGCCGCTCAGCCGACTGTTTGCTTTATTCGTTTTCAATGCGTTTTAATTATATTCATAAGAAATATAGTTACACAAACTGTTTCCTGTCGCCGCCAAGTGAAAGAGCCCACTGAACAGAACCAATTAAAAAGGCTGGAAAAGAAATTAATCAACATAATGGCAAGGTTAGCCACCCTACAGAGCCCATAAATTAGTTGTATTCCTAGCGAAATGCTAATTGTTAAAGCAAATTGTAGTTGACAACATAGTTTTTCTACTTCGTAATCAGTTCTTGAGTTTTTGTCTAGTGATCACTCCCGCCATGTCTGCGTCGGTGGTGTAATGGTTAGCATAGTTGCCTTCCAAGCAGTTGACCCGGGTTCGATTCCCGGCCGACGCACTTAATTTTTTTTTTTCATTTTTTTTATATTAAATCATTTTTTTTTTATAAATACACAATAAATGTAATATTTAGATATCATTAATATATAATTACATACTAAATATTTAGTACACCTAAAACAAAAAGTTCTGGGATGTCACAGAAAAATCCCGCCAACCGAAAAGCAGTTGGTTGATGTATGTACGTATGAAACATGACGGATATCGGTTGAAAAAGATTTTTGTTATTATTTTGGATTTAGATTATTTTTTTATTATTTATTTTATTATTTAAAAATTATACCATCGACGCAGATTTGGCGTCTACATGTCACTATTCATTTTATATTTATGCTGAATCATGTTATGAATTCTTTAGGTTTGAGCGTTAAATTTTAAATAGTAAATAAATAATAAATTTTAAAGTCAATGAAATAAAACATTTTATTGAAAGAAGCACCTATTCTTCAGCTTATTGAAGGCTTAAAAGCTTAGAAGTAGCAAAGTCGGTGGATAGTATATGTCGAAAATAAACCATATATTACAAAGCACCAATAAATGGCTAAATTTTAGTGTCATGCTCAATTGCTCGAACTGACCACTTGCAACCCCAAACGGATAGCCTAAAATGCACATAATGTGCTTCAGCGCTCATCAACTCGGAACCAAATCCCATGCACTTAACGCATCAGTGGCCCTCGCCCAGAAGGCGAGAACCGAACGGGAGAGAAAAAAATGATGACAAGCGAAATGAGAATTTATATGGGAAGCCATAAAGAAGGCGACGCATAAATAACAAGGCGTTCCAACTGAAGCATGGAACCTGGCAATGGCAGCCGCCGACCGCCAACCGGCAGCTCGAAGATCCCACAAAATCGGGAGAGAGGCTGTCGCACGCGCAACTAATTAAATTAAAGGCGATCTCGCCCAGGTCTCTGGGGTTCCGGATCGGATCGGTTTGGTTTTCGGTTTTTGGGTCCGTTATGTTGGGTGGGCGGTTGCAGTTTAGTCGTCGGGCCAAACTACTTTGTGTGTGAAATTTATGTGCAATA
Source organism: Drosophila prostipennis (assembly GCA_037075205.1). Taxonomy (NCBI): domain Eukaryota; kingdom Metazoa; phylum Arthropoda; class Insecta; order Diptera; family Drosophilidae; genus Drosophila; species Drosophila prostipennis. The sequence continues at coordinate 175,341 of JBAMCJ010001209.1, read as the reverse complement.
ATTTATAATACAAAAGAGAAAAAAACATAGGCAGCAGGCGGCGGTGCGCCAAAAAGTTCCCACACCCCCACTAGACGAAAATTGATCGCGCCTAAGCGAAGTGTGCATATTAAGTGCACCCACTTTCCAAGCCAAATTGGCAAACGCCTCCATTCTCTGGGGGATCGGTTACGTTTATTTCGTCGTAGCTGCCTTCTTTTTATGGAGCAAGTTCAGCTCGAGTGACTGACCCATGTGCGCCGGGCTTTTTTGTGTAGGACAATGTGGCACGCGACTCGGCCACAGATCGCAGATCGCAGATCACGTGGGGCTGTATACTCCTCCTCCACCTCCACACAAAAGCGAAAATTCTGCGTGCGAACTTGGCATCGACAAGTGTAGGGGAAATGACGTCGTAATGTCTGGTCGCAAAAATGTTTGTGGCCGGTTTTTGTGGCATTTTTTGTTTTGCGGGGGCAGCTTTGTGTGTATTCCACCCACCTGAGGCGCTGATCTGCCAAATGTCGGTCAGTCATGAGAAAATTCACACATAAAGCGATGAGTTCAAGGGCGAGACAAACCTTTTTGGCGCACGCCACAGGCTCTAAGTGATGAAGGAAAAATCTAGAAACGGAGGCGTTTTTGGCACGCTTCGATCTGGAACGCCTCTTCGCCATTTTGGCCCACACGTCTTAAAGCCTGCAACTTGCAACTTGCACTTTTTTCCACTCTATAGAGTCTAGATGCGTATGTCATTGTCGTCTGGTCGTGTGCCGACTCAAATAAATCAACATGTTGCTGCAGTGCCTATCTTGGGCATCCGGTTCGCCCAGGCTCAATGCATATTTCTTCACAATATTTTTATTTTTCTCTCTATTTCTCGCTTTTTGTTTTTAGCGCATTATGCAAAAGGCGACTCAATCAAGGCATTTTATTAAGCATTTTCAGGGGTTTTAATTTGCACTGGTTGAGCCGCAGTGTCGGCTCGCATTGTTGCTGGCTGTTTTGGCCTCTTATTTTTGACTTATTTTTCTCTTTCGGCCATGTCAGTGTGAGGCTGCAGCCACAAACATGGCAGTCAACAAATTTACGACATAATAATTTACATTTATCTGCTGCAACGAGGCAGTCACACTGCCACAGCAACAAAAACAACTGGATCGCGGCATAAGTGCGTGTGTGTATTAATAACAAGAAAGGAAAAGTCCATGGGTCCATCAAGTCGAAGTGAAAATGTCCTAGCAAGGGCTAAAAATCCTCCAAGAACTATTCAAAAATATATTAGGAAATGCAGAATTAAAAAATATTTTTAAAAATATTTATTCTGATTTAATACTTTCGGTCGTGTATCTGCCTTTGGTTTTGAAGCTAAATGAAATGCTTTGTAAATGTCCTAGCGAGGGCTTAAAACTAAAAACGATAAATTAGTACATAATTATTAAATGATAAAATCCTCCAAGAATTATTAAAAAACTATATTTGGAATTACAGAACTAAGAAATATTTTTAAAAAATAATTATTCTGATTGGGTTTGAAGCTAAATGAAACGCTTTTTAAATGTCCTTGCAAGGGCTAAAAACTAAAAACGATAAATTAGTACCTAATTATGAAATGATAAAATCCTCCAAAAAATATTAGCAATGGCAGAAAATAAAAAATATTTTTAAAAAAATTATTTTGATAAAATACTTTCAGTCGTGTATTTTAACGCTAAATGAAGTGCTTTTTAACTTACTGATAAAACAAAGAAAAACTTTGTTTAAATCTTTAAACAATATAATATTAGATATCACAACTTTAGCAAACCGACTTTAAGATAGAACATCACCCGTTTGTAGGTATCTTCAGGTGAGGGTATCAAAAGCCAGCGCCATGTTGTTTAATAAGTTACCTTCTTGCGATATGTCGACGTCAGACGCAGACGTCGCCTCTTTATCAGTTTATTACTTGGCAAACTTTTCATTTTAATATCATTCGCATTTGCGCAATGCAATTTGCTGTTGTTGTTGTTCCTTTTTTTCTGATATCTTTTTTTTTTATGCCGCAGTTGAGCGACTTTTAATTTTGAACGCCTTCTTGGCAAGGCCTCTGCAAAGGAATCGGGTTGGTTGAGCGACGACGGCAAAGATGATAAATGCTTACCGGTTTTGCCTGTCAACCGGTAAGCTAAAATATAATAAAAATAAAATAAAATACAGAAATGTAAAAACAGTGCCTGGGATAACGTCTGGTGCACTTTGAACCAAGCGCCACGTGTGTGCGAAAACTTTTCTCAGTTCTAAGTCAAGGAGCAATTCCCCATTTCTCACACTCTCTGTCTCTCTTTTTCGCTGAGGGAACTTCGAAAATCGATAGAGCTAAAAATTGCCGGCATTGTTCTCCTCCAAAATTCCCCAACTCTCTTGGCACTTTTCGCTTTTCTCTGCTTGCGTAAACTTTTTTGTGGGCCCGGTGGAATTTTCATGAATGAATGCGGCAATTTATAGCATACTTAACAGGGCGCCTGCGTTGCCATTTTATGGGTGTGTGTCTGCATGTCGGTGTGTTTGCGGAAGTTTGCTATGACGAAAGCAAGGCCCTACAATGTCCTTGACTGCGGAAAGTTTCGCCCAACAGGTGGAATTTTAAAGATGTCTGTGTCTGCGCCGGCTTTTTTTCCCTCATTTTCACTTTCACACAATTCCGTTTGACGTAGTTGAGCAGCAAACAAAGTTGCGCGACTCGTAAATTTTCATTAGACGGCTGTACAGTTGACACGGCAGGCGATAAAAATAGTTACAGCAATTGAGGACCAACAAGCGTCAAGAACTTTCTATTTGACAATTCAATTCCATTAAGGGTTTTCTTATTTAAAAAAAAACAGAAATTTCTTAGTGGGTTAATAAAAATATCTATATAAAAATTTGCATTGTTCCATTCATTTTGAAATAAACTTAAAAAATATCTAAATTAATAATAAACAAAACTTTTAGTTATTTATATTATTATATTTTAAAATCTTACTGAATACAATAAATTCAATTACTTATTGTTCAATTGATTTTAATTTTTAAAAAATGTTTTAAGTAGTAAGTTGAACTAGATCTTAAGAATAAATATGTAATAATAAACTGTAATTTTAAAAACTTAAGAATTTTGTTTAGAAATGCTTTAAATCTTTACCAGCTTTATTCACAACCGAACAAATTCCAAATCCAAGAGCAAACTCAATAAAAGAAGATCCCCGAGCAAAGTCGCAACACGTTTCCATGGTGAAATGTTTTGTTAAAAATAGTCGGCTCAGAAGCCTGACGTGGCTAACGATGATTAAGCCAGCCATGAAATTATTAACTTGTTTTCGCGACTCTCGACACAAATGTTACCATAAATGGTGCGCTGAGAGGGAGAGAAGCGAAAACCGCAATTAAGCACAAATCACAAAGTTTGCCCAAAATTGGTTAAGACCAGTCAAAGGGAGCCAAAGAAAACAACCGAAACGATGAGATGATGGTTGAAAAAAAACAGCAGACACTAAATTTGTGGTGCCTACTTTTGACCAAATTTGGCTGAGTCTCTTTTATGAATTGTATAATATGCTCATACATTGTCTGAGCATTAAAATCACTTTGTTACTTGACCTGTTTTTCGACTTCGGCTTAAAGAGTGCCAAAATAAAATTTAATTTTTAAGTGTCTGACATTTCATTAAAGAGCTTTTGGGTTTTTTTGCTCGACTTGAATGGAACGGCCTGAGATGTGAGATCTTGAGACACATTTATATGGCCTGTCCTCACCGCTAGGTGCAACCAACAATTCGCTGTTAATTAAGAACAGCATTTGCAATGATTCATACTGATGCATGTTAAGACTTTTCCACTTCGTGTTCAGCATTAATTTGCCATGAGATTATCAACATTAGACGAGGAGCAAACAGATTAGTGTTCAAAATCAAGTCTAAATCAGCAAGGAAATCAGAATAAGATTGAATGTTGTATGCTCTAAAAATGATAACGAGCATTTTTCTAGAATGTTATTTAAAAATCTCCCTTTTTGTTTTACACAATGATTTGATTATGATTTTTTAAAATATTTTACAAACTGACTATAATCCATATATTTATTAAAATATATTCTAAAAATATTTAAAATTAATTTAAAAATTTACGAAAAATGTCTGACAAAGATATACAAAATCAAATGTATTTTACCATTTTGCAGGGTATTATAAAATCCATTTTTGAAATGCAAGTTGTCAGACGGCAAAAAGAAATTTCATGTACTGCAAGGAGGAAAAAGAAAATACTGCAGGGGCGAGAAGAAGAAAAGTGTAGAGCACTGAGATCCGAAAAACTTTTTGAAGTTATTTTCGCACAACTTGGCCTGACACTCGTCTGTGTCATTGTTGTGTTGGTGTTATATGTGGTGTTGCTTTCGTTGTTGTTGTTGCTGTTGTTGTTGTTAAAGCGTGCCTGTAAAGTGTTTGCATGCCAGAGTGAAGAAAACAACAACAACAACAATGAAAAAAAAGAGAGAAATACCAACTACAAAAAATAAGGCGAACAATGTAGGCGTATTTTGATTATGATAAACTGGCGAATTATGTTGTCACTTTGAATTTTTCTTATAGAATGAAATTATATTTTATAAGCGCGCTGTGCAAGTCAAGAGAGTTGTAGTTGTTCGGCTTGTTGCTGTTGCTTTTGGCTGCCATAAGACTCGGAAAATATTTACATGTCATGGCATTTGAAGGGATTTATGTGGCCCCAATGAGACCTGCCTGACTTGTAGACGACGACACATCCACCCCGGCACTTTCCGCCATGAAAAATGACGAAAACGAACCGAGGAAACCAAAACAGAAAATACTTAAGAATTGTATTAGCCATCTGACGAGGAGGTGGAGGCGAATCACCTATCCAAAAAATAAATATATCTTTGCACATATCTCTGGGCTTTCTATTTCCCACTTTTCCTCTTTTTCCGCCCAATTTGTTTGGCTTAGCAAAGAGATCAAAACTATATAGACAAACGCTTACGCTTTATAAGTAGTTCCAATTCCCTGTGTATCCGTATCCGTGGCTAAATATAAACCCACGCGAACTATTTTTATCGCTCCACGCAACGAGTATTAGCTGCTGATTATTATTGAACAACAAGCGAAAATGCTTTCAGCTAATTATTTGCCGACGTCAAGTTCATGAGAATTTGAAAGTCTCGAGGAAAATACAACTATGACGTCGCTTTCATCTAAACAAATCCAAACACACACCGAAAAATGTGGGGGAGCAGCAGTAAAGTAAACAAGGCCTATCTATATGTCGGTGCTCTATAGATTTCTGGGCTAAATATAGGCTTGCAATTTCTGGTTCGTCATGGAGGAAAGGGGCTCTAAAAATACCCCGAAAAGAGGAAACAAGGAAATGGGCCACTAAATCAATAAAAACCCCAGCACCAACGACGTGACACACTTCAGTTTGAATCAAAAATTCCACTCGACAACACTGCGAACATTAAAAATTACAAGATATATCAGGAATGTCTCTCTACGTGGATATATCTATATAAATATAAAATTAATGGCAATCTGGCAGCGTAAACACGACAAAATTTGTTCTTGCCTCTAGCCGTGTGCCTTGGCCCATTGTCCCACAAGCGGAAAGCAGATAGTTTTGTGTCATTAGCCCAAGATACGGAGGGACTGCCATTCCATCCATATGGCTGAGATGGAAGAGCCGAAACGAAAACTGAAAATTAATGATGCAACTGCGAAGTGTGTCATGGATGCCCCGTCCAGAAAGCCCAAAGACCAAGAACCCAAAAGATATTTCCTCACAGATATTTTCCTAGCACTCACAAGGCAAAGAATCCGCTCATTAGCAGCTGACAATTTCGGAAATTGGTTCAGTTTGCCCGGTTGCCAGGCCCCCTTTGTGCTTTTAATCAAATCGGATCTATATATCCCCCCGATATCGCCAGCTATAAGGTATACTACACACTTTCAGTCAAGGGACTATATTTAGCCGTGTGACATCTATATATCCGTGTATATTATGCTGATTGACGCACAATGCTTTTGAGAGCGGGTTCTGTGACGCTGCCCGACTTATCTCTATATAGTTACACGTACGCAGTTTTATCTGCTCTCTGTTATCCATAACCTGTGACGTTCATGCCCATTGATAAGGGAACCGAATATTCGCAAATTAATAGGGACAAATTTGGGTCAGAAAAGATAAATTCATTCTTAACTAAATTTTTCGGACTTCCCCACACACACACAAAAAAAACTTGGTAAAATTAACCATTATAATTGTCAAACAGTCCTCAACCACAAAAATTGTCAATTCTACCAAATAAATGTTACTTTCACAAAAACAAATACACACAATTAGCAAAGACACGCACCCAAAGCAAAAACAAAATACACGTAACTATTTTTTATAGTTACGTAACTATCCGTAACTATCAATCAAATTTTTTTGTGTGCAGCAAACATTCTTTCACAAGAGTGCAAAAATAGTTTCTTTCCGAAAAGCCGTTTTTATTTATCTTTAAGAAAATTAAAAAATTCCTAATGCCCAAAGTAAGCACGAAAAACCCACGACAGACTTCCGAAGAAAAATATCTCACTAAGCTAAACGAAAAACACTGAAAATCAATCATAAAACTGGGATCACTCGGCGAATGCAGCCGTAAAAAGTTGCGCATTTGTCACAATTCTAAAATTAAAATGCCCCAATATCTTTCATTTTACCCAGCACAACAAATCGTAATATAAACTATCAACGGCATTTAGTGGGATTAACTTTTTGTGGCCGAGACGGCAGTGTCATAAATATCCAAAAGCGAAAAAAAAAATGAAGAAAAAACGCTGCCCATGCACGCCCCATAAATAAAGCCATTAAAATGGAATTCAACGAATTTTCAGCGAGCGGCAAAATGCACAAGTCCAATCCATCAAAACGCGAGAGATAGTAAAAACAAAAATGAAAAGCCGAAAAATGCAGCGGAATCTATTTTCTCATCGCCCATGTGATTTGCCAATCATTGTGGGGCTATTTTTAGATTTCGCCCAACGCCAAGGAATTGAACGTCATTAGAAAAGTACGAGTAGTGTGAGTTCCTAAAATTACCTTGACCGAGCGAAGAAGAGAATAACAAAGGCCTATAAATAGATGGAAAATCTACGTGAGCATCTAAAGCGAGCGAAGCTGATTAAGCGCCACAGAATTTATGAACTTGACGTGGAAAATTTATTTGTAATTATTTTGCTATTTGCACGCGGCGCTTTTCACGTCATCTCTGCGAGATCGATGGGGATTTGCCGCCTGGGATCTCTAAAAATCTCTCTGCAGTTAATTGTTTACTGACGTATCCAGCGGATCGAGAGATCGCGAGATCGCCGGCAGACCGCCTGCTGACTTTGGCCAATTTAGGTCTTGTTTCCTTGGCCGGCACACGTATTTTCCCTGGTTCTCTCCTATTTTCAGCCAGCTGATTGGGCATTTCAGCCAATTCTTCCTATTTTGCCTCCCCACCAGTTGCTGTCAATCTTTTTTGCGTCTTTTGCTCCTTTGCCCCCCACAATAATAATAAAATAAAGATGAACGAACGGATTTTTTGATTTGTTTGGGTTTTCGATTTTTTTGTGTTTTGTGTTTTGGCTAAATATGTTCATCGGCGAGCGCTTTTTTAAATTAGTTCGAGTGAGCCACGCGATTTATATATAGATGATTGCCATGTTTTTGTGAGTGCGCCAAAAACAAATCGGGAGATCAACATAAATAGAGCATGAGTACTTATCAAACACATTCGGGCAATCTATTTTTGATGCCATTTTAATTTGACCCACTTTCACCAGGCGAAGCAGGCTGAATCGAGCGGCTTATTCCTAATTGGGATTGCGCTGAGTTATTATTTATGAATATTCATGTTTGTGCCAAAACTCATGGAGTTTGCAATTAGACAAGAGCAATGCGGCAGTGGGCAGCTGCTAAACAATTGCCCGACAGTCGGATTTTCGCTTTCCAAAATTGAGACTGACAAAGAGACACCACAGAGAAAGTATTCAGAAATATAGAAAATCCTGAATAATATTCCATGATATGAGAAAGATGTCTTGAATTTATCAAGTTATTGAAAATTAAATTTAGTTCACAGAATTAAAAATAAATATTAATTGAAAGATAGATAGTTCTTTATAGATTGAAATAAATTATAATAAATCTCTTTGATTTTAACAATTCCATGTTTTCCACACTTGAAAGCCTACGGAGCTGTCTTATAAATAAAATCTTAATTTGCCAAATTTATCGGCCATAAATTGTCACCCTCTAATCAAGCTGAGACTTTTCCAACGAACACTCTGCAATATATTTGAATACCTCTAATTATCTTACTAATTTTCCAAATTTTATGCACTTGTTTTGGAATACTGACAACTAATAAAAAACCGAAAATCAAATTTAATTCTCACCTCATTTTTCGCCGGAGATCTCTCGAACGGACACAGAGTGAAAATGGCGCTGTAAATGTTTCTCTGATTCTCCGTATCTCCGCGTCCCCCTGGTTCTCCGCCCACTCCGTGTCTCTTGCTCTATTTCAGCCAATGGAATATTTTTCGGGGTCTCCAAATGTTTAAATTTCTAATTTGTGTCTCTGAACAACAATATTTCCCCCCTTTTTCCTGTTGACTGCAGCAATTTACGGCAACATGCCAAGATCATAAAGCATATTATGATGCCCATAAATTAAATGAAATAAAATATAAAACAAAAAATCCAAATTTTATTTATGAATTTTACAAAACAAAATATATATACAGTAAATAAAATTGAACTTTTCCTCTGCCGACAATTTACAAGAAGTGAAATTTAAGCACTATCAAAACGCTCACCTAATAAATATATGTAAAATATATATTATGTCCGACAAAAGTTGTATATAAATTTATTCACACCTCAACTCTAAAGCTGATGACGACGCCCACTTGTCGATTGGTTTATGGCTCTCACCTATATGGCCGAAACCAAAATGAAGTTGGCTTGCGTAATGCGCAGCAATCAAGTGCGTTTCAAACGGAATGAAAACTCTACAAAGCCCCCCTATTGGCAGGCAGCTGGTAGGGCGAAAAAAAAACAAAGCAATTTCAGTACCGAGGGCAATCGAAAGACTTGCCAACCAATAACAAGTGAATAGAAAGAGCAGCAGCTCAAGTGTATCCCATAGATATATCCGATTTATTCGAGTGGAAGCGGGATGGCAGCAAACGAGTTGCATTGCCAGTCAGTCAAGTCAATACGCTTTTAATTACGGCCTACGCGAGAGCTGTAACTCAAAAGTTGCCCTAACAAAACTTTTCACCATTTACGGCGAAACGCGGACCTTGGCTAAAAAGGCAGACAGACAGGCTTGGCATTGATGCCAATGTTTGTTTGTTTGTTTGTCAAGTTTGGTTTTCTGTTTCTCAGTTTTTTTCTGTTTTTTTCCTGCCTTGTATCTGTGTATCTGTGTCTGCGCTGGGCGCGTGCCATGTGTCATCTGGCTTGCGACTTGCGACTCGCGACTTGCGACTATCTAACGCCTCTGCCTCATCAGCCGTCTCCCCAATTGACCCACGCACGTTCAGCAACGTTCTCAATGAGATAACACGGCTGAGGAAACCCACACATCTGTGAAATTGGCATATAGACAGATATAGATATCAATACAATGTTGGATATTCAGATAGGCAAGGCATCACGAGCCCAACTAAGCAACAAAAAGGGTGAATAAATTGGATGATCAAAATGGTTTGAAAGTCTGCAAAACATTATTAGAGTTAAGCTTAAAAATTCTTTAAAATAGTTGTTATTTCTTAATTTTTAAAAATCGTATAAAATTGTATTTAAACCCACAAAGAAAAGAAACCAAGAATTATTTCACTGGCATTTGCCAGAATTTTACGATAAACACTAAAATATATACAATTTTATTGTTATAAAAAAAAACCTTAATAATAGTTTTTGATTTTTATTGTTTTAATTTAAATAAATTTTTAATATATTTTAAAATTTATTTTTTTAAATAAATTAATATTTTTAACCATTAGAAACATATTTTATTTAAGTTTATATGTAATATCTTATGAACAAATTATGGTTTAAATTTGAAAATATTTCAATTACAACTTGACAGAAACTTCAGAAATCCGAAATACCTTTTAATTATTAAGTCTTGCACCAACTTTACCATTTGACACAAAAAGCCACCAAAACCGTATATTATCCACTTTACTTAGTGATGTTCACATACATACCTACCTCAACGTTGAGCGCCACAAAAACATTAATTAGTTTGTTAAAGCCACAAAAAAGCCAAACAATGAGGGTAAGCAAATTTATTTATTTGTCTGTGCCAGGCAGCTTTATTGGAGAACCGACCTGTCCTGGGTGCGCTGATGCGATGCCATTGCCACCAATTGAGGAAAAGGTGCAGTTGTGCAGCTACCAGTCATCACCTGAGATCTCAGCTGGGCCTAAATTCGAAGAGCGCCCCCCACATCCGAGTATGTCCATCTTTGGATGAACGGCAATCAAACAGGCAGCCAGCAGTCAGCAAATTATTTACAATGGCCACAAAAACGTATTTTTAGATTGTGCAAACTATTTTCGTGGGTGTTTTGTCAGGGGCTGGGCACCCAAGCACCTCTCGCCTTTCCTCACGTTTTTCTTCCTCGTTTGAGGAAAAACACAACACAACAATACCAAACGTCACTAGAAATTTACGATGAATATTATACAAATTTTCTGAATAGATTTTCCTATATTTAGCGTAATGAGTTTTCATTTTCCTCGCTACCGACTTGATGAAAATCGCGCAAGTTTTTATTGGCGTACGTTGGCCTACAGGTGGCCGACGGCCCCTACTTTCCATCCCTTTCCATTGCTCTATTTTGACCATATCCCCCATACCCATCTCTTGCATCCCCCGTGGGATCCTCGATCGGTTCAGCATTATGTGAAGGTTAAAAATAATCGGGAACGTATGCGATTTGTATTTATTTTGTTTGGCAAAAACTTTCACAAATGAGGCAAAGTTCTATTTTTGGGTGGGGGCGCATATATCTGTATCTGTATTCGTATCCGTATCCCTTGTGTATCTGCCAGATATCTGACGTACTCTGTTGTTGTCTGGTGCTCAACTTTTTGCCGGCAAAAAACGAAAAGAAAACATTTCCCCAGGTGTTTATTTTTAGGTCATGGCGTGTGCTCCAATCAACATACGAAAAGGTGTCTGGGTTAGGTTGTGATTAAGTTGTATCACCTGAGGTTCCCTTGATTTACTTTACCCTTTATCCTCGAAAGATTTTCTTTCCAGCATCTATTTATTTTTCGTACTATTTCTAGCTGCAATTTTGTTTATGTTTCCCAGTAAAAACAGTGCCGAATAAATGCCCCTGCACATTGCACATCTGACGTGCAACCTTGTCCTTAGCACATGAAAACTGTTGTTTCATTTACAATGTGAGCGAATTATAAACATATGAACCGAAATTCCAAATGCTGTCAATGGAATTTCGGAAAACAGAACAGAAACAGAACAGGAAAACACGGAAACAATGCAAAAATTAGTAAAGAATTTGAAGAAAAAAAATTAAACAGTAATCTTGGAACTTGTTTTTAAGAGCTGGTGTATAAAATCAGTCAACCGGAAAAGTGTATTTTCTCAGCGAAATAAATCAATCATCCCAAGAACTCTTAAATGTTTTATATTTCTCACGGAAATCAGTCACCAGAACTCTTTAGCCCACTCCAGTTACGCATATAAATGAAGCGGATTAAACGTCAACAATTTCTTGATATTTCTTTTATTCGGAAAAAAGGCAATTTAAAGACTTAATCGAGCACTTAACTGACTTGTTTAACCTAATAAAAGTGCCCAAAATTACCCGAAAATTGCCTAAACAATTCCCGCTTCAGAGACACCTCAACTGAGAAGTATTTCAGACAGACACTCGCCAAAACACTTGCTCAACTATTTACCAAACAATTTCCACCCTGACCTTTGGTGGCTGCCACCGGGAATAGTATCCAGAAGATACAATGCCAGACATACAGCCGAATAACTGTCCATAAATGGTCAAGTGAATCATTTGTTTAGAAATTGGTTCATTTTTGGCGGCCGGCTCATGCAAACAATTCGGTATTCGGATGGAACTGGCAGTGTGTTTACGTCGATGCAAAAATTGCTATGGCTAATGGGCCGCAATTTTCGCGCACACTGATGACGTATTTCGGGAAATCATAACATTTGCCAGCCGCTAAAAGTCTCACACAAGCGCACAAATCGATAGATGGCCAGAGGAGGTGAATATATATGGTTATATTTTGGGGCTAGGGGGATAGGTAGTACCTGTTGTATTATTTTTACCTCAAGCGAGACCGGAGAGAAGTCGAAATCGAAATCGAAACAGAAACCGAAGAGAGAGAGAGGAAACTCACCACGGCGGAAAGGCCTGGCAAACTGTTGATTGGCTGGAGTGCGCGTGCGCGATGAAAATGGCTGCAGAGTTGGGAGGCAACCAGACCTACGATTGGATCGACATCGGGCCGCCAAACCGGCCGGCTATGCTATATATGTATAAATATATATATGCCGCATATATGACGTCGATGAGCGTTGCGATTTCCCCGCCAGAGAGCGCGTTTTTTTCGAATTCGACTCTGGGGCGCGTGCCGCCCGAACAGGGGCACAAATAGTGATGATAGCGCCCGAACAGGGGCACCGGACGGCATGCAGCGGTATGTGTGAGCGAGCTGCGATGTTGAGTTTCATTCATAAAAACCGAAAGAGGGCTCATCTCGTGCCTCAGTTGTGTTCGGACAAGCAAACGCGACGGTTGGAATAGAAGAATCCAAAAAGCAAGCCAGCAAGCTAGCAAGTTAGCAAGAAATCAAGAAAGCAAATCTAAAGCAAACATTTATCTATAGATATTCAACGCGTTATATCTATTGGAAAATTCTAAACAGAAAATAATAAGAAAATAAAATAACAAATCGTTTTGTGAAGTGATACAGAGAAATAGAGAGAAAGCAGTGCCAACAGAAACAAAAAATCCCATAAATAAAAACCAAGAAATACTTGATTATTAAACCAAAACTCAAGTAAAAGTGAAAGGATATTTGGGCAGTTGGCGACGGCATGAATGAAAAAAGCCCACAGCCGCATAAGATGATTACACGAGCAGTGCTTTATTGATTTTCGCCTCGCAGTGAGAACGAACGAAACTTTCGTGCAGCTGACAGTGAAAATTATTTGGCCCGTCTAAGAGCGAGGAAAAGCCGAGAGGGCGACACAAAAGCCAAAGGAAAATCCCTTTGAATTCTTCTGCAAGTGCCATTGCGATCCAGGTGGGTGTGTTTGCTTAAAAGTGATGCAAAAGGAAACTGTTTTCGTGATTTTTCATGTTCTATAATATTATTCAGTTTTTTAATAAAATGAAAAATGTTCGTTGCTGAATTTTTCTGAATTATTGGTCAACAAATTTAATTTATAAGAACGTCAAGAGAGCATAAATTAGAATACTGATTTATGTGTGCTGTGTCTTGTTGGAAAATTCAGTGTTAGGAAAAGAAAGAGTTTTTCTGAGTTCTTATTGGTTGAAATTCAAAGTTAAATAAATTTAATAAAGTTTAAAAATTGTTAACAAATATTTGTTAAGTTCATTTTTAATTTTTCTATTGTATATAGGAAGAAAACAATGTAATGTTGTGTTAAAACTGTAAGAAATCATCTCTTTTGTTGCTACAATAATCCCACAAATTTGAAGAAAAATCCACAGTTCCTTGGCTTCCCTTGCCAGTCGGCTTATTTTATTTTCACAGATTTAGTTGAAAGATATAAAAATTCATTTAACGCATAATAAAAATTTCTGCACGTTATTTAGATAGCACCTGGGAGCAGACACAGCAAAGCGTCAAAATTTACGACTGCAACTATTTAATTTAATTTAAACGAATTTATGTGGCCAAGCACAAGTCTATATGTTTCTGCATTAGCCATTTGCAGTTTTTGTAATTAAATTATTGTCATACACTTAGCGCTCAATTAAAATAGCAATCTGCTCAGTTCAGATGTTTACAATTTGATGGCAAATTTTTGGTCCGTCTGCATTCCGCACATTTACAAATTCGTAGGTAAATATCCCCAGAGATCCGCCCCCGTAACGCCCAAAAACTTTTCCCGCTAATGTATTTCCTACTACTCGAAATGGAAAAACAATTAGCAAAATGATTTACATGCAACCTCCCATAACCAAAAAGGCGCAATGGAAAAGCCAAAGATCATTTATCAATTTTCAAAGCTTTTCCATCACTTTTCGTCAATTTTCGTATTTGGGAAATTAATTATGAGATCAAAACAAAAGGTGCCGACGTGCGTTGCTGGGTCGCTCGGTCGGTAGAGTTCATTTAACACTTGCTGCAGTTGCCAAATGGCACTTTGACATCCGCACCCCCTCCCCCCGTTGCTTGGATTTACCACTTTAAGTGGCCAAAAGCATGAAGTTGCCGTCGGGAGTTTTTCATTTTTGGTTGTTATGCATTTGGCTGCCAAGTCAAACAAGAAAATTTTCATTTAAGTGCCCACTAAAATGATTTCAAACAAAAAAAAAAGTCTTTATAAAAATATACATATTCGGTGTGTGGTGTTGTTGTTGTCTGGCCCGCGGCTGTTTATTTTCATTAATTGTTCTCATGAGGAGGGAAAAACAGGCAACCAGAGCTGTTGGCATGAAAAGTGTGACAAAGTGTTACGCATGCAAAAGACGGCGGCATAAGATACATTTTCATGTTGTCCATGTTAACTTGTTGGACACTCCTGGTGAAGGGAGGAGGAGGATGGTGGATGGTGAGGATGGGGATGGGGATATGGATGGGTGGGGTTCCCACTGCTCCCGCTGTGTGAATGATGGACTTTGTTGCCGCCCGGCCATTCCATCATCGTTTCGTTTTTGGCTCCGTGTCGCATGCAAGTTGCATGTTTTCTATCTATGTATCTGCAAGATACTTTTACTTCTTTACTCCTCGCACACTTGACTAATGATCGCCATCCCTTCTCCTTTAAACGTTTCTCCAATTTCTTTTCATATTAATAACCAAAGATAACAAAACAACAACAAAAAAAACTTGCATTATTATTGTTATTATTAATTGAGATACGTATGTTTTCCCTTTTTGCCCCTACCAAGGTTGGGAATGCAAATCTGGCGATATTCGAGTACCGGATAGTATTGCACAAGCTCCACCAAGACAACAAACTTGTAGTTTATTTTTGGAGCCGTTAAGTAGCCAAAGGTCGCTTAGCGCGTCTCAAACGTTTAATCCTCAATGAGGTCTTCAATGCTGCCAATGAAAACAAGGGTCAGACGACCATGGCCTGTGTATATCCCCAACTCATTTGCCAAAGCAAACAAATTGGCGCCCATCTATCGAATTGTTAACACTCTCGGCTGAGGTGAAATAAAAATAGGTAAAGATAAAAAAATACAGAAAAAAGAGCATATAGAACCCCGAGAGGAACTATGGAAATGGCTAGAGCAGCGACAGCTGCAACCGGTTTGGCAAAACTTAATTAAAATAATATCAACATAACAATTTTTTCATGCTCGGCGTTTTTTCTCCGCCCAACCTCTTCCTTATCGAGCCGTTAAATGTATCTTTCGGATATCCATCTCACTCTGGCGCACAGCCACTGCCAATATTCATTCATGGCAAAGAGCTCTTGACGTGTGTTGTCTGTCCTACTACACTAAAAACAAAATCAGGAAAAATGCTATGCAAAAATATGCAGAGTGAAAGAAGTCAGGGGATCCGGGGCCGGAGACAAGATTTACAATATACATAAACGCAAAGACAGTGGCAATTGGCTAAGAAGAACGGGGAAGTCTTAGCTGGAAAATGTAAGCCATAAAAAGCACGATTTTAGCGATTGTACAGGTAGTCGTCTATCCATCAAGTTTCTTTTCTTACCCACCCGTAATCTTCTTAGCCATTTGCCACTGTAGATAAGCAACAGCTTTGGCCTGCCGTTGTTGGTTTTTCTTGATATTTATTTTTTTTTTAAGGGAGTGTCAATTGTTAGCCAAGTTATTAAGAACCACAGGGGAAGACAAAGACCGGGCCAAGAAGTCCAAAGAGCTGGTGGAAGTGGATTCGATGCTCTCCAACCAGTTTTCAGATTCCGACTTTAAGAGGTTCGAGGTATTGGATTTGTTTTTTTTTTATACACATTTCGGCCGCCCGCGGATGATTCATGTGGCAAGAGAAGAAAAAGATACAAATCTTTGATCGACTGTAAAACTTATTGACTCGGGCGCATAATTTTATGAATGAACAAAACACAAAAGCCAAAGGCACAGGCACAGCACGCGCTGTCCCAACACAAATGTATCTCTAGATGCTGTGTGTATCTGTATCTCTGTAGCTGTAGCTGAATATGAATCCGAGTCTGAATCTGTGACGGAGGCCCACAGTTTTGAATGTAATTTCACTCGCTGCCCGTCTCGAGTGCACTTTGCCATGGAAATTATGCGTGAAATCAAATGTAAATAAAAAAGCAAAAGTGCCAAAAGCGGGACTGTCGGATGTGCCGTGGCACGGTAGTTATTTTGGCGCATAGCTGCCTGTCAACACAAGTGCACTTGTAATGCAAATCAACGCGGTCAAGCCTTCGCCACGGAGAGAAAAAAAGCTGAAAAAATAATAATAAAATAAAACAACTCTCGAGCGCTTGGATGACGCCACATCGAGCAGATCGAAGAGGATCGGCGGCCCAGTGCCGAAAACTCGTTGCAGATGGCAATCGCCATTTCGGTTAGTTTATCTGTGATAAACATACAGGCAAAACTACAAAATAAATAATAAGCCAAGTTTATGAGACATTTGTTTAGAAAAATTGGCCTGGTCCGCTGATCAGGCGCCTCTAATTGAGACTTGCATAAGTTAGCGGCTTCGGGGATTGCGTAAGGTCACCGAATGACCCACTTCCCGGGATGGAAAGCCCAAACCTGGCTGATACTATGGTTGCTACTTCCATGGGAAAGACGCCTGTTCTACTTCTCAGGGCTCCGAGCTAAGTGCTTAATCGATCTTAATTTAATTGCCTGCGATCGTGGGCGCAGGAGGCGAAAGTCTGCGACAGTTTCCGCAGACAACTGCGACAACTCGATGGCAAATTAAATTGTTAAGTAATTTCATCGCTTTTGGATGACCCTAAGGCACTCACTCACCGATGACTGCCTGGTTATGCAATCGAACAGCTGTCGTGGCAAATCAATTGAAAGCCAAAGTGCGCACTGCGCAGCATTCGCATTATGATTTTGCATGAGTCAAAGTCGCCCATCGTCTGCGGTTACCAACTCTGATTACACTCGACATTTCGTCTGGAAATTATCATGAAATCTATCATTTTGTCTGATTTTTATAATAATTGGTTGGAAATCATAAGCTTATGCTTAAGGGATTCTACCTTTTTGTAAAAACATCGACAAAAATCGAATGGGATTCGAAAATATTTTGCTTTACTTGAAAATTATTTATTAAGATTTTTTATTAAGAAAAAAAACTTGAATAGGTTTTAAAAAATATTTAAAAAATATATTATTAAAGTAAAAAATATTATAAAATTTCCTAAATTATAATCTTTGTTTTTCCTTTATTTTTACAGGCGGCGTAGCCCCTGGAACTCCATCAGCGGCCATGATCATGGAAGGGCTTGAAACCCTGGTGGCGCCAACGCATCACGCATTCCTGCTCACCGAGACGGCCGCGGCCGCTCACTTCAATGTGCTGAGCTTCGACACCTGTCTGTTCAAGACGAGCACGGCGGCCCAGAGCAGCGGCAGTCCCTCGACGGCCACCTATCTGAGCCCGGCCCAATTCGGTGGCCACAACGGTGGCGCCAGCACCAGCAGCAGCTCCCTGAACTCCTCCGCCGCCTCCTCGTCGTCCTCGTCCTCGCTGCTGCACTACACCACCGCATCGGCAGCAGCTGCCGCTGCAGCAGCCGCCGCCGCCGCTGCCTCCGCCAACAATTCGGTGCTCCGTGCCCGCAACCAGACGGCCACGCCCACCCAGGGCGGTAGTCCGGGACACGTGGCCGTTCAGCCGAGCGCCACCGCCAGCAGCGGACGCAGTTCGGCCTCCCATCTCAGCCTGCTGAACACCAGTGGCCAGCACAGTCCCGCCTCCTCGGCCGTCGAGCAGGTGGAGGCCCACAAGCAGCTGATCGAGGCGCTGCCCGGCGATCTCAACACGCCGGTGACCACGTCCAGCGATATTCCCTCGTTCTTCGGACCCAGCACCGTGGTGGAACCACCGCCCATTACTGGTAAGTCCAAAATCTATTTATACTACTCTTAAAAAAATTAAATTAAGTTAAAGATAATTAATAAAAACTTTTAACAAATAAAAAAATAAAAAATTTCCTTTTTAAAAAAAAATTGGTTAATTGGTATTGGTTTTCCATCCAATTTTACCCACCCATTATATTACTTCCGAATTTATTATTTTTTTTTAATCTTTATGTAAAAAAATTATGTTTAATAAAATTTACTTGCTAACCTTTTAATATTATATTATTTCCGAATTTATATATTTTTTTTAGATTTTTATGTCAATCCGCTCTGGTTGATTTCTTCTACCTTTCGTTTTTTGGGTAGACCTTTATAGATTAGTATAGATAAATTTTGACATCATTATTAATTCAATTATTATTTCATTGAAATTCAATATTTATTTATATTTTTATTTATCTCATTGTTGCAATTACATTAAACTTATAAATATTACGATCCCAAAGACGATATAATTAAACATACAGCGAAAGTATATATCCCTTGTCACGATAGTTCAATATTATAATACACCCTATAAATCGCGGGCACAAAGGCCTCGAGAAACATTTATAGAGTTTTGTTTAGCTGCACCATCGGCTGGCTAGGAGAAACTCGGGCCGTGAGGTTTCTTTATCTGCTGCTAATGGATGCAGCTTGCAGCTGCCACATGCAGCAGCAGCAGCAGCAGCAGCAATGCCAGTTGCACAGTCCACACAGGCCGTATGGAGTCTGCAACTAATCCGTTGTCAGTCTTAAGTCTCAACATAAATCAGCCTCAGCGGAGAGCGCAGAAAACTGTCGTTATGTTAGGCCATATCTTGACTTACTTCTGCGCCACTCCAGCAAAGCGTACATAACTCGGCTTTGTCTTTCACCGGACTTCCCGCAGACCTTTTCTCCCTGGGCTCGGCCCGAATAACAAGTTCAAAATCAAAAATAAACATTCGAAAATGTTCAAGTACCAATTTTTATTTGAGGCATTTCTTTATTTGCACCTCTTTTGATTTGTTGATCTTGTTTTTCCATTTTTTCAGTTTCTTATTTCTTATTTCTTTTTTCCTTGTGATTTTGTTATTAAGTTATGGGGCATTTAAAGTGGCCTCCAGCCAAGAGCTTCATGTATATAGTATGTACTTTTGGTCTTTGCTCACATAAATATAAATTAATAAAAATGTTGACATCCCAATGGCTATATCACCGTATAGACTTCATAAAATTTATGTCATAAAATTTTTATTTTTATTTTAGCTCTCACTTTTCATTAATGTCAAATAGAATTGAATTTTGCAATACTCACGACGTGCAGCGTTCTCATATTTCTAAGACTGCATAATAAATATAATAAATAAAAAGGCAACAACGACGCTTAAT
This sequence comes from Drosophila prostipennis, assembly GCA_037075205.1. Taxonomy (NCBI): domain Eukaryota; kingdom Metazoa; phylum Arthropoda; class Insecta; order Diptera; family Drosophilidae; genus Drosophila; species Drosophila prostipennis. The sequence continues at coordinate 155,636 of JBAMCJ010001209.1, read as the reverse complement.
TAATCTAGCGACAACAACAACGGCGCATGTATTAAACATTTCCGTTCAGTGTCAATGTTTCGAGCGCAATTTTCTCACTAGCAACCGCCTCAAGATACGCGGACTCACAGAACAACATATACAGAAGATACGAATATATATCTACCGACATATGGAGCTGCATTTCTAATTGAATTAAGGCAAAGCAAATAAAGTATACTAGATTTGCTGCTGCTATCAAAAACAATTGAGTTTAATTGCTCTCTTTACCCCGAAAGAATGACAACTTTTTCTTGTTGCTTTCTCTAACACAAAGAGAGCGTGAAGATCCATTGAAAATGCATAAAAACAAATGAGAGATTGTCTGGGCTAAAATATGTTTTAGCTATAAAGTTAGCCAGAAGCCAAAAAAATGTCACTCATAAATTCTGGCCACTGCCCACGCAGACAAGACATTATTTTTGTTGGCTTTGGCCAAACGGAAAAGAAAGAACAGCTAAAATCATAGACATGGGCAATTTTCAAATGAAAATCCATTAAAACAATTTGCATGACAATGATGGAGCGGCTTTTAATCGCCAAACTTGGCAAGCGGCGAAACAGATTCGAGGGCTTGGACGAGTTGGTCGGCCAAAAAGGCTCCATATTGGCCAGACTAGAATGCGTCTCCTTCTTGGCCCTGTCACAAATGAAACATAATTTGTGGCCTTCTTTTATTCATTTCTTTTTATTTTGGGGACATAATTTGCCCTGACAGCATTAATGGAGCTGGCAAATATATCTGAGTATATGGGGACTAGAACAATAGAATCGCTATCGCGAAAATTTCTGTGAATCCCATTCCCCCTCCTCGTTCGGCTAAAACCAGATTGATGTCGCAGCACATTAGGCGCATTGCAACTCAATCAATATCCAGGCTAAAGCTCAAGTCCGAGCGGCATTAATGACGACAATCGTGAGCAAACAAAAAAAAGAGCAGCAAAAAGGGAGAAGAGAGCTGGAAAAGATTCCCTCGGCCTGGTAGCCGCGTAATTAGTCTTCTCGCCGACACTTTTGCCTGGCCCCCAATCCCCAGTCCCCAAACCCCACCAACTGCAACTGCAACTGCAACTGTCTTGTGGTCTTCTGCCGCCGGCAGCTTCTGCACTTCTGGACTTCTGGGCTTCTGGCACGATGAGCGATGATGCCGACCTCCCGTGTCGTTCGATTTCCGCGAAATCAAAGCGCGCCCAGCTGCAGTTGCCCAGTGCCAATGCCGTTCGGGCGAACTGTGATTGATATCGTTGCAACAGCAACATCAGCAGCAACTTAAGCAACACCAGCAATCAAGACTTTCAGGGCAATGAATTACTTTCCTATATAACCAAAATATTATCCAGTTTTATTCCTGCTAAATGTCTGAATTATTTTCTCTGGAAATTACGACAAATAAATGATTGCCCTTATCTTTTTGATTCATGGGAAACTTTTACATTTTTAGAAAAATAAATTCTTTTTAATGACCTAAGATAGCTACACAAAGAATTTAAAGATAAATATATAAGAAACTAAGCATTAACAAACATCTAAATCTAACAAAATATCCATCATCTTTCCTTTCCAGGTTCTATCGAATCCGAGGATCTGTCTTTGGAACCCCAGGTGATATCGGTGGCCAGTCCCGTATTGTCGCATTGCAGTCCGTTGAAAGAAGAGCGCAGTACTCCACCAGCTTTGGCAATTGTCAAGGAAGAATCAAGTAATAATAGTTGTAATATGTACCCACAACACAACAACAACAACAACACCACATCATCATCAACAACAACCAAACAGACAACAAGCGAAAGCATCAACAACAACAACACTGAGGGCGTTGGCTCACCAGGCAACCACACACAATCACACCAACAACAACAACAACAGCTGCATCATAACAACAACAACAACACGACCAGCAACAACAGCAATTGCCACCACAGTCACCAACAACAACAACAACAGCAGCAGCAACAACAACAACACATGAGCTCCCCGCAACATCAATACCAACAACACCAAATATTACACCAACAACAACAATTGCCAAATCATCACCATCATCATCATCATCACCACCACCATCACAGTCAACTACAACTCCAACAACAACAACAGCAACAACAACAGCAGCAACACCAACAACAGCCGCTACACCAACAACAGCAATTGCAACACCAGCAGCAACAACAACAGCAACACCAACAACAACACTATCAGCAACATGCCATTCAACAACAGGCTAGCAAAATCTCATATCGTGGCATTTTCACCACCACAGGCAACGCGATGAATGCAGCAGCAGCCGCAGCAGCAGCAGCTGCCCAGCAGCAACAGCAGCAGCAGCAACACCAACAGCAGCAGCAACTTCCCTCCCCGCAACTGGGCGTTTTGGCCGGGCCAATGTCACCGCCCTCAAATAGTTTGGGCAACAGTTGGGGTCTTCCCAGTCCCGATAAGACCATGTTCCAGCCGCCCTTGTTCAGCCTGCCCGCTCACTATGCCACCATGCAGCAACAGCAACAGCAGCAGCAGCAACACCAGCAACAACAGCAGCAGGCGGCAGGAGCTGCCCCATCGCCATACGACGATGGACGAGCTGCAGCGGCAGCGGCAGCCCAGCATGCTGAATTACTTGGCCTGACCATGGATTGTACACCCCTCTTGCTGAAGCAACCGCCGCCAACTTACGCCGGAGCCTCGGCGGGATTCGCGGGCCTGGCCGACCTGCACAGCAGCCACGAGCAACAGTTGCAGCAGCAATATGTTCGATCGCAGCCCAAGTACCAGTGGCTGGACTCACCAGCGGATTATGCCCAGCAGCAGCAGCAAGTGCAGCAGCAGGTGCAACAACAGCAAGTGCAGCAGCAGCAACAACAGACCCTCGTGCTGCCGGGACCCACTTCATCCGCCAGTTCGAGTAATGCAGCCTTGGGCGTGCTGATACCCAAACAGGAGAGCTATCCGGATATGCAGCCCAGTTCGAATGGCACGGGCTATTCAGCCGGATCCGGTGGAAGTTCTGCGGCAGCCGCTGCCGCCGCCGCTGCAGCTGCAGCAGCTGTGCAATTGGCGGAATACAGTCCGTCGACCAGCAAGGGACACGAGATCCTGTCGCAGGTCTATCAGCAGAGCAGTGTGCCCCTGAAACTGGTGCCCGTGAAGCCGCGCAAGTATCCCAACCGGCCCAGCAAGACGCCCGTGCACGAGCGACCCTACGCCTGTCCGGTGGAGAACTGCGATCGCCGGTTCAGCCGCTCCGACGAGCTCACCCGCCACATACGCATCCATACGGGCCAGAAGCCGTTCCAGTGCCGCATCTGCATGCGCAGCTTCAGCCGCAGCGATCACCTCACCACCCACATTCGCACGCACACGGGTGAGAAGCCGTTTAGCTGCGATATTTGCGGCAGGAAGTTTGCCCGTTCCGATGAGAAGAAGCGACATGCCAAGGTGCATTTGAAGCAGCGCATCAAGAAGGAGAAGGTGCGTGGCGAACAGCAGCAGCAGCAACAGCAGCAGCAGCAGCAACAACAGCAGCAGCAGCAACTGCAGCAGCAGCAGCAGCAACAGGAGCAACAGCAACATCACCTGAGCCTGCAGCAACACCAGCAGTACCAGCAACATCACCTGCTGCACTCCACCGATTTGGCCATAGTCACCTCGAGTGCGAGCATGTAGAGACTACAGAACTCGGCATCCAGCGTGGATAGGGCCAAGACTCCAAAGCACAAGGTTAGTCTGGCCTTAGCCCTGGATCTCGACGAGAGCGCCTTCCCCTTCGAGCTGACCTCGGATTATGGAACCCTGTCTCCGCTGACCAGTCCCAGGCAATTTAATTACGTCTGGGTCGGCCAGGATTCCAGCCAGCCCTTCTTCTACAAGGACAGCATCAGCGTCCAGGAGAAGCAGGCTTAAAGATCCAGATCCAGAAACAGAAACAGAAACCGAAACAGGAGAATCAATCGCTGATGCTGAATAATCATTTAATGTATACTGAGTTGTAGTCGTAAAATCGGGGTTGTGCTATCAGCAAATTAAATGCAAGACATTAAATCGTAATGAGGATACCATATGCTACAGTTAGCCTAGATAATATCACAAAACAAAAGAAAAGAAAACAAAACACACATCCAAGAATGGTCAAGATAGGAAAAATCAAGAAAGCAAAGCAAAACAGAGTTACTAACCATACAAAGCCTAACTAAAGCAAATTGATGATTACTAATTATATTCGATGTAATTGAAATGGGAAAATATTTAACTTATGTCTCTAATACTGTGATCTCATGTGTAATAATTATTAATTTTAATTTCTTTACATAACTGCAAATAACCAGAAATAATTTTAAAAATTATAATCCTTTCGCCTTTGCCTAGCTAATGTTCATTTTTTAAAAATGCTAACACACACACAAAAACACTAATTTATTGCATTTTAAAATAATTATAAATAAATATTATAATTATTAACTTATTGTCTTAAAGGTTTAGATTTAGGTTTTAACATACCGAATACACAATTGAACACACAAATCTTAGCATATCATTTTTCCTCTAAGCATTATAAATTGCATAAGTTGAAAACAAAAATTACTTTTAAATCGAATAATGGAATTTTCTTGTGCTAATTAAAAAAACGGTGAGATGAAACTTGTTTAACAAAAGCGGAAACTTAAATTTTTAAAAATGCCCCAGTGTACTTCCTTAATTGATTCGAAATCAAAATGGCAAATGAAAATTAAATTTTATTATATTATACTTTAAATAATTATACGTTCAATCTACTGTAGAAATCAATTTCTTCTTAGTTTGTAAAGCCTTATTTTAAGTTTAATTAATTTTTATATTTTTAGTTTACTTTACATTTGAAAATATATAACAATTTTTTAAAAAACATACTTTATTTTTGTATTATTTACTGTGCTGTATTTTTAATTTCAAAAACTATTTAAACAAGGAAAAACGAATGGTGCATGCTAAATAGATGGTTTCGGTTCGCAGTATCTGGCAATAAGGATCGAATAAAAAGTTCAGAGTTTCGTAGGTGTTAGACAATAGAAATATTGAATATCCTTCAGTACAAGAAAAGCTTTCACTCCTTGTTCCCCGCACCTTTCCCACAACTTTTTCCATGGCTATATATATTTTCGTATGGCTATGAATCACACAGTATACCTATAAAATAAGTATAACTACAATAAGATAAGGAAAATTTGATGTTCAGCTTATTCTGAATGAGTCTGGCGCCTCAAAAACTACAGCCTAACGAACTTGAAACGAAGTAGAAAGTGTAGACAAAACACGAAAAACAGAAAAACCGAAACTTAAATGGAACTCTTGTGCCACTTGACAAATATATTTGTTGATGTATACATAAATTTATGCAGAGAGCAACGATAGCTGAAATACGAAAGTAACGAATGGTTTGAGAATGTTTTAGATTCGGATCTATTTTATAGCAAAAATAATGGTGAACATACATATATTTTGCATAGCCGCTAAAATCAGACACAAATTAGCATTAGGACCGAGCAAGGTTAAACCGTATAAATAGATAGCAGATAGGTAAAGGGCAGTGCCAAAAATTACAAAGAAAACACAGACCCTTCCCAAAGGAGCATAATAATAATCTATATATTTGTATTGAAAGATTGTCATTTCTTAGCTAGTGTAATGTTCAGATTAAGTCACAAAGTATCCAAAAATACAAAATGAATGTGTGAAACTTATGTGCCATCAAGAAAATAATGAAGCTTATAAAACACAGAGAAACAGAGGAAAAAATAATTATATTTAAAGAATCGATTTTGAAATTTTAAACGTTGTGATTTATATTGTTCATTTGATGCATGGTTCAGTGTTGATAATTATTAACAAATATTATTCAGTCATTTATCCGAAGGGGCAAAGCTTAAGCAAATTATATCCATAGGTGTATTTAAATGTGTACATATGTAGATGTGTTTATAACTCAAGTTGCTTATGGACAGTTTTTCTTCCATATATAAATTACATGAATGTAATATTCACTTGGATAAATGTGTTTTATTGATGCATACTTAGCTAGACAACAATTATTCGTAGCTAAGCAAAAATCAACAAACATTTAATGCTCAAATGGTGAGGCTTGCAAAATGTTTTTGTAGATTTCGCATTGCAGTTCAAATATAATTTGTTTGTGCGTTAAATACCTAGGATTGTAAGCGTTTCTTAATGTTTTTTGTGTGCACATCAAGTACTTAATTACCATCTAAAAGAATATATATTAAGAGACTCTCAATTCGTATACTCTAATTTTCAAGACTGTCTTTGTGTTTAGATCGTTAAGTCGTCTGTCGAATCGGTTCTATCATCCAGAAAAATATATCAGTTACTTCTTATAAAATTCAACACCTAATATATATCCCTAACAATAAGTTGATATTTTATTCAAATTATATATTAAATACAAGAAAAAAATATGCAAATTTGGCGAAAACACTTTTTGAACAAATTAAAGAAACGAAATTTAAAATTTAACTAAACCGTGTTCGTGTTCTCTCTTTTTTCTTTATCACCTCGCACGTTCGGCGAATGGATTCCGTTGTGGTCATATAAATTAGTTAGGCATTCGTTTCAATAAGCCATATCGTGGCCATATATAGCGAAATGCAGCCCCAATAAAAAGCGCAATAAAATTGAAAATAATAGCCAAAGCGGGGCAGAAGACGACGACACGGACGATATATGCCAGCACTCAAAACTAATGAAATGTTCCAAACTCCAAAGCGATTGCAGCCACCAGCGGCAGCAAAAGTCGACTGACTAGAAAGAAACGCTTGACTCTTCGGTTCTTTGGTGGTGGTGGTGATTCTCCTCCTGGACCACCGCTCACCTGTTGCCACCGATCGGCGGGGGCCTCCACCTCCCCGGATGGAGAAGGCCGGCTGGGCTGCCAGCAGCGACAGGCGCATGTCGGTCCAAAAATTCTTCAGCTTTTCTGGTTGCCAAAGACGAGCAGCCAATGTCGGGGACGCGGCAAAAGTTATGAGCGCAATTCTCTCGTAAAAATGCAAAAAGGAAAGCAAAACCAGGTAGCTCTAGAAGAATTAAAGATGCTCTTACAAGGCGGAGAAAAATAGAATTTAATTAGATTTCTTCAACAATAAATTTAAACAGTTTTTATGCATTTTTAAAACAATCCCAGCTAACAAGCTTAATTGAATTTAAAAATTAATTCAAAAATCGATTTTAAATTCTTTAAAGTCGTTTAACAACTTCTCAGATTTTCGTTAGATCATGAGTATCGAATTACAACGAGTTCTGTTCATTAATTCATAGAAAATCAGCTTCTGAATAGAATTATAGTTTCACAAAAAGCGATAAATTACAAAAGTGTAGCGCCCTCCGTCTCTGTTAAATTCACATTGCATATTTAATATAAATTGTATTAAAATCTTTTAAATCATTTCTTTAGGAAATAAGTTCTCGAGAGGAAAATGCCTTCCTCACAAAGCCTTTAAATAGTTGAAAACCCCCGGTTGACCAGGGCATTTAAATGCAAAATGCTTTCACGGCTGCGGCTTCCACGTCTTCGGCCTCTCGACTGCCACAGTTAAGGTTCTGTGGCGGTTTCTGTCTTGGCCGAAACTAGAAATTCTTGTCTGCGCAGCAATCATCATCGAACGAGAGCAGCGGTAGAGGAGCTTGGATCTTGGAGCTCGGGATTCGCCTTGTGATTTGTGGGCTTGCGGTACAATTTGAGCCGCGAGCTGTGGCTACCAATGGCCAGTTGTTACCCGGGCCCAGTTTTTTTTTAGCTTATGACAGGCGCAAACAAAATTATTCTGAATATAGCTGGCTGTAATCCCCATTCCTGAGTCGCAGTTCCTGGGCGAATCGAATCCCTGGCAGCAGGTGATGAACTGTCGGCAGTCTGGGGAGGCACACACATGTGTAGTTGTCGTCTTAAGTGCGCCTATTTGACATGTTTAGGTGTTTAGATGGCATGCCCGATTTGCACCAAATTGATTTCGATTTGATAAGCTGCCACATTTCATCTTGGCCATTCGGTAGCTTCAATATATGGACACCAATACGGCTTATCGCTCGCTGGCTCTCTTGCTGGCACCAAGAAGATATTATCGGAAGGGGAGTCATGCGGATTTGGAGGAGGAGGAAGTAGAAGTGGAAGTGGACCAGGTATATCTGCCAGCGAGGTGTCGCTGAACAGTCACTCAGCCAAAAGAGCGACAACAACCGGCAACAGGCCGCCAACTATCACAAACCGGACTTTTTATTTTAGAAAACCACAAAAAAGGACCAGAGGAATGTCATGCAGGCAATCTCCAGGCTGCCACGGCTTAATATCTTTGCTTAACTGCTAATGAGTTGCCGTTAGTGATTTATTTCGTAAATAAATAGAATTGCCAGCAGTTAAGCCAAGTTCAACTTTGCATGCCGCATGCAACACACGACATCGACACGAGCTCCTGACACACTGATCGTCTCAGAACTGAAAAGTTGAATAGCATTGGCAGACAGCAAGTCTCCAAGGCACTGTAGGTTGAATTGAATATAATTATAATTGGTATTTGATTTAAAAAAAACAAAATATTACTTATGTTTAGGGTTGTTAAAACATCGATGGTGGACACTATCGATGTTTTTGGGTATCGATTGTGGTCACTATCGATATTATCGATAGTATTACAAATTAAAGAAAATAAAAAACAAATTACAAAAATTAAGAAAAAAATAAAAAAAATACTTGAAAATTTATCCTTGTACAACGATCTTAATTTTACTGCGATTAAAGTGAAACAAAATTCAATGTTGAGCCCTAACAATGAAAATATAGTCGTCTTCAAATATATAATTTAAAATACTTTTTTGTTTCTTAAAATATACCTACCAAAAATACATGTAAAATGGAGTTCTTTTTCTGAGCGATAGTATCGATTTATCCTAAATTTTAAAATGATCGATTGTATCGAAAGTGCTATCGATTTTTTTTACCAACCCTACTTATGATAGACATATTTTAAAATATATCATTTTATACAAAATTAGTTTCATTTAAGCCTCAATTCCACCTCAAAAGTACTGAAACTTCTAATACCGCCTGGAAACCCGCATTCCCAGACTCTTGATCACAGGGCGTGCCTGTTAAAGATATGCCAACTTGGGGTTAGAGACCCTCAGTGGTCAGTAGCGTAGTGCTATTAATAAACCCAGCCATATCGCACTGTCTGCGACATTTGACTAATTGAAAAGCCCTGATATATTATGGTCAGATCAGCGAAAGTTGGCAGAGGAGCCCAGGAGAGGACTACACACACACACTGCAACTGCATCTTGGCCTAATCAAAACTAATTCATCATGGGTGCTGCCGATGCATTAGCAGCAACTCGCTAAGGGCATCCAGCTACCTTGCCCCAAAGTATTCCCCGGTTCGCGTATCTATGGCCACATATTTCATCGTCGTCGTTGTCATCGGTCGTTGTCTCTTCCGCAACTCCAGGGAGAAGAACTCGAAGAGCTCGCAGAGCTACACGATGCACAGAAGCTTTCCTGGCCATAAAGAAACTAGATCAATTTAATTTCTTTTCGGTCTTTTCCCCTGTCTTTTTTTCCACTCCACTCTACTGCTACACATTTTTGAGGCTTCTTGGAGGCCGATGGAGTCGACTGAGCTCGATCCACTTTGGAGACACTTTGCGGAAGCGTGCCACTTTGTCACAGAGCATTGTGCCGCGGGCGTTTTGCATTCGGCCAAAGGCGCCGCTGGACACTCGATACTGGACCAGTGGACCAGTAGACGATGGACTTGGGGATACTCCTGCAGAGATGCCAATTACTTCACCTAAAATCATAGCTAAATTTATAGGAAATACTCTTGTTCCCTAGAGCAAGGGAAGTTTTATGATTTAATCATTGAATATTTAATACTTTTCTCTAAGTTTCCAGAGATAATATCTACCGAAAAATTATTTTTAAAAACAAGAGAGAACGCTGTTGTCGGGAGCGCCGACTATCAGATACCCGTTACTCGGCTAAAGGAAGATGCGAGGAAGATGGAGATACACAACTTAGATCGAGCATAACTTTTTAACTAATGGTCCGATTTAAAAAATTTCTTCTACATTTTGATAGGTATTGATAAACACAATAAAACTGAATTTTTTCTTTTCCGAAATATTTAAATTTTTTAAATCGTCTTACGATCGTTTTTAGATGGTTTCACCACCGAAAAACTTAATCCAGTTTAACAGAATTCAATGATTTCTGGTATAGAAAAATGTATTCCATTTTGGTTAATCACCGTAATTTCAAATTTCCTTAGTAATCTTAAATAGTTAGATTAGTTAACTATTTAAGAGCTAAATCGACATCACTGTACTTTTGGCCAGCGATCGTTGGAATTCCTAATTAATGCATTGGCCGGGCCTTCGGGTCCCGCCTGCCTTATCAGTGTTTGTAATTAGCGCATTTGCATTAAAAATAGCAATAATTTCCCATAAAAGAAATGCCCAACATTGCTGTACATATATATTAGTGCCAAGAGAGAGAGGGAGACTCTTTCGCTTGGGATCTCTAGCGTTGGCTGCTCTGCTCCTTTGGGTAATTATTGCCAAGTGACAGGAAGTGGCACAGAACTAAAATCGAAGCATTAAATAGATAGCTGACATATCGCAAGTCGCGTTGCAGACATCAATTAAATTTGTCTATCGTTTCAGCCTCAGCCTCCTGCTAACTGCTGCACAACGTCATCGGTCCCCCGACTTTTCACTCCATCACTATCGCCTCGCTCCCCGGTAATTAACAATACCTGCCCGGTGATTTCCCAGAGCTAGAGATGAGTTGAGTGGGTCTACAAGCGATATGGGGAAACTATGGAAAGACTATATGGAGTTTTTTAGTGATTCGGTATTTGGAACTTACGGATGTAAAATGAATTCGTTGTTCCATTAAAGCATTCATTTAGAAATATTTAAGGTAAAGAAAAATAATAAAAAACATAAAATAAAAGTTTGGTTTAAAATAATTAGAATCAAAATTTGTTGCTAAATTTTATATTTTCTTCAGGAATTTTGATAAAGTTCTTCATAATTAATCTTAATAATAATTATTATATTATTACTATGTGTGTTTTTTAATGATTTTATATTTGGAGCCGTAGGATGTACAATGAATTGTTCTTCCATTGATATTTACAAATATTTAAAAAAAATATTAATAAAAAAATTTGATACTTCAAAAATTATAATTAAAATTGCTTTGCTTAATTTTATATTTTCTTCCGGAATTTTCATAAAGTTCTTCATAATTAAATCTTAATAATAATTATTTTAAAAAGATAGGGTGGCATTTTTTTATTTTAATCACAAGTTTCTTAAATTCCCTCACGCTGCTATTTCTATAATATAATAGCAAATGCTATTTTAAATTTATGACTTTGCCAATGATTGTCACATGGAAATCGCCTGGCCATATCTTCATATTCCAATTAATCTTAAATCTTCGGCTTCGGCAATTATGCTCACTAATTAATGGTTTTTTAAACAAACTTGGCAACGCGTTCTGCTCACGTTTGCACCAATTACCAAAGTCCGGGCCACGCCCCCACAGCCCCTGGAGTTGCCGAGGCGAGGCGTGCATTTATTGATTCACAATTAATGTTGATTATCGTGATTGCATAGACCAAACTCCCCATCCGATCAAATGGCACGCCCCGAATTTACAGATATATCTGTATATATAACCGAACATTGGCGGCGATTCGAGCTCATCTACAGGTGCATCCTCAATCGCTCACAAAAATATCGATGATGAGCCTTCGCCTGGCGATTTATATTTTCGGTCGGCTCGATCGCAAATTCAGTAGCCGTTTCGACTGCCTAATGATGGCCCCCGATTGCCGGAGCCGATGAATTATTACGCTAACCACAAGCCATGTTAGCACAACTGGTCCAGAAGTCTATTATTATTTATGCGAAAGCCTGCCAACGGTTGATCGCTCAGATCGCCTGGATCGCAACTGTGCGATCTGCGATCACCGATCTCCGATCCCCGACGATCGACGATCAACAGCCGCCGTTAACTGAACTACGCGGCCATCAATCATGAAATTATTGCCGCTCGATTTGGATTTGCATTCGAGTGAGAAAGCAAGCCCGCCGATCTGTAAGAAGTAATAGTACTTTAGCGGTCGCACCCTTTAAATAGAGGAAAATTGCCCATAACTAAACTCAAATAATATTTTGTAATAATATCTACAGAGTTCATAATTTTGAAGATCCGAAGAGATCCCAAAACCCAACCGTTCAGCCTTGAAGCTCAACTTCCTACTGTCGATCCCTTTGCGTTAAAATTAATTAATGGCTGGTTCAATTAAAATTGCAACATGCCGTTGAACAGAAGACTGGTGGTGGAATGGTGGTGGAATGTGGCTGGTGGCCGCTTGGAGCGGAATCCTTGTCCCTGTCCCTTTTGGCTTGGCGGCTACCATGTCCATGTTGTAGCTACAACTTGCGTGCGTCGTTCCTTGATGAGCAGCAGCAGCAGCAGCAACAAATGCAGCAGCAACAAAGGCAGCAGCAACATGTGTTGGTCACTGCTAATCTGGCTTGACTTTAACTCCAGCCTCACTCTGTGTGTGTCCTTAGGCAAAGGTAGATTCAGCATACCCATGCACTCAAAAAAAAACGAGATTTTAGGTCATGTATTTCGAAAATAATATATAAGAATCACTCTCTTATAGTTAAAAATCAAATTTAAAATTTTTAGAAATTTGTGTATAATTTTAAAATAAAAGTATAATTTGCAGGAGAATCCCAAGAGAGAAGAATTCAAAAATTACTCAAGAAATTTTAAATAAAATACATAAATTGGTACTAAAGATATGACTGAAAAATTTTAATTTAATTTTATTGACACGAATTTATTTTTAATTTATTTATTTATGTATTTTGAAAATAATGTAAAAATCACTAGCTTATAGTTAAAAATCAAATTTAAACGTACTAGAAATTTTTGTATAATTTTAAAATAAAAGTCGAATTTGGATGAAAATCCCAAGAGAGAAAATACTCCAAGAAGTTTAAAACAAAATACATAAATACTAAAAAATGACTGAACAATTTGTATTTTGATTTTTAAAAACATGAATTTAGTATTCAAAATAAAAATTACTCCTTTTTTCCACCAGTGTACACACACTCCGACAATGCTCAAGTGTAAAAATCAATTTAGTTTTTCCACCTGCTCCCCTCCTTCGCCCCTTCCTTTTGCCTCACGTCCTTGGCAATTTGTGGCGAAAATGGAAAATTGCTGTTCAATTATTGGTTGCCATGTAAATTTGTTCTTGGGCCAGGTGACAAGAATTCTAATAACTTGCTTAGGAGTAGAGCCTCTTTGGCCAGTATGTTTTCCTCGTTTCCCAAAGTGGCCACCCAATTTCACCTCCTCGTTTGGCTGCTTCGAAGCTACTTACACTTATCTACCATTTAGGAAGAAATTTATTTTCGGGCCTGGGCCTATATTTTTTTTCTTATTCGTTGAAACCAATTAGTTGGAGACCACACACGCGACGGGGAAATTAGCATTTCTTTACAAATTCCCCAACGGTATTTAATGTAAAAGCTCAAAGATAACAAAACTCGATCTCCTTCTCTCTCATTCCTACAAAAAAACGCACTATCTAAAGAAATATAAATAAAAATAACTTGAGGTAATTATCACAACATATCCAAACAAAACGAAGTTCCCTCATTGGGAAATTAGCATTTAAATTGTTGAGAGCTGCGACTTGATGCTGAGTTTTAAATTTCCAGGGGGTTTGTGTGTGCATATCTGCTGGCATTGCTGATAAGAAGCCGAAAATGGTGCACTTATTGACAACTTTAACGAGTTGTCGACAAAACCCAAACAACGAAATGAAATCAAAGCGATTTCTTTAGTGCATATCTAAATGTTTTTTGGTTTTGGGTCAAACCAGCATAAACCACCGGAGCTGAAACGAAAAGCCTTTTTCCAGTTCAAATATGGGGGCGATCTTCATATAAATGTCAAATTGCTGGCCACAAAACGATGCAAATTGATGGACAACTTAAAGGGCCAAAACAAAGGCAACGTAGACCACCTACTCACCTCAAATTTACAGACTTTGATTAACTGCCTTTCGTTTGGGACAAATTTCAAATTAAACGCTTCACTGGCCACTGGGAAAACGAAACGAATCGAAAGAGGGTAAAAATAACGAAATAAATGCAACAAGTGGAGGCAAGAATTTATGATTCCATTGTCTTTGGCGAATGATTTCTCTGAATATATATTTAACGGTTCAATTGAGTTGTGCCATGGGTAAGTACCATCTTCTGCGACCCGAACTGGCCCAACAGCAGACGTCGTCTTAACTTGGCTGACAACATAAAAACTTTTATGCGCATTCCTTGACTTCAAGTTCAACTGCGACTCCAACTCCTCTGATTCCATCCTCAACAAGACAGCGAAAAAAAGGGAACCAAAACAACCCAGTCGGAGTAAAGGTAAAATAAGAAAAGATCAAAACATGACAATAAAAATCAGGACTCTGAAACGGGTCGGACTTTTTTTCTGGTCGGTCGGTCGGTCGGTCGTGTGCCTGTTTTAACGCCAAAAGTGTGACATATAATTTCGAAAATGACACGCGGCAACAAAAGCAACAAGAACAGCGAAAAGCCATAACAACAATTCAACAACGAGAATGTCACCAAAGCGAGACACGCAAAAGGGTCCAAGATTTTTGGTCTTATAGGCAAAGGGGGGTATATACGGTATACCCGAGGAGTATTGGAACCCAGTCGGTCTCTCAGTCTTCGAACTGATCATTTACTTTACGACTGCCGTGTGCCGATCTTTATTTTTTCTCGTCTTGTTCCTTTAATTTTATGCCCGTTTTAGGCTCTCATTTACAAATTTTTGGCTTAGCACAAGCAAAAACAAAGGTGGGGATAGATAACATATGAATTTATTTATCGCATTCTTTAAAACGATTTTATCATATTTTCAATATTTTATTAAAAGGT
Organism: Drosophila prostipennis; assembly: GCA_037075205.1. Taxonomy (NCBI): domain Eukaryota; kingdom Metazoa; phylum Arthropoda; class Insecta; order Diptera; family Drosophilidae; genus Drosophila; species Drosophila prostipennis. The sequence continues at coordinate 140,588 of JBAMCJ010001209.1, read as the reverse complement.
GAATCTTTGGAGTAAAAGGGCTTTTCGGGATGATAATGGGGACAATGGGGATAGAAAAATACTGAAGGGAAGCATTTACTTATTGCCAATTATTTAATATGATTTTATTATATTTGGACCTTTTATGAAAGATATTTAGGATGTTTATTCTATAGAAACGGTTCAATACACTGAGTAAGTATTAAGGTTAAAACCCAATAAAATATTATAGGTGTTTGTAAAGTAGTTTTGTAGGGTATTTCATCCAAATTAATACATTTTCTAATGCAATTTTAGTTCTTATAAGGCTATTCTGTATTTCTCTAATTCAAAAACGCACAACTCCCATTCCTCTAATAAAAGATTCTTATCTTTGACTTCCTTTCTGCTGTGCTCCAATCACGTTCTGGCCAAAAAGCCTTATGTTTTCGATTACAACAGCCAGATAAAAAGGGCTCACTGCCATCTTTGTGGATCCCAAAGAGAGCCAAGCGGAAATAGAAAAAGGGTTTGGCCCAAGCCCAGAGATCCAGTCATGTTGAGATGGGTGCTGCTGTTGCTGTGGCTGCAACTGATGTTGATGTTGATGTTGATGCTGAAGCTGATGCTGATGTCGTTCCTTCCGCTGATCCCCAAAGGAGTGACGCCTAAAGGCAATAACTGGCAACTGGCAACATCCCGACACGTCACCAAAGCGGGTAACAAAATGGCTAAAATGCATTTGCAACGCTCCAATGCGTCTGTTTGTGTTGTGTTGTTGTTGTTGTGTTGTTTGCCGTTCTGACACAGTCTACCTTTCTGCCTTTACAGGCAGGCTAAGTTCATTACTAGCGCAACGAAAGTTAGTAACTTGTGGGAGACATGGTACCAAGTTAATGGCCAAGTCTTGACACGCATTAACTGGTCCCAGTTCAGGCTTTTATTATTTTTATTATGACAGTGATTTTGTTTTCTTTTTTCCAAATAAATTGCTATTTAAAAAAGATTTTTTAAAGATTCTAATAAAATTTCGAAAAATAAAACAATAACAATTAAATTAGGAAAAACTAATTTTTATTCCCAAAATTTAAATCCAAAGATCAAAATGATATTTCTGCAGGAATCTGATGTCTGAAGATCGATGATTGAAGATAACTCCGTTGGAAAATAAACATTTGAAAAATACCAAATGAAAATTAATTAAAAATCCGACATTTTATGGCCGGCTGTCCAGCGGGCCCTCATGTGGAGCAGTCTAGTGCAGTGTCAACGTGGCCAAGATTATTTACATTTACACCTGGCCAGGCGTCGATATCGGAGTGAGGAGAAGGGGGAGACACTGCTCCACACTTGCCACGCTAATGAGGCCTCAAGACCGAAGAAGTTTGACATTTTGACCAGGCCAAAAAACCGAAGAAGAGGGACCACCAGCCGAGTGCGATCATCTGTTGATTTCTTTTCTCGATGTTTTTTCTCTCCACCGGCGATGCTTATCAGCGATTTTGTTGCCGCAGCAGGCAAGCGAGAGATCTGATCAGTTTTCTGTACCGTTTCTTTGCCTCAATTAATGAAAATGAAAATCTTGGTCTCGTCTCATCCGATGCTTATCGCAAAAATGCCGAAAAAATCGATTAATGCAAATGCGTCTTGTTTCTCGTTTCTTGTCTGTGCGGCAAAATAACTTACAATTATGCTAAAGTGTTGAAAACGATTTGATTGTTTGATTGGTCTTTGATTGGGGGCAAGATGCCACAACACCATTTTCGGGCTGATAAGCCAAATATTAATTTCTTTACACTTGACATGGAAAACTGAATAAATTAGCTGCTGCTGCGGTCGAGAGATCTCATCAGTGCGGCTTGTTGGCCGGAAATGAAGCATTAATCGACGGGCTCAAGTCAACTGTACGGGGCTCAGCTCAGTTCACAATTTGTCAGGCCGAGGGAGCATCTATGTATTTCCTACCCATTCATGGATACGGACGCCCATCGATTGTCTCTGAAATCTGAATGAAAATTGAAAATTTTCCAAAGGGGCAGGGGCAAAAGCCCTCGAAAGAGACCTTTGTCCGACTGGCTTGTTTATAAATAGAAGTAAATTAATAACATAAGTACCTAATCCAATCAATCAAACTGGTAAATCACACAGCCAGTCTATAGAAACCAAATGCCAAAAGCCCAGCCAAAGGTAACTCAAAAAAAAAATAACATCGGAATCGGAGGAACACAACAACCATGACAACAACAACTGTGACTGACTGACTACAAGATAAAAACATCAACGGCAACAGCCACAACAATCACAGCAGCAACAGCAACAACAGTCCGTCCGTAAAGTTTTAGCTGTAACAAAAAATCGGATATGCCCATCCCTAAAAAAGGCAACAGAAACAAATATGAAAGGGAAAAGTCACATTTGTCAGAGTCTTGAATACCCTCAAAGTGTGTTTCGAATTATGGAGCTTTAAAAAGCTGGCTTAAAATCTAAAACTTAAAAATGGTTGTAGTCACTGATTTGAATTCGTAGCATAATCTCTAACATAATAGAGAAATGTCTCATGAACATAAAAATAAAGAAATCCTTAAGTGGTTAAATAATTTAAATCAGAATTTTTATTTGTAATCAATCCATTTTAAATCTTTGCATGTGTTTGAACATAAATAAAGAAAAATATATTTCTTCACGACCTAGTTCCTTATAGGTTATTTTGAAACAATTAAAGGAACATTTTTGAAAGGTAACATTTAAATCTTTTATAACTGAAATAAATAAGGAAATTTCAAAACTATCTAATGTGGTATATGGCGTTTGTTATTTACTTTAAATTTTAAAATCGTTTTAGGATACAGGAAACAAATAAAATGCAGAAAAAATTTATGAAAGTAACATACTTGCTTGAAGGGGTATATTAAATAATATTATTATTATGATCCAAGTAGAAAATTAGGTTATTTTATATTCCTTATTCCTTCTAGGATATTTTGAAACAATTATAAGAAAATTTTTGAAAGTGAACCTTTTAATTTTAAAAGTGTAACAAATAGGGAAATTTAAAATCTATCTAATGTTGCATATTTTAGGATAGAGGAAACAAATAAAATGTAGAAAATTTATATTGAACTAAATACTTCCTGAAGGGGCACATCAAATAATAATATTATTATGATGATCCAAGTGGAAGAGTATTTCTATACCCTTCTTCCCTCCATTTCTTATATTTCTCCTGCGACGTGAGTTGCTTTCTACAGTATATAGAGGCATGTTGAGTTGATGTTGATGCTGTCGCCCGGCGACATTGCGGAACTGTAGCCGACATTCAGTCTTTGGGTCTTCGGTCGTGGGTCTTTCGTACTCCCCTCTTGAACCCGCCAATCTCCCAGTGACTGTCTGTCTCCTGAGGTCCGTTTGCTTTCGTTGGGTTCGGGTTCTTCAGTCCAGTTTTTTTGCCTGATCTGAAGCTGAAGCTGCTGCTGCTGGCTCAGATTCACAGCCTCACCCACCCGCCGTCCGAGTCTGGCCAATCCTTTTTTTATATTTAACGTTTTTTTCAGCCTTTTTATTTCTTTTACTTAGCTTAGCTTGACTTGGCTCTGGGGTCTCTCGCTGTGGCTCTTTTTATGAATATGAATGGCTTAGCACGCGCCTTTTAAGCCACCAGCTGAGATGACTTGTGGCTTTTCAATTTCTCGTTGTTGCGTTTTGCTCTTTTACTTGTCGATCCCTCTTGGCCTGGCCCCTCTCGTATTGATCGTTTTATTTCCAACGCTGGGGTTTTTTTTCTTGTATGTATATATATTTTTTGTGAATTATTGAGTACTTGACGGTCTGTGGGTCTCCGTTTGTCTGTGGTTCTGAATCAGGTCTCCCCTCAACCTAATGACTGAGCGCAATTTCTTATTTTTTTATTTTTGCTACTATACTTGAGATTCGTTTGTCTTAGAAACCATCTAACGGATAAATGATTGACGAAGAATTAATGATTCACTTTATCGTTTTAGTAGGGTATCCCAAAGTTCATCTCATGATCTCCGGCTTCTTGCAATTGCCTTTGACAATAATGTTTTGAGATGTGCGCCGGAAATGAGTAATCAAGATTATGCGATATTAGCAAAAATAGATTTTCGATTTCGGTTTACGAGCATTGATTGATGAGGTGAGACAGCAGCAGCCAGAAATCTTTGAACATGACGAGAGATCGAATATTTCCCCATTGAATTGATGTGATGTGATGTTTGTTTGAAATTCAATTCGTTACTGGCTCATAACTCCTTCTGTGTACGTCAGTCAAATAATTTTTGGAATGCAATTAAGTGGTAAATTATGAAGCATTTCGAACAGGTGAAATGCTAGACACCATAAGCCGGCGATTTATGAAGCTTTGGTAGCTCAAATGCAACTTGTCACACAAACACACACACGCATGCTATGCATTATTGGATAGGAAAAATCGGGGAGTATCGCTTACCCATATCGGTTTTCCACAACGAAGAGTACCGAACTGGGCCGCAAAATGAACTTAATCAAGTAATGACCGGGTTGATGAGGAGCGGCCACATTTCTTATGCCGTTCCTCGACGGTAACATGAGTAATACAACAGATACAGATCAGTAGCTAGACAATAAAACCAAAGCCCAGACATGGCTTGGCCCATTGCCATTAAAACCGCGTCTCCACCGAGTCCAAGTCCAAGTCCCCCAAGCCCTTCTAATTGGCGCGTCCAGTAAAAAAAAAAGGGGAGAAAAAAATGCCCGGCTCTCAAAGTGGGGCATAAAACTCAACATTTTATGTAATGTGTTCATTAGAGTCGATAGCCATTCTCATCTTCCTCGACTGAATAATTGATCCAATAACACAGCGTGCCGTTGATTTTTTACAATCCGGCGATAAAGTTTACTATCGCTATCCGATATTATCGCCAAATAGTTATTAATTGAGGCGTCTGCTCCAGAATTTCCTCAGGTCTATTCCATTGTCTCCTGCCCTGTTTTTTTATGCCCATGCGAATTACCTTAATTTCTTAATTTGCATATTAAAAATCGGAATTTTTATAGATCCTATTTATGTGGCCAAGCTACACGAAAACGTTTTTCTGGTATTTTGTCCATCAGCGGAGATCCCCAGAAACCAAAAAAAAAACAGAGACAAATTAACGATCTATCCGTATTGAAACCCTTTGAACAGGGCCCATAAAAAATGTTGGAACCATCAAAATGGTAAATGCTACACAATGAAGGTTTGGAAAGGCATTTTGACCATTTGACGATGTCTGTATTTTAATTGTTGGAACCAATGTTGGGGTATCGAAAGGGTATATTAAATTCGAAATAAGTTATAAATTATATAAACATAAATATTTAAAACTAAAATTCCAAGTCAGAACTGTCCTAACTCTCTAATAATTAAATAACTTAAATATCCTAAATTCCTTATATATTTAAAATATACCCCGAACAGCTTATAATTATATTCCAGGGTAGCATTAATATAACATAAAATCATAACATAAAATTCCATTCCTCCCGCATTTCTTACCCAAATTAGTATAGAAATTGATGTCAGTTTGATTGCGGTTTTAGGTGTAAATGGCAATTAACGTGATGGGAGTGGACCAACCTGGAAAATCAGAAGGGATGTGGAGAGGACTTTACATGGCTGTCGTCTAGGGCAACATTGTCACTAGACTTTAGACTTCTTGGCCTGACAGTTGGACATAAATGCCACACGCACGATCCCAGCCAATCCCAATTGCCCGCTGTGGCTAAGATCAGGTCCGGTTTTTGGCCCTCTCCTCGAATCTTTCGTCTTCCGTACTTTTGGCCATAAAATCACAGAGCGATGCGCTTGCAGTTGCTATCATTATTATTATTATTATTATTGAATGTTGTTCGATGCTGGCGCATGGCATAAACTAACCAAGTCAACGACTGATCATTAAGCCGCAAACAAAATGTTTGTCCATTCGCATTTTCCAATTGAATTCCCGCTCATAATCTGGGATAACATTCCGTAAGCCTCTCTTAAAATCCAACCGCATAAATACGTGTTTTATATAACGCAAATTGCGTGCATAAATCAAAACCAACAAGTGGCGGGAGGATAAAGACATTTAGAAGGAGTACGAGAGGAAGTCGTACCAACAAAGTTCCGAACCGAATGGCAAGAGATTCAACGTGATTGATAAAATGTGTACTTTTCCAGCACTGAGCTTAAGACAATTTGGATAGGAGGTTATTTTTAACGAAAAGTGGCAGGTTGACTGACCAGAAAGGAACTTTCGGTAGAGGTCATGGAACCAAGAGTCCTGGCAATGAATATGTATATTACAAATGCAAAGAAAAAGTACTATTACAAATGCAAATAAATCTTCAACGCTGTTTTTATAACTCAAGGGTCTTAATTATTTTCTTTTAAGCAATTTTCGTTATTGAACCATTTAAAAAAACATGTACACACAAAAAAAAACTTGCTAAAATCAACTGTAATAATTGTCAAGCAGGCCCCAACCAGCAAAATTGTCAATTCTACTAAGTAAATAGTTATTCCATAACAACAAAATACACACAATTAGGAAAGACACACACCCAAAGCAAAAACAAAATACACGTAACTATTTTAATAGTTACGTAACTATCTTTGTTGGTCAATTTTACCAAGCAAATTTTTTTGTGTGTAGGTATGTATTATACATCATAACAAAAAAGTTTAGGTACATAAAATGTACAAATAAAAGTAACTAAAAATTCCAACGGGTTAAAAATTATCGAAATTAAAAAACTACATTTATCAAAACGAATATTTGCAAATCGAAAATATAAAAAAACTTTAAAAATTACGAAGATTTATTATTAAAAGTGTTTTTTAAGCTTTAATTACATTTTTAAGATTTTTTTTAATTTAAAACACGCTCTGAATGAGTAACAACCATGTGAAAACCTTCATACCTAATAAAAAGTATCCTTTCTTAAGATACAATGAAGCACACGAAAAAGTGGTAACTTTTTGCTCAGACTGCCTAACAGAACGATAAGTGCCATTTAACCGGAGTTCAGGCACCAAATCGAGCTCCCCGAACATCAAAGACCTCCCAGAGCTGTCCGCCGACTGGAGAGGAATCCTCTCATATTAACCGACACATCGGCCGACAACAGTAGCTCAATCTCGAGAGCTCGAAGATGAATGCAGGTGGTAGCCCTGGGGGCCGTCAAATTACCAACGTTGTTGGTGGAGAGATACACCGATGGCCCTGCTAATAAAGCCGTAAAATTAAACGCCAACAGGCCTGGAAAATGGCCAGTCGGCCGACCAAGAGGCAGTGATAAACGCCCAGAGATGTTTTGAATTGTTTATTCGCGTGCAAATAATTGCAGCTCACCTGGTTAGTTGGTTAGTTGGGGCTTGGATTGTCTGCGCATTGTAATCAGCTTGGCCAGGCCTTAATAATAACGAGCTTCCCGTGTTGAGCGATTTGGTTGCGGGGCGTTGAGGGCGTCAATTGGCCAAACTAATGAGCCGCTAATGAGAAAGCATCGCTGCAGGTCCCCCGTCGATCAATTGGAGATACACCTGAACACTGGGCACACCAGCTTATCCAATCCCAGATCGCAGATACTTGGATGTGAAAAAAATCTAGTTCGCTGGGCGTTGCTGAACAAAAATAATTAAAATATTTACCCAAAATGCCAGATGCCGAATTTCCGAGACTTTTAAACGGGTTGCGGGCCAAAAACCAAATGTAAACGCCCCAAATGCGGGCAGGCACAATTTGTATCCACGTATCTATGTGTATCTGCAGTTGTATCTGGCATCTGGCTTTAAGGCCCACCCGACAAGGCCATAAACGTTATTTTTTTGCTCCGCTCGCTACGGCCTAAAGCTAGTAAATGAACGGAGAAATAAACTGTTAAGCACTTGTTGATTGGGTTAGGGAGAAACGTCTCGTCTAGAGACACTGATTGAAAAATGCGGAATATGGACAAGTTTTAATTGCCAAATGATCAATTTATTCATTTAATGATCGAATTAAGTTATTTATTTATTAAGGATGCCAAACTCAATTAGAAATCGTATTTGAACTTTATGATTTCTATAGAAATTTGCTACGAACAAATTGTTATAACATGGATTTTACATTTTATTCAAAAGTATTTAATTTAATTATAGATACAAATTACAATTTTATTATGTTAGCTAAGTGGTACTGTCTTTTAGTATTCCTTAACATAATAAAAATAATAACAAAAGGTTACAACCTGAATACACTCGTTTCCCATAATATTGGGGTATATAGAACAATTTTTGCCCCTTTTTAAATACAAAAAACCTTTCTTTTTTTCCCCCCCGGGGGGGGGTGATCACCCCCCCCCCCCCGTGGATCCGCGCATGATACACGACAGAAATTCATTAAATAAAATAAAACTGGTTAAAAAACATCGAAAATTACTCGAAAAATATTTTTTGAGAATAAAACTAGCATCGTAACGGACAATTTGGTGGCCTGGACGTTACTGCATTTCGCAAATCTAATCACTTCCACATCTGGGGTGGAGTTTGCATTGCCACCCAACGGCAAACTATTTCTTATTCGCCTCTTCGAATGTGTCCGAACTGTCAGAAATAGCGAGAATTGCAACGGTTGTCGACAAGAGCAATAAGCCGCAGAGGGAAACACAGATACATTTATTTAATTAACTTGCATCAAAAGTTGTTGAAGTATATTAATAAAACATTTCAATTTTCATATTTTCCAGCAGCCAAACGCATGCTCTACACTCACACACACACACAATTTTAACGCGTTAGTGGTTTTCCCATTCGTTTCCATTGTGAAACTTGTTTTTATGGCCAGTCTAGTCAATCGCTTAATTGATGCCACAGCAAAATGTTTTGGAAACAAAAGCCGAGATATGAGCAGGCAAGTGTCATAAATAAGATCCCCGAACAACTCGTCGGCTCATTAGTGGAGAGTTTGGAAAACGGACGGATCGGAATCGGAATCGGAGGAGAGCTTCAAGCAGAAGTGCCGCCCGAGTTGCGATGGCAGCGGGAAAAGTCCAACTGGATCGCTCCAAGTGTCCCCGTCGATCAGGTCGAGGCCCCATGCCTGGGTCCATAAAACAAAATCAGTTTGAAATGAAAACATATCCATGCCTCGTTAGCATCCGAACTCAGCAGGGTGGTAGCAGTGCCACAAGTGTTGGATGGAAAGTGGTGCATGTGGAAATTTCACGAAATTTTATTGATCAAAGTGTACCTAGTGGGATGGAAAATTATTTCACTTAGTCCAACAATAATTATATTACATTATATTTATCGTGAGGCTATAGATATATACTATTATATGGTATAATATTAGATCAAATAAATATAAATCTAATTGAAATCCGTAGGCTAAATTTATATTACTGAAAATGTATTTTTAATATTTATTTATCTTTCAATTTTTTTTAATAGTACTATGTCTTGCACAGCAGGCAACGACTTTTCACTTATCCACACAGAAAACACATGAAAAGATTTACAAACTTTTGCATAAATTCTTAAACTTAAAGACAATGCCTTCAACAACCAAGGAGGATAAAAGTAGAAAGTTCATGGTGGGAAGCAGTGACTCAGAGACGGAAAACGAGGATCTAGCCCTTGTACATTTGGTTCTCAGGAAGCTAAGTATCAAGGATCAAACTCTACTGCATCGTCATTTTAAGAAAGTGCCACATGCGTTTAATATCATGTGGCGGGATCAGCACCAGCGATTGGATTTGGGACAAATGCAGTTGAAATTGCACGGATCTAATCTGCACTTATTTCTGCAGGATATGTGCAAGGAGTTTCGAAGCATCCATTTTCGCAGTGAGCAGCTGCAGGAGGAGCTGAACATCCTGGAACAGGCGGGTATTGAACGTCTGGTCCACGTTGAGATCTGCGAGATTTCCTGGGGTAAATCTTTGGCTAAAAGCAACGCAAACTTTCCCCAATGGCCATTTCACGCCCTACCGAAACTTTTAAGCAACCTGACCAAACTGGAGATTTATGCTCCAGTGCAGGTCTGCTTTATTGAACAGTTTCGAAAGTTGGAATCCCTGAAGATCTATGATGCGATTTCCAGTACAGCTTTGGAGGCCATTTTGTCCAGTGATTCGCCATTGAAGCAATTGCATTTACCAGGGCGATCTTACTTACCAACTTTTGGGAATCTCAAAGTGTGAACATCTAACGAATATATTGGTTAACCTCCAGACCTTTTTATCCAGTCCAAAAGAGATACTTCGGTTGCCGAAACTCCTGGTTTTGAGGGTCACTCAGCTTACAGAAAATAAGGACTCTTTAAAGGCCCTATCCAAGGTGATTCAAGAAAAGGGAAGTCAGCTAAAGAGTTTTCAACTGAACTGCCGTTTCATGGATCATTGCAAGTATCTAACTCAGTTGGAATTAAATCACTGCCATCGCCTGGATGAGCTGGAGTTGGTGGATTGCCAATTTGAATATCAGGACATGACCAAGCTTTGTCTGCCCACTTCCCAAAGCTATGCTATGTTCAGCAATTGCCCTGACCTGATGGATGACCAACTTTTGGACTTCATCAAGGCCAGTCCCAAACTAAAAGAACTTGTACTGGTTGAGTGCCCCAAACTGACGGAGGCTCTACTCCACAATGTTGTAAAAGTGCGAAGCAGTGATGAAAATCCGAAGACCTTGTTGTTCAGAGTTAAGGATTGCCAGGATATTTGGGATCCCTATCAAAAGAACGTGAGAACTTTCTATCTTTAATTTATTAATTATTTTTAAATTAACTTTTCTTAACAGTTCTCTAGCCACTGGGACCGTAAAAGATATTTACTTAAACTGGATAGCATGGCGGAAGAGGAAGATAAAACGCCTATCGATAATGTCCAGTTCATCTTTCACGAACCACTGGAAAGGCGAATAATAGTTATAAGTGACTGTTTAACAGGGTTTATAGAGCGTTTTCAAAAGATTTCTTTAAAAAGTAGTGGGTTTAGAAAACGTATTTAAGAAGTAAACGATACAAAAATAAATTTAAACATTATATTTTATGATTATAAACTATTTTTAATAAGATTTTAAAGGATATTTAAAAGATAAAACTAATTTAAAAAAGTTAATTCGATAAAGATTTAATAAAGAATGCTAGTTTTTTACCTTAAACATAAGAATTTCGTAATGATATATGGGATTACATAGATAGGATCGATAGGTAAGGCCATCCATATATTCCACACATAAAGAAGCTTAGCCTGGCTTTTAGCCGTAATTAATCTTGGGTCTATCAGGTGGCATCAAACCAGTCTGTATGGACTTCTCCTCTTGCTAATTGGCCGCCTGCCATGTGGCGATTTGTCATAGTCACCGACTCCACCACGCATGCGCCACGCATGTGGCAGCCGCCTCCCTTCCGCCCACCGCCCCTGCCCCGCCACGCCCTCCCGCGGCCCCCCGCCTCCTTCAATTGACCAAAAGCCACACGCAACAGCTACACGATTTTCAACAAGAAAATTTGTCATATGTGACGATGGCTTGGTTTATTCGCTTCTCGACTTTTATTTTTTTCCGCATTTTGTGCGTTTCGGTGCTTTTGGCTTTGGGCTTTGAGCATTTTGTCATTGGTGGCGACCACCGTTGCGGAATGCAAACAAATTTGTGAACATGACGCAGTTTACAGCTCCAGGTCCACAACTCTGCGACTGTCGCCGTGGCCACCCATTGTTATAATTATTGGGCGCCCGTGTGCAAGTGACAATTTAGCTCTGCTTCTCTGGCTTTCTGGTTAAGCGTTTGTGGGGCAAACAGTAAACTTCTGTAAGCCAGCGACATGTGTTGAAAGTCGTCGAGAGGACAGCTGTTTTGGTCGTACTTGAAAAGGAGTTGTGTCCGAAGAGCAGCCATAAATTCCGGAAAATTGTCTCTTGGGCATTTTTCAATTGGAAATGGATTGGAAATTGGTTTCAGAAGTGCAATATACGGCGTTATTTCAGCTTTAAAGGAGTTGTGGATTCGATCTTATATTAAAATCAAAGTATAGGCCTTTAAAAGTATAAAAGATATTAGAAGAATATCTAAAATAAATAATATAATAAATAAATTATTTGTATACAATGTTTTTTTATCAATTTCAAATATTTAACTTCTTGAGATATATTAAACCGTATAATTATTATAACTATGGATATTTTTCAGAATACTTTAATGTATAATTTAAGTGCTGACCTTTTGTTTACCCCATATTCGATTTCAACTTTACGACTCGCTTAGAAATCACGAATGGAAAGACCTTAATAACTTTTGCGACCTCTGTCTGCCCTCGGCCCTCATTCCTTCAGTCAGCCAGACTCTGAGCCAGTTTCGGAGTGGGGAATCCGACTTGGCCAGATCCCTGAGCTCGGGCACTAATTCGTTTTCACACTTTTCATGCATCGGACAGGTCGAAATGGCTGGCGGCGCATTGGCAGCGCCTAATTTCATACGCCAGTCTTAGATCGCGTCCCCTTCTGCCACACAGAAACAAAAAAGTATGCAAAGAATTATATTTTTATTATAATAAATATAATTTTAATTTGATAAAAATACTAAAGTATCGTACACGAGACTATAATCATGATTTGATCAAATATATCTGCACCCAAAAAAAATCGATATGAAACGTAGAACGATTTTACATTACGTAATATACATTTTAACTTGATATGCGGCCACGTAAACTCGATATGCTCGAAATGAGTATTTTATGTTAAAACGATATGCGTATTGTTTAACCAGAAATTTACATGCTTTTATTTGTGTTTCGTTGATAAAAAATAGGATAATTAAAATATTAAAATAGTAATATTATTTTATGAAAAATATTTACCATAATCTGATTTATTGAAATAGTTGTTGAACCAAAAATACGGATATCTTTAACTTCAAGTAAAACACACATTATTTTTGATATCATTCACTAATAGATATCCAAACTAAATTATTAATGTAATATCAAAGTGATATGACGATGCCTTTTTTCCCGGTGCATTTGACACACGTTTCCAGCCGGCTAATATTTATATTTGCCCTGCATTTCTCACTCTGCCGATTGCAAGCGATTTGATAAGCAAATGGAAATGCAGTTCGCTGGAGAAAGAGAAGGAGAAGGAGGCCAGTCGGAGTCAGACGATGGCGGCGAAAGGTGCAAATAAATAATTTGCAGTAGCCAGGCGGCGACCACTCGACGACCCACTGTTGGCCTGGCCTACCAACTGCGGCTCTCGACCAACAAACAAAAAAAACCCCACTCCGATCCACTGAAAGCGACGGCCAGACAAATATTTTATTGCAAATTTGCTGATATTGGACGACAGGCGGCCACTGGAGCAGTTTGTAAAATGCTGCTGCGGCTCTTGTCCGGCTGTTTTGCATATTAAATTTATTTTATTGAATATAGGCAAAGATTTAGTTAGATATGCGGGGATGGATTGTAGAGTTCTCAGAATTTTCTACGAATTAGAACATGAATTGTTAGTATTATTTAACAATCATACATATTTATTATATCCCAGAAAATAATGTTTAAAATATCACAGTCTATAAATTATTTTATAAGGTTTTGGTTCTTTAATATTACTACAAAAAAAAATTTTTTTTTTACTATAATATATTATTATTTAAAGATTTCCATTGAGAAATGGTGTTCCGAAACCAAGAACTAAGTTTTTCAAGATAACTTCTCAAATAAAATAGTGGCATTTTTACCTAAATATCTCGAATAGTGTTTAAGCTTTCCGAACCACCCTCTTGCTGGCCAGCACATGCATTTTTCCAGCTCATTGTGCTATGCTTTCCTATGGAAGCTATGGACCCTGCCGGCGGAGTCTCGCATAATTGCCATCGGATTCGGACGCCGTGGATGGAGGAGGCCCAGCGGGCGATGAATTATTAATTGTCGTTGATTTGCATTGAGATTTGAACGGTCCGGGATCATTACCGGGACCCGCAATCTTGGGCACCGCCAACCGACCGCATATAGTGTAAACATAATAATCAACGGGCATTATATGCCGATATATGGGCGATCAGTAGAATGCGCTTTTGCAAAATGGCCGGCGGTCAGCGCGGCCCCCAATTGACACCTGAGCGGCCGAGTTGCCTATTATTTCTACTATTATTGTTGTTATTGTTGCTGCTGCTGCTGGTGCTGCCGTAGCTGTAATTGTTATTTATGCACTTGCATTTAGCCGCTTGTAATGGCATGTGGACCGCCGCCATGCCCCCTGGGATGGGCGTAACGCCAGCAATTTGCGGTGCTGCGAACGCTTACGTAACAGTTCGAAACGCCTAATTGTGGGGCCAACGAAGCGAGGCACAATGATGCTCAAAATTAAATTGTATTGGGTCATTATCTGCCTCAAGTAAAAGGATATCAAGTTATCTTGATCTGTTTTTATTTTTTGAAATTTTTTATATATTGTTTAATGAAAAGTAAATAGGATTTTTAAAATGGTAAATTGATATTTATGACTAAACTTATAAATGGCTCATTTAAAAAAAATTTAAAATACTAATGGTATTTTTTATCATATGACAAGATCAATTATTGTTTTGTTCTAACCTGTTATTAGATTGCAGCGTAGAATTAAAAGCTGAATACAAAATGGTAAAAATTATTATCAACTATTATCAAAAAATTATCCCTTTTTTAACAGTTTATTAAAATGGATATTTAAAATTAGTTTTAATTTTTATTGTAGGTACATATATTAAAAATTATATTAAATATTTTTTTTTTTCTGTTTATAACAAAGTTTAGCAGAATCTAAATAACTAATAACTAAAAATAATAACATTTTGGGTTCCTTAATTCCTTAATCTCGTTATAGAGATAGTTTAAAAATGGCGGTTGCTACGAAGACGTGACAAAAAAAGCAGGAAAAACGTACAAAATGGGATATGTAAATAAATCTGCTAGTTTTTTTTTTTGGGCAGGGCACACGCGCTTAAGTTCAACTTGAAAAAGTCGCGAATGACTACTGTGCGATCCCTGGAATCCCAAGGAATAAACAGAAAAGTAAAAAAATTAAAGAGCAGCTGCCCTCCTTTGTTGTTGCATTTAAAGTCGCTAAAAACGCGGTGTGTTCGCTTGTCAAAATTGCAGCGGCTTCCAGGGTTTTATTATGTTAAGAAGCCACAAAGAGATGACGCAGTCGAAATGGTTAAATGAATTAACCCTTTTACTTTGCAAACACTCACACATGCAACAGGCAATACAGTGGCTACAACAACAATAGCAGCCACTGATTTTTCTTATTTTCCTGGTCGTTGTTGTAGTCTCTGGTCAACACACAGATTAGTCTACACCGCAGCAAAAATATTTTAGGTATTGCCACATGATTTACACAAACAATTCGGAAAATTGGAAATCATAGGGTACACGATGCATTTAAAATATATTCTAAAAACATTCTGAAAATGCCACCATAAGGTACAACAAAAATTAAAACCAAATATTTAAAAAAATTTTTTTGGAAAAATAATTTTAATTTTTTTTAAATATTTTAGTCTTGGAAAAATTTCTTGAAATAAAAATCAAAAACCAAATTTTTGAGAAAAATATTGTTTTTCTTGAAAAATAGTTTAAAATATTTTTTTAAATATTTTATTCTAGGAAAATATTTTAAAACAAGTTTTTAAAATTTCATCGCAAAAATACAGCAAATAATACATTTGTTGTATAAATTGTTTAGGTTAAGAAAAGGATTTGGTGAAGCTGAAATTGGCTTGTATTTTTATGAAAATATTCAATGAAAGTCTCGATATTTAAGTCGCAGTTTAAGTTTAGGAGTGCTAACATTTTGGCGCTGTACTGGCGGCTCGTGTGTACACACATTTATTTAAATGCTTACCTTACCTTACCGCTTGGGCTACCTCTCGGCACTTGAGCTGAAGCTGAAGCAGAAGCAGAAGCAAAAGAAGCTGAAGCACGGTGGAGAATTGCGCGTAAATTCGTTGCGGTCTCCGCGTCATCAACGTAATCGCCGTCAACAGCAGTCAACAGCATCAAACTGGCAGGCAAATGTTGCTACTGTTTCCAGACGCAGTCCGTCCGGCCAACAGAAGCCACAGAAGCACCAACAGCCAAAGTGAAGTGGTTTTTTTTTATGATGATGAGATGAGCCGAGCCCAAAGAGCAGCACTTTCCAACCGAGAGGACGGGGGCCACAACAAAAGCGTGTCAGTCGAGTTCGGTAATGGGATGTATCTATACCTGTACAGAGCAAATACGTTTTGAAAACACTTAAGGAAAATAATTGTAGTTTATAAGTTTTACTCTAAGGAAGATAGCCATATAAATTTTAATATAGATTATTATTATACCTCAAATAGCAAAGAAAACTAAAAAAACACAAACATTAGTCAAATTAATTATACTTTTATTTATAATTATAGTCAAATACAGTTTAAATAAGACCGTCTATATTCAAAATTAAATTTTCCTTATTTTAAGGAATCCATTTGTAATACTTTCTAATATTTTCAAAAATGCAGCTTTTAATAAAAGAGAAAAATATGACAATTTATTTCAATTCCATTAACTTCAAAAAATGATTTACAATCTAAAGAGTTTCTAGTTTCTACAGATCTGAACACTCTATATTATCGAATACTCCGAGCCAGTTTTGTCAAAGGCGAAGGGACTGTGAAAATGAGGGTCTACTTGTATCAGATGCGCCCGGTGCTATTCCTTTTCTACTTGGTTGAGATCACGGTCAATATGATCCTGATGCACTTCCTTCTGAAGAACTTCGTGTTTGTCTCACTAGCTGTGATGGGATGGTACAACTTCTTGAGCCAATTCTTTTATTTGATTTGCATTTACATGTTCACGGTTCTGTCGCTATTTGCCAGCATAAATCTGTGCACCGGAAACCGATGTTCGATCGTCGAGGAGGTAGTGCGTCCTCTGATCGGTTTCGTTGTCTACAACATCTGCTCCCTGATGGCACTCAGCGATGCGGAGTCGGATATCTACATTCTGTACTTGGACGCGAAACCGGATGATTTACTGAAGCCGGAAAAGCCACTGTATCCGTATTACGATAATATAAGGACCCAGGCGACAATCTCTTTGGTGTGCAGTGTGATCTTCCTGCTGCACTGCCTCATCGCTGTGGATGTTCTGCTGTCGAACGAGGATTCTGATAGTGAGCGGGACTCATCGAACCCATCCGACTCGGATCCCTCGGACGATATTGTCGATGAGATGGACTACGTCCCGGTGCGTCTGTATGTTCTGGGTGGAACTGTACAACGTTGGCTGGAACAGTACGAGTGGTTTCAGGATTTTACCCGCAGTGGAGTCTCCAGGGTATGATTTTTTTTAAATTTCCAAATTTTACAAATTTTTAAAATAAAATAATCAATAATGTCTTGTAAATATATGTGTGTATATATTATATCATTTTGGCATTCCAAAAAATGTTTATAGGGATTTTGCTAGCATGAATACTAAGCCTAATCTGTTTGATATGAAAATATTATACTTTTCCCATCTGATAAATTCCAAATGTTGGGTCACTGAAACGTAATACCTGTTATCATCACCCTGGGTAATTATACAGCATTTTGTTTCTGCTTTATGCAATATAATGGACTACCCATCGCAGGTCTTATGACGTCAGTGGGAAGCAACAGTTACGGGCTGCATCATACAAAGCTCATTGTCGTCAATGTGTCAACGATAAGCAGCTGGGTTCTTATGTATATATATCTATATCTGTATCTATCCGGGGATAGTGCGCATGTCCCAAGTCGGAGAAGGAATCAATAAATTATGGGGCAGAGCGGCAGTCAAGAGCAAGGTAAAGCATTGCCCCTGGTACTGTTGGGTGTGGTGCTTTCATTCATAAAAAAAAAGCTGCTGTATGTGGTATGTCCATGGCCCTCACCCTGTGGGACTTACTCAAGGCTATTTTTAACGCAGGCCAACGGCTGCCGGCCGGATGTCGAGGGTTTTGAAAGAAGTTTTCCTTATTGCTCCCACAAACTATGCAATGCAATTACGAAGTCAGTCTGCAATGTTTATTTCCACAATTTTACCGAATATGTCCTGAAGTTCATAAGATAGCAAAGCAAATGTGCTATCAAGTTAAAGACTTATAGTTAGGAACTAAAGAATTTGAAATACCCGAAAAGGCATATTTTTGTGGCCTACTTTTCGGGGTTTTCTCTTGAAAACATATTCTGTTCTGATGGTCTTGATGCAGGAAAGGATAAATTTCACAAATTAAATTCTAAATGGTACCTATAATTATTTAATTATTATGTGAAAACAGTATAAGATAAAATAATTTAAGAACTAAAAAGTAGATTAAATTTGTTTAAAATATTCATCACACTTTCCCAGGTCCCGATATACAAAAGAAAAGTCAAGCAATTCCCAAAAGAGGTTACTTTAAAAGCAGTGTCAAAAGCCAAAGAATAAATCTTCAGCAAATTTCATTTAAAAAGGAGGAAAAACGTATTTTTCGCCCACGCTGAAAGCGAATGTGAAAAGTACATGAATGCGAAAGGGAAAATCGATAAGGACGCCATTCCGCAGGAGCGTTGTGTCCTTGAAATCGAAAAGGGAAAGAGCCATTCATGAAATTAGCCGAAGAAATCATGAATGAAAATGGCCAGCGAGGAGTTGGGTGAAGCGCTTCGGGATTTGGTGAGTTTGCGCAGGACTAAATCGGATATTTTCGGAGAGGTTTCTACGGGGTTCCGCTTTTCGAAAAGCTTCCCCTTTTTCAGGGCACTGACGCAACCACAATGCGCTGTTCCAAGGTCGGCGTAAAATTTCATTCATAAAACTGATACGCCCCGTGGCGTAGATATATATATGTTTGTATATAGACATCCGTGGCGCGTGTAAGTTCCCGGGGGTGGTTGGTGGATTGGGCGGTTGGGATTTGGAGCCACCAATATATATACTGCGGATATGGGCTAAACGAGCACTCCATTTGCAGCTTGTTGATTTTTCTACGCGTGCAAACACAAACAAAGCGGGAAACCTTTTCATTCATGAAACCAACTCAGGGGGGTTCCGAGCCTCTGACTTTCTAATACCGCAACCACCGAGCGAAAAGCTCGCGGCCCAACAACAAT
Source organism: Drosophila prostipennis (assembly GCA_037075205.1). Lineage (NCBI taxonomy): Eukaryota > Metazoa > Arthropoda > Insecta > Diptera > Drosophilidae > Drosophila > Drosophila prostipennis. The sequence goes on along the minus strand of JBAMCJ010001209.1, from coordinate 121,498 downwards.
TTTTGGAGCAAATCCAGAAAACAATTTCGCACTGAGCTGAAAGCAATTTTTGCCCCTAGGAATTTGCGGTAAACTTTGTCATTTGATTTTCGTTTAGATTTGGGCCTAAATGTGGATGGCTGTCATCTTGCCGACTGGAAAATGGTAAAGGTTATGGGATAAATCATATACTTACGTAATATGAAAATAAATTAAACTATTATACGTCACCAAAAATGACCTATTACAAAAAAAATAAAAATAAAATCTACTCTAAAAAAATAATTACAAAAGAATAAATTCTATACAATGGATTTAATTAGCACATAATTTAAAATTAAGTCTATAGAGAAAAGGAAATTAGGAAAAATTATTACAAATATAAGGGACACAAGTCGTATGAGTAATATTTGAAAAATCTATCGGCAATCCAATTTATTGTTCTCTAAAATAAAATAAAATAAAATACAATAAAATAACAAGATAAAAGTTTTGGTAAAATTCAAAGTTAAATCTAGTAATTAATTATGTGTATCAGAAAAACAAAACGTGTTGTTTTACTTGGGTACTTTACAATGTTTTATTATTGGCTTCCTATAGGAATCTGTGCGAAATATATTATATGCGAGTATACACAAAATAAATACAAATATTTGTCCAACAACATTATTACAAAAACCAAAAAAATCCAAGTTTCTTATATATAGATTTTTACCAAAAATAATTACAACGTTTCTAGTTTCTCTCCATTAAACTACACACCTCTTAAATGTTATAAATGTGTTAAATTTATTTAATTATTTAAAGTGCTTTATAACAGCCAATTGGGTAGTGTTAAATGTGACATCGCCGAAAACGAATTTACAAAGTTTTTAGAAATACCGTGGGGCACATCTTTTCAGGGATTTTGAGGCACATTTTGATATTATAGAGAGAACATTTTTGGAGCTATAATCTAAAATACATTTTTAATCCTTTCACACTTATAATTAAAAAAAGCATCGATTTATGGCTACAGCTGTGTCGTTTGGTTGCCGCCCGCGATTCCTGAGGTCGCTCCCTTCTCCGCCATGCTGGGAATGCCCGGTTCCGATTCGGATCGCTTGTGCGTTCGCTTCGGCAGCCGCTGGGTCGCCTGCTTGGCCTTGAGGCTCGCCTCTCCGCCGCCGGAATCGTTGAGCAGCATCAGATCCGGCTGGCTGCGCACGAGATCCTGCTCCTGGTAAACCTCCTGGGTGGCGGAACTCGCATTGGTGTTGGTCACCTGCTCGTTGAGACAAACATCGTCCAAATCCACATCGCTGTTGGAAAATAGAGCTGTGGCGCCCAGTTCCAGGGAGTTGGTAACATCCAGCTCCTGCTCATCGAACGGCTTCTTTGGTGTGGACGTGGAGGCAATAGAGACACGGGAGAAATTCTTACTCACATCGAGATTGCCGGCACTGGGCGGGGTCAACAACGTGGTCACTTGCGGTGGCTTCGAGCCAATGCTATTGTTATTATTATTCATGTGATTCTTCCCGCCCATCGAAGACGTTGAGACAGAGGCAGCTGCTCCTCCTATAACAGGCACATTGGTCATGCTGCTCGGGGTAGAACTATTCCGCTCCGTCTGATGTTCCTTCATTAGCTTGCAGGCCTTGCCCAGCGCACATATGGTCAGGCAAATCCGCAAGCCCATGGCAAAGAGATAGGCGAGCAGGAAGAGCAGCCAGGCGGCCAGGTTCTCGAAAGAGACCGCCGTATAGATGGCCTTAATCAAGACCACAGCCAGGGGAAATGGAATGAAGCCCATGCGTCTGGCCACCAAATCCGAGTGATCCGAGAAAGCGTGCTTTTGTCGCGTCTGGGTCATGTCGTAGGCCAAGCTGGTCGTGTACTCCCTGTAAATGCTCTCTGGCAGCTCATTGAATCTCGTGATAAACGCATGCTTCACCCAATCGATTAGGATTTCCGTAAATAGCACTGCAAAACAGTCGGGCAGCATCACACAGAACTGGGTGATGCTCCAGTCGAACTCCTTCATGGTCTGGATGACCACAATGAACAGCAGCACCGATAGATGGAAGCGCTCCCGCACATCGCTGCAGGTCAACTGGAACAGGTTGTTCTTGTCGAACTTTTTGAACACGGCTCCCTTGAGCTCCACAAAGTTGTTCGATATCATGATGGTCAGCAGGCCCTTGTTGTTCGAGTTTACTGCCACGTTCAAACAGGTGGCCTGATAAACGAAAGTAAAACCATACAGTTGCTAAGCATTTCCAAGGTTAGTTTTCCTCAACCCACCTGAAACATGATCAGTCCGCTGTGCAAAAACACATAGATCAGAGTGAAGAGAACGTGCGTGAGGACGCCAAAATGTTCCCTCTTTGAGTTCTTTGGTTCGGTGGCCGTCCAGAAGAGAGCATCGATGGTATCCTGGCCAAAGGCGGACAACAGCCGGTCGCCCACCTCCAGCATATTGTAGAATATGTACAGCTTAATGATGGACTGCGACTTGATGATGTGGTACACTCGATTCGTGTCCACCAGGAGCATTATTAGCGTCACCGTCATCCAGATGAAGCCCTTGAGCAGATCGCAGATTTCCGCTGGCGACAGCAGCCTCTGTCCACTGCTGCGAATGCGAAAGATCCGCGCCACCGTCCTCGAAACCAGGGCCCAAATGGCCATCAGGAAACGGACGGGCAGAAAGGTGTGGATGTACAGGAAGGAGTCGGCACACTGCATGATCCCGTAGACCATAAACCGCTCCAGATCACGCGGTATGCGCATGAAACTGTAGATCTTCTGCCGTCGCGCCGAATAGCGCTCCTCATCGTGCTCCAGCATATAGCCGCGTGTCATCTCCACCTTGAAGAAGTCGTAGAATGTGTTGGTGCAGGTCTCTGTGGGTCCTAAAAAGGAAACAAAATTAAGTTTTTCAAGTGCGGGAACTAAAAATGATTTATAAACACACATTTGCTATCCCTAAAGAGGTTTGCTAAGTTACAGAAACGTATATTGTTCTAAATAGATTAATAAGTTTTCAAATCTAACAATACTGAAGGAGTTTATTATTATTTTGTAAATTATTGTATAACATGGTTGTTGTATAACATGTTTTTTGTATAATTGTTAATAAAATGACCCTGTGGCCTAAATATTTTAGATTATATCACAATAGGTTTTTTTCCCAATTTGAAATCCAATGTTTACCGCTCTGCAAACGCTGCTGCGCTGCCCCCGTTGCCTGCGTCGCGGCCGGCGTCGCTGCAACGTCATCCTGGGCGAGCGGTGCCTTGTGCTTGATCTCCTCCTGCTGATGATGCAGCTCCTCCACTCGGCTGCCGGTGAGGTCGCCGCGGAAGCGCAGCTGCCGCTTTCCGCCCGCAGAATTCAGTGAGGCGTTCATTAAGTACGGTGATTGGATTCCATAAAAATTAATAATAACAACGAGCTGCGGACCAGTGCGACGGAACTATCGATAATTATCGAAATGTACCAAAAGTAATCAATAAACGGCCACACTAAACTTAGCGGAGACACCCTCCTCGGGAAAAATCAACGTGTCTATCGACAAAGCAACCGCTGGAGTGCCGCCACTAAATAAAAGCGTAGAAAATTAAAATTTTTTTTAATAGTTTATAGAATAAAAAATGACCGCATCCGTAGAACTAAGCTCGTACCGCGACCAGCACTTCAAGGTGAGTCGAACCGAATCCCTGTCCACCAATTTCTAACGCAATAACCCCGTTGCAGGGCTCTCGTTCGGAGCAAGAAAGGTCGCTTCGCGACTCGTGTACACTTTATGTGGGAAATCTTAGCTTCTACACGACGGAGGAGCAGATCCACGAGCTCTTCTCCCGCTGCGGCGATGTCCGCGTCATTGTTATGGGTCTGGACAAGTACAAGAAGACGCCCTGCGGCTTCTGTTTCGTGGAGTACTATATAAGATCCGAGGCGGAAGCGGCCATGAGGTGAGACATCTGTTTGATGGACAAAGCCACATTGTTTCAGCTACTTGTGGAGTTTACTAGATCTGTATCCGTAAATCTATATAAAGATTGACAGGGACACCTTATACACAGGAATCTAGAAGGAATCCAACCACTGAATCTGTAGAAATATGATTTCCATTAGAAAAACTTTAAAATGTAGTCCTAGTGAATTAATATTCTTGTCTTCGTAGTACAAAGTTATTATTATATTTATTAGAAAGCATTAGTTTTTTTTTATAAAACATAATTTATTAATATTTTTGTAAATAATACAATATAATTTCATTAAAAATAATGATACACCGTTAAGGGATCTAGAAAAGTATGCATACAAAACTAAAATAAATTAGGGAAAGTCTTTGCTAGAGAAATAAGGCAAACCCAGCCAAGAAATTGTGAGAATAGGTACATAAATATGTACAAAAATCTAACTTAAATTAAAATCACTGACTATAGAGTATAACATTAGATTATAGATTTTACAGAATAGCACAAATCTTCTTAACTATTTTCTTCCCTCTTCTCTTACAAAGATTCGTGAATGGCACCCGCTTGGATGATCGACTGATTCGTGTGGACTGGGACGCCGGCTTCATTGAAGGCAGGCAATATGGACGCGGCAAGACGGGCGGCCAGGTGCGCGATGAGTATCGCACGGATTACGACGCCGGACGGGGTGGTTACGGCAAGCTGTTATCCCAGAAGATCGCCCCCAACACCGATAACCGCTAGACCTAAGATAAGATTAACCACTAAGCACCCACAACTAGATATTAAATGCATTAAACACCTAGCCATAACATCTCTAATCGCATATATTTATTGAACGTACTACATAGTTCTTTTGAAGACGTAATTGATATCATAGCGGCCTAGCATTACTGCATGAGTTTCTAGTGTTTCCTGGAGACTGGAATCCATTTACTTCTTGCCAATGTTGTTGGCCAGCGAGCAGCTGAGGCCGGTGCCATCGGGCTCCACATTCAGCTCGGTCACCTTGCCGTTCTCCACCACCAGGGAGTAGCGCTTGGAGCGAACGCCACCAAGTGGGGGCAGATCGATGGTCACATCCAGGGCCTTGGTGAAGCCACCGGCGGGATCGGCCAGGAGGCGCACCTTGCCGGCTGCTCCGTGCTCCTTGCCCCAGGCGGACATCACGAAGGGATCGTTGACCGATACGCAAACGATCTCATCCACGCCCTGCTTGGACCTCAGCTCATCGGCGGAGCTCACATAGCCGGGCAAATGGGTCTGCGGGTTAAGGAAATTAATTATTCAGTTGTTACGTGCTGCTCGAATTAGACTGTAATGCTGAAAAACCTAATTCAGCTAAGCTTGTTCATGGTTTGGAATAAATGGAATAATGTTAAGGTATATGGTTTTAATTTGTAATCTATATGTTTGAAAATGTAATAAAAATGTTAAAGCATTTTTATATTACTTAAAACTTTTCTTGACGTAATGGATTAATATTTTAGTAATTTATAAGTGCCAATCCTTTTTAAATCAGGATACAATTTTTTTTGCGTTTAAAACTCCTTTTCTGACATTTTTTATATATTATGGAAATAATTTAAATTTAACATTTAAATATTAAAAAAAAAGATTAATATTTCAAATTCCAATTGAAATGCACTCTGATTTAGAATGATACATATGTAAAATCATCAAATTGGTTATTATTATATTACACTTTTTTCTTTTCGTGTAGGGACTGAATGGATAATGTTACGTACCTTGGAGCAGCCGGGAGTGAAAGCGCCGGGAACGCCGAATATGATCACCTTCTTGCCGTTGACCAGATCCCCGGTGTTGATCTTGTTGGCCGGGGAGTCCTCGAAGAGGTCCACTGAGGGCAGGGAGTCGCCAACCTGGAATCCGTGGAGAAAACACACACACACAGGTATTTAGGAAAAGAGAGAGCTAGAGGGAGGTGGTAACCTTGAAGCGTTGCAATTTCTCAGCCGCTGCAATCAATATTTATGCAGCTCGCCCCACCGGCTTATGTAACGGACCCCGGGCGGTACGCCAGCCGGAATTCCGGGTTTTCCCGTGACCTCCACTTACTTTGACCATGACTGCGGGTGTTCTGGATAAAGATCGCAGCGAAATGATTTGTTGGGGCAGCGCGGAGTTCACAACTCGGCCAAGAAATTTGCACGACAGCACACGCATTGCTCCTCTCTTTCTTCTTCTCACACACACACGGCCTAACACGCACACAGCCAAAGATTGCATCTGGGCGAAAAGGGTTGCCATACCGCCGGGAAAAAACAATATGGGTTTGTACTCTTCAGTCAAGTCTTAATTTTTACTACCTCATTTTTTTGGGGGGAAATAAAAACAATAGGTTGGGGAAAGACTTTCGTCATATTTGGGGTGGTGGGGCAATTTGTTGTGGTTTCTAGTAAGGCTATGTGCCTGCCCTGCTGACTATACTATCCGCCAGTCTCTCCAAGTCATCCAGGCTCTGTTCGTTGATTTTCCTCTCAAAGTCGGCCATAAACTCGTTGGTCAGACGTTCCGCCTGGCTTTCCGGGTAGTGCTTCCGGAATCCCCGCAGGATGCCGTCCCTCAGGCAGGGTTTCATCACCACCAGATTAAGTTTGGTGCCCTCTTTAATGTTAGGATAGGATGCAATTGTCTGTTCATTGTTCAAGGGTCGTCCTAGTAGCAATAACTTTTGATTGGCTGCTGATATTTTCAGTTCCACTTCGATCTGTTGTTTCACCTCCAGTATAGTGGATGTCGGCGCCACCTGCGTGGAAAATAACACCATTGATGACCTCATTTGATATACTGAATTACGGTTACCGCTCACCTCGATTGTGCAGTCCTGGCCCTTGAGTACTTTGATTGTAATCTGCATAGCAAATGCCGAAAAATTTAATATAAAATATGAAATATGGCTCGCAAGCAATATAAACAATCTGGCTTTGGCGTTGCCAGCTGGAGGGCGTTGCCACAAGTTGCAAAAGGGCGGTGCAGCCCTAGTTTATAAAAACATAGTAAATATTACTTGTAATTATTTAATGTGTTACTTTAAAAAATAATACGGGTATTGAAAAAATAAAATAAATAAGTTTGGCCAAACTATCGAAAGTGGCCAATGTTTATTAATATAGTGTTCTTGAATTTGTAAGCTGTTTTAAGGTTTTAGGTTTTCACTCTATTACAAAAATAAAAATAAAAGGATCGCCAAAGCCCTGGTTTGTATACAAATATTAAAAGTTTTCAAAGTTGTGTCATATTTGTTTATAATTAGATTATAAAAGTTAAAAAGTCTTAAGTAGTCAAGTTTAAAAGTAATTATTATTTAACATAAAACTTGCATAAAAACTATCGAAACCCAAGACAGGTCTGGCATCGCCGCCGTTCGCTGCAGCCCTGGCATGGCAACTCTATTTTCTATTGAGCACCGACAACGTTGCGTGAATAAAACAGTTTACATAAATTATTATTTACAATTGCACAGGCCGTTGATGTTGTGCGCTCTCAGCGAAAAGGTGAACTTGACCCCGGTGCCGATAGACCGCCGAGCAGTTAGGTGTGAAATTCGCGAGCGAGCCTTGTGAAATTTGCACGCGAAAATCGAAGCGAATCGCAGCGATCGAAGAAATTGCAGCGCAAATAATTCGTAGCCTCGGCTGAATTTTAACGTGAGAGCGGGGTGCGTGTGTGTGTGAGAGCTGTGCGAGATTCCGTGATTTCTGTGTGCGTGTGCTAGCGTTTTTGTTAGAATTCGCATTTTACGTAAAGAACGAGCTTTTATCAGCACTGAATTTGATGTTGGCGAACCTATACCGCAGCAGGGGCAATTTGAAACAGTTCTTGCAGCTTCTGGCGGTAAATTGGCTAAATATGCCCCCATAATCCCAGCCCCAAGTCCTCCTCCAAGAAATATTAACCCGAAAAACCAACCTCGCCCCTTGACATTCAAAGTTATATTCGTTTCCCCCACATACACATATATGTATAATTATTGTGTGTTTGGGTCTTGGAAGTGCAACTACAACTATTAATCGTGCCTAGTACACATTTTATTTTTACGCTCTCTCTCTCTGCCTATCCCTGTCTCTCTCTCTGTTTCACCCCCTTTTGAAACTGCATATTTGCTCAGTGCTTTAACAATATTTGTGTTGAAGAATGCCCATCCTTGCACCTCCAAAAAAAAACATAAGAAAAATGTGTAAGAAAAAAAACCAACACCACCCAAAAGCCCTCTTCTTCCCCCATTTTCCTCGGCATGTCTGGCAACCCTTGCAATTGGTCGACGGCCATTGCTTCGCAACTTGTTGCTCGTCCCTCGCATCGCTTGCTCTCTTTCGCTCTCCACTCTCTTTATCAGCGCTCTCCGCGAGTGTTTTGGCATTTTTGTTATTTATTTCCGTTTTCCGTAAGTTTTATGCAAACCGAAAACAATGAAATGCCTGTTCAATGTGTTAATGCGATAGTTCCAAGTCGGTCCGAAATCGAAATTCCTTAATTCCCAACACCTGTCCAGCATTAGTCGGGGGAACGCTGCATGAACGTGTTTTGGTACCGTTTAGAACCGGATTTGCTATGCTAGAGAATAAGAATATGATCGTGCTTCTGTGGGGACTTCTTGTGACAACTTTGGATCTCCGATTCGAAGCGGTTTTCCGCCATTAAGGCAATTCCAATTGGAAAGCGCGCTGAAAGAGATTCTGAGAGGTTGCTCCGCTTCCCATTGGCAATGTGTTTACAGTGGCGGCCACAAGAATAGTCACAAAAAGAAATAAAGTAAAATATGTAAAAGGATATTTATTTTAAACTAATGAAAATATTTGTTCCTTATTATTATAATAATGAAAATCATAATACAAATCGGTAATCCCTTCGGTTTATTTTGACCTCAGTTGTATGCGAATGTGTGTGTGTTTTGAGTGTGTTTTTGTGGCTTTAATTGCATGGTGTGTTATTTGCTGTTGTTATTTTTCCTTTAGTTATTGCTACGTTAATTTCTTTCTTTCGACACTCCACAGTGCAAATATAATTTTCAGATAGCAATCAATTGAGAGCGGTCCAGCCCGGCTGTTGTATTTGTTTGTTTGTCCGGTTGTTTACGTTTTTTTTCCCTTTATCGCTGGTTTTCATTCGAATTTTTTTTTTGGAAAAACACAAAAATAAAAAATAAAGAAGAGCACATCCAAAGAGCCCAAAAAAGAACCGATTGCGTATTATGGATAACGAGGCGTTAGAACCAACAACAAAGAGCAGTACGTCGGCAGCGGCGCCAGCAGCAGCAGAAATAATAACAACAACAACAGCAGGAGCAACTACCACAACTTCAGCGGCAGAATCCAAAAACGAAACGGCCACAAATAACAACAGCAACACAAGCAGCAGCAGCAGCAACAACATAGTCATACCGGCATCGGCCACTAACGGTATCAAAGAGAGTAACAGTAACTTAAGTACAACAACAGCAGCGGGAGCGACAACAACATCACCAGTTGGAACAGCAGCGGCAGCAACAACAACCACAACGGCTACCATACCAATTGTGGTGACCAGCGGCGGTGTTCCACTCAGCAGTGAGGTGAGTAACTGTCCCCAAAACACCACCCACCTACACCCACCACCACACTCCCCACTCACTCTCTCTGCGTCTATCTATCTCTCTCTTTCACCTGTCGCCCTATATGCATGCCTACCGTTATTTTGGCATAAACGTAAACCTTAGAATAATGCTTACTCGTACATTGTGTATTTCTATATGTATGTGTGTGTGTAATTGGCACTCCATGGAGCACAACACTTCCTTAACTTTATCTAATCTTATCAGTACAAATGATGTGTGTTATTATCCCCCTTCTCCCGCCTTCCTCTCCAAGGTAGATTGACCAACAACAATTAGATTCCCAATGTTAGCAATTGTTAAAAGAGTGTGTCGTTTGGATAACAAATCGAATCAGAAATCTATCACAAGTGCTTGCCAAGCCAATCAGCACATGTTCCCGTTCCCAATTTCCAATTCGACTATTTTTTTGGGAAATCTGATGATCAGTGGAGACCCACAGAAATCTCGTTTTGTTTAATACAATTTAAATGCAAAAACTTGATTACCTTTTAGAAATAGAATGCATAGAATATTATCAAAATTATGATGTTCTTTTTAATAGTAATTTTATTATTATGATTTAAAAACGTCTAGTCCAAAATACAATCGTTATCTTTTTAAACCATAATAGCTTGGGATTCACATTTTGATTATCAATCATTTTCATTTACCTAGATTTCATGACTATTTAAAACCAACTATAAATTGGTGAACAAAACGCGCAACTTGCTTACCGTTCGAGGTTCCATTTTTAGTAATATGTATATTTTAAATTAACATGCCTGCTTGAAAAAGTAACTTTTTGTACAACAAGGCAGCACTTTGATTTTTAAAACTGCAAGAAAACAAGCCTATAAAATGTTACGAGAAATACATATAAGTTATATGCAAAACCTGAGATTGCTACACCACCTGAACCCTGGTAGATGCCAGCAATAAAACCCAATATGTGTATGGAAAGCCTTCCGAACTCCGACCTCCGAACTCCAAGCTCCCTGACCCAGTGCACATCTCTATGTTTGGCATTACTAAACTCAGACTAAAACACACCCACAGGCAGCTCGTCTTAGGCGTCAAGGATTCGCACAGTCCAAGGTAAAAGCGATCGCCGAAATGGCAACGAAGGACCCCATCTGCTTTGCTCTGATTTTGCAAGTGCTACGTTTTGAGTATGCTTTCTTTTTGGACCGTATATTGCTTTGCATTCGTTACTATTTTCATTTACTAACCATAAGCCATATCAGTTAACATGGGCAAAGATAACAAGAAATGTGGTAATTGTGCGCATTTGCAGGCTAACAAAGACAAGGACAGCACTCCACCTCGGGATGCACCGCCGCCCACGCCGATCACCAAGGGTCTGAACCTCACCGGCACTCCGCTCGTCCGCAAGGAGAAACGCCAGACCAGCGCCCGTTATAATGCGTCCAAGAACTGCGAACTGACGGCCCTCAGTCCCCTGAACGAGAGTGAGTAGTCCCAAGAGGATATATTATCCTATAATATATGTATTTCTTGTAATTCAGTTGGCTATCTCCTAAACTTGCAGATCGTTGGTATAGAGGAGAGTTTGTTTGTACTTTTCAGTACAGGGTTCCTCTCTGAATGATTTGGAAAATCTCAAAAAATATATTATTACAATGCTTCCTCTTTTTAAGTACTTTTAAAAGGAATCCGATCTGCAAGTTTGTTGAGAACAGTCGTCGGCAAGCCGATTTTGAAAGCTTTTTCTAGCGGCTCTTGATTAATTTCGCTCAGCTGTTGTAATTTGCTTATTATTTGTTAATCACGTACGCGAAAGTTAAAGGTCAAGGGAGTGTCGTCTGATTAGGTGGGTGGCAGCACTGACGCACGGCCCACTCACACACCCGCACACTCTCAGCGGCATCATTTACACCTCTCGCAATTTCTCTTTCTCCATCTCCGAAACTTCAACACATGCGCTCTCTCCGCAGCCTCTTATACACTGGAAAAATACATTTTGTAGAATCATTTTCAGCCACTTATACCAACATTTCCATTTCATATGCTTAAAACAGACAAGCTATATTTTTAAACATATCAAAATCATATTTAAGTGAAAAAATGAAGAAAATACCCTGGGCAGCGGAGATTCAGTCATATCTTCAACGAAATAAATAAGAATTCCTCGCGATTTAAAATCATTTACAAATTTTAAAAACCTTTTTTGTATTCATCTTTATTGACTTGATAACAACTTGTTTTTCTCTCTGTAGTATTAATGTCATCGGATTGTTATTCACTTACCTTTCCGTTAATTGCCTGGGCGGTTTTGACTCACAAATCGAATAAACACATTTTGCTTGTTCAATATTATCGTTTTATTAGGTTTAATTGTTATTGCGGCTCTCTCTGAACCGCTCTCCCAATCGCCCAACCACCCACTCACTCCCTCTCTCTCAATTTCTCTCCACTTCGTTCTCTCGATATCGATTTTTCCGATTGGCGCAGCAGTCGAAGCAACCAAAAGAAACCGTTTCAAGACCGTGCGTGCAACATCGAGAGCCCCAAAAACTTAAATATTAGTTGAAAATATTCGTTCCCCTAGTTAATTGCTCTCCTCTCCATTTCCCTGATTTCCCCCCTTCAAATCGTAAGTTTTTCATACATTTTTAGAGCCCATTATAAGGGCAAATAGAACATTTTTTACCAGAGGCGTTGTCGTTCATTTCCATTACCAATTTCATTTTCATTTCAATTGCATTTCATTTCGTTTTATGTTCCCATCAACGCATTATCGCATTTGGCATTAATCTAAAACCATTATCTATATTGCAATTCCATTACAGATTCTATAGTTTCATGCTTAGCGTGCCCAAATTGAGTTTCTAGTGTAGTGTTTCTCATGTGTTTGTTGTTGGTCGGCGGGGGCGGCTGAAGAATAAATAAAGAATATAAAGAAATAAAAGAAAAGTAAGGCGATTCGAAAGGAAATTCAAATAGAGTGCCATTTGTACCAAGTGCCGGCACTAATGAGATGGTCTTCGGTGCTATGCTGCTGACGGGCAACGGGCTCAAAGGTCCCAAACAGCAGCAACATCAGCAGGAGCAGCCGAATCCGGAAAATCAGCAGCAGGAGCCACCGCAGCCACAGGAGCAAACGAAGCCGGCTGCCATTAGATCGTCCAGCAAGGAGCAGGATCCGCAGCCCGTAGCCGCCGGGTATTATGCCCTCGGCATTCGTATACCCAAATCGCCATCGTTTCACAGTGGCCTAGATCAGCTGGCCGACGACGAGTTGGAGGATCAGGATCAGCAGGAGCACCAGCAACAGGCCGGCAGCAGATTCAAGTTTAGCAGCGTGGAGGAGTTGAAGGCCAAGTTCGAGGGGCGGAAAACGCCCCTCTCGCCGCCCGAGGCAGCAGCCGCAGCAGCAGCCAGCGGATCAGGAGCACCCACCACTACCTCCTCCTCACCCTCATCCTCGTCCACCAGCTCCAATTCCTCAGCCTCGGCCCTCTCCTCGCTCTCCCAGGCGGCCTCATCCTCGCTAGCCTCGGCGGCGGCCAACTCCTCGGCCTCTTCGTCGGCAGCCACCTACGGTGGTGGTGCTAATTCGGCTGCGGCTGCTCTGATAGCCTCCTCGCCATTTGGATCGCAGTCCTCCACTTCCTCGTTGTCGCTATCCTCGAATGCCGGCATGTCGAAGAACACGGCAGGAGCAGGATCGGGAACATTGGCTAGCTCGACGACAGCAGGCCCAACTGCGAGTAGTGGCAGCTCGCTTGTGTCCACTCTGGCCCAGCACTTCTCGGCGGCCACATCCGCCGCAGCTTCGGCGGCAGCCGCTGCCGCCTCCTCCGCCTCGGCGGCGTCCTCCTCATCAGCTTCCTCATCCACCGCCGCCAATAACGCAGCCAGCTCCATCGCCGCCAGCAAGGTTTGCAGCTTGGATTTGTCCACACACACACACTCAGCGAACACACAACGAATCCACAATCCGAATCCACAAATAACCACATCCGCACCACCGAAATCACAGATATGACACTTTCTTCCAATCTTTAACTGACTGAATTAGCTTTTGGGATAAGAATAATCAGATTATAATTGAAGTTTTCAAGAAGAATCGTTTAAACAGTCTAAATTTACTTAAGAAGTACTTTATCTTTCAGTAAAAATGAAATTTTTAAAATGAACATACATATTTAAAAAATCATTTTTCAACATTTTTCTAGTTTTCTCAAAGGTCTCATTAAAGTTAATCCAGTCAGTTTAGTATCATTAAAACCACACACTATATCCTCCTCCTCAATTGAACGAACCGAATGTTGATAAACCAAAAAAACTACTCTGCTCTCATTTCATCGCTACCTCATCCTCCAGTCACCTGTGAGCGCGGCCGCGGCCATTAAGAACATACTGAATGCCACCAAGAGTGTGGGCACCAGTGCTGCGGCGGCGGCAGCAGCGGCGGCGGCCACCTCCTCCTCCTCATCATCCTCATCCTCCGCGCCGTCATCGGTGGTGCCGTCGTCCGCCGCCGCCGTCGTTGCCATTTCCACAATCAGCGATGTGCCCGCAGAGGAGCTGCGTCCGACGGTGGCCCAGAATCTGGTGGGCGGCATTAGCATCTCCCTGGGAATTGGCCAGCGCAATGGCGGTGGTGCCGCACCAGCGACATCGAGCGCCACCCTGGTGGTAACCACATCCAGCCTGAGCATCCGGCAGAACGGTGACATACTCCCGGGTCATCCAGGAGGTCATCCGGCGGGTCTCCAGGCATCGCCCCAGACGCTGCAACAGCTGACGGGCAGTCCAGGAAGGGCTCGCGACCGGAATCTGTTCTACTCGCCACCCACCGCTTCGGTTGCCCTGGCGCTGCCTGCACTGCGAGGTTGCTATCCCAAGTGGTCCCGGGCCAAAGGCTATGGGAGGATGTTAAGATCCTAATTCCCCATTGCCCTTGGGCCCTGAGGCCTTCAACTACTTGATCTCCTTTCTTCTGATCTCCATTAAGTTCGTTTTGAGTTTCGCTTGCCTGCTTTTGTTGGTCGTTTTAGTAGAGTTGTACGTTTTCTATATACTTTGTATTAAGATTAATTTATTTTTGGTTAATTTTAGAAGATATATCCTGTGATGGCCAGTCAACTAATTAGATTTCTAATTTGTGTTCCCTTAGAAACGGCCGCCAGTGAACGGGAGGAGCTGTTCATAAAGAAGATCCGACAATGCTGCACACTATTCGACTTCTCGGAGCCGCTGAGCGACCTCAAATGGAAGGAAGTGAAGCGTGCGGCCCTGCACGAAATGGTCGACTTCCTCACCAACCAAAATGGCATAATCACCGAAACAATTTACCCGGAGGCGATCAATATGGTTAGTTTACACTAAGTCAAAAAATTGCTCATGAGTAATACTAATTAATTCTGAATTCTCACCAGTTTTCTGTCAACCTTTTCCGAACGCTGCCGCCATCCTCTAATCCGAATGGCGCCGAATTCGATCCGGAGGAGGATGAACCCACGCTGGAGTCTTCGTGGCCGCACCTACAGCTTGTCTACGAGCTGTTCTTGCGCTTCCTGGAGTCACCCGATTTTCAACCAAACATGGCTAAACGTTTTATCGACCATCAATTTGTATTACAACTATTGGATTTATTCGATTCGGAGGATCCGCGAGAACGTGATTTCCTAAAGACTGTTTTACATCGCATCTATGGAAAATTTTTGGGCTTGAGAGCATTTATTAGGAAGCAGATCAACAATGTCTTTTACAGGTGGGCTAGCTTAATTTTTAAAAACGTTTAAAACATGCTCCTTAACAACAAGCCATTCTTTAATTAGATTTATTTATGAAACGGAGCATCATAATGGCATAGCCGAATTGTTGGAAATCCTGGGCAGCATTATTAATGGCTTTGCTCTACCGCTTAAGGAGGAGCATAAACAATTTTTACTTAAGGTATTGCTGCCATTGCACAAAGCCAAGAGCCTCTCGGTCTACCATCCGCAGCTAACCTACTGTGTGGTGCAGTTCCTGGAGAAGGATCCTAGTTTATCCGAGGCGGTCATCAAGTGAGTAGAAGATTTTTAGGATCTTAAGGAAAATAATCACTTCCAAAAAGTCTCCTTTAAAATTATCCTCAGTTTTTATAGCATTTGATTTTAAAATTAATATATTATTTGAATATTTTTGCAGAAGTCTGCTTAAATTTTGGCCGAAAACGCATAGTCCCAAGGAGGTGATGTTTTTGAACGAGCTGGAGGAGCTGTTGGACGTGATCGAGCCGGCCGAATTCCAGAAGGTGATGGTGCCGCTCTTCCGCCAGATAGCCAAGTGCGTTTCCTCGCCGCATTTCCAGGTGGCTGAGCGGGCGCTGTACTATTGGAACAACGAGTACATTATGTCGCTGATAGCGGACAACTCGGCGGTGATATTACCCATCATGTTTCCAGCGCTTAACCGTAACTCAAAGACGCACTGGAACAAGACCATCCACGGTCTAATCTACAATGCACTCAAGCTGTTCATGGAGATGGATCAGCGGCTTTTCGATGAGTGCAGCAAGAACTATAAACAGGAGAAGCAAATGTGGGTTTAAAATGTTAAAGCATAGATCTTTTTATTGTTTTTGTAACTTTTTAAAATTATAAATGTGTTCTAACTGCTTTCTTTGCTTTACAGGGAGCGCGAGAAGCTGTCGCAAAGGGAAGAGCTTTGGCAGCATGTGGAGAGCTTGGCCAAGACCAACCCGGAATGGACGAAGGCGGCCCGCTTCAACGACTGCCTGCCGCTCAGCGACAGCCGGGCCCTGTACGATCAATATAGCGAGAACAGCGATCTAGCCTACGATCAGAGCGAGCAGAAGGCGCGCCAGCCGCCGCCTCCGCTGCCGCCCCAGAAACAGGCGCTCCAGGAGCCCCGAGAGGTGAGACAGGCACTTGCCACACTAACCACACTAAACAACTACTAATCCGCCACGTGTGATCCTGGCGTCCGCTGTGAGCTGTGCCCAGCTAAGGCCCACTCTGGTTCAACTCTAATTCTAATCGAACGAATGTCTGTTAAAATAATCACACTCATGTCATTTAAAAAAATACATATTTGTATATCTTTAACTTTGTCTATTTATTTATTACTTATTTGGTTACCTCACTGTCTGCCAACCTAAACGAATCCATCGAATCTCCACCCGCGACACAAAATCTTTCTATATCTGTGTCTAACATTCGGCTTGCACTTTTGGTTGAGCGCAGTGGTTCACCTCATATGAAATAGGGCGGAATCCATATATTAATATTATCTATTACGTAGTTGTTACTGATACTTTGCATCATCCACCAAATCATTTGTGGTCTTTCTTAATACGAGAATGTGTCCCTCTTGTAACACTAAATTTGTTTCTTAAGAAATTTAACTATTTCCTTAAATATTTACCATTTTCGAGCATGACTCTAAAGTCTATACAGATTTTGATTACAAATTAATTGTTGATATTAAAATTATCAACAATTATCTTAATGTCTCATTTCTGAGTAATTTTAATTTTCGTCACAATCTTAACTGTACAAAAATAACATAATTGTCTCATGGGGCTTAAAGGGAGATTTTTTTATTAATTTCTTATGGTACTTATGAAATCATTTAGTTAACAAAGCACACTTACAAACACTCGATCTCTAAAGGACTTTGTAATATACATAATTCGTCTACCGTGTTAGTTGATGTACAATTTGTAGTGGGCAACTTGGGCTCCACCAAACCTAAAACCAAGTCCGACCTGCTCGGGTTCCATCAAGCACCCACACAACTGATAGATCGTAACGTAAATCACCTCGCACCAATGTGTAATCTTCACCAGTCCAGTGTGTGTTGAGATGCATTTGTCAGCTAGCGGGTACATTTTCTATTGCCAAACCCTTCCCGTTCCACACAGATTCGGGGCGAGCGGAACAAGGACAAGCCGCTGCTGCGCCGCAAATCGGACCTGCCGTCGGATAGTGGAACCGTTAAGGCGCTCATCGAGCACAAGCGAACGGATGAGTACCTCACCACACCGCCGCCGGATGGAAGCAACTATTAGGAAAGACCCGGCCAGCCGACATAGTCCAGAAAATACCCAAACACACCCAACCACACACTCCAAACTTAGGCCAGAAAGCATATATACAACACGCCCAGAGGATGAGGATAGTAGCAGGACAGCACAGCTAGAACAAACAATTTGAAACGATGCCTTGGTGTCATCGCATTTGCATTTTCGGGCTTAGCGGGGGCGTGGCAACCGAATGCAACACAATTTCTTTATGTAAACATACAAATACCTATCTATAATGAAAATGCATAGTACCAATAAATATCGAAAATCCTAAACGAGATCGATTTTATATTATTTTCTTATGCCAATGCATTTTGAGTTTAATATTTTTTTACGATCGCATGCCACAGTTAAGCTTAGCTTTTATTTTCGTTCTGCATTTGCATGATGCTGCCGCCAGCGATGCTTATAAACTATAGCCTTAGAAATTCGATCAAATATGCAATAATTTTTGGTATCCTAATTATGCTCTTACCATTTCAGTAAACACGTGAAAATATATAATTGTACAGTTGAATTTGAATTTTCTAACTTAAGGCGTAGGCGTTTACCACCTTGATTGAGTATATCCCTCGACTTCTGCCACATACTTCGACATAGCTATATGACATCCACCCGATATGCATACACAAACATACTAAAATTTACAAATATTATATGCTATTTAGCTTAGCAGTTAGCAGCTTACCTATAAATATTTATATACAACTAAATGCCCAGAAAAACAGATAAATTGCGGTATGTATGTACATGTGTGTATTTTTGTATGTATTACATATTATATTTAGAAAATATATGTGGGGACAATTGTATTCCTACCGATCGACAAAACGGAATTAGGAATTTCTCGTTTTTTGAAGCCAGTGAGGATTATTCTGCAGAATGTGCCAATATCTGTATCTAGGCCCCTAACCACAGTTAATACCCAGCAGAACAATATATATATATTCATCCATTTATAAGCATCCTTCTATCGTCACCAATCCCAATTCATTCACAACAAGAACAACAACAGACTTGGACTTTGCTGGTCGTAGCATCTACTTCTATGTGTTAATCTAAATGTATACCTATTTAATATTGGATCCGTGTCAGCCACACGTTTGGTTCTATAGTCATTACCGGGCCCGTTAGACAAGGAGTTATGCAGATATTCTCAACAATTCTAGATAAAGGCGACGAAGCAGATCAAAAGTTTTGCTACCACTACCAAGTGCTGTACACGCCAAGAAAACGAAAGGCTTCAGTTTAGCTATAGACACAAATATATATTATATATAAAGAGATGTATTTACATATTTTTGGCATTATAGATACATACACAATGTGGAAAATTGCAAAACAATAATAATGTGGAAGGGCAAAGGGAAAGTAATTCTTAGAAAGGCAGATTTTTTCATACAGGAAACGGTGAAAATCAAACTTTTCAATATAAGAATTAAATATGTAAAAAAAAACTAAATTATTTACTAAAAGTGAAAACAATAAATAAAATGAGTTATACACCCTTAAATACATGAGTCCATCATTATACACCCTTAAAATATATGTGCAAATTGTAAATGGAGCATGTAATTTTGTAAAATTATAAATAAAAGTTTATCAAGTCGAGAGAGATTTTGAACCTATGCCCAGGCGGCAAAACTTAAGGATGAGGAACATTTACAGAGCTGCCTAATTACAAATTAAACATCATTACAGAAACTAGATCAGAATCCGGATGGATAGAGATGTCATTTGGCCACTTATTGCATAAATTCATTTACTGGAACTTCTCGGTGAGTCCTCGCGTCTTTATAGCCATCTCAGATAGATGCTGCTGCAACAACCTCTTGTTGACCTTTTCCCTGTGGATGGAAAGGCATCATGTTAGACAATCTTTAAAGAGAACCCCACCGAAATTTAACTCACTTGACTATTAGAGCCGTGTAACGCGTTTTATCCACGTCGGTTATTAGCTGTGTGGGGAAATTGGGTGTTGCCATCAGGGTCTTCATCCAGACGGCCATTTCAGCCGGATATTTCTTGTTCATGGCCAGAAGGATGTCGGCAAACTTGTCAACCTGCGATCGCGGCGTTAGATATCCCACGCACATCATCGCCGTGTAAAGTGTCTGTTCCCCAGTTGCCAGTACGACTTCGGTGACGTGGGGATGGTTGCGAGACTGCATTACAAAGTGGGCGAGGAACTGGATGCTGTTCCGGATGGCTCCACTCTCCGGCAGTGTCATGCCCCGCTGGGCGTAGAACACAAGTCGATCGTAGGCCAGTGTCTTGTCCTCCAAAACCTGTGGGATTTTCTTGACGATCTGCGACAGACAGCCAAAGAATGTCTCCATAGTGTCTGATATATTGGAGAAGTTCTGCTCGGGAGTGCTCTCAAAGAGCTTGAAGCTGTGCTGTATGAACTCCCTCAGAAGCTGCTGCATCAGCGGCTTGCAGCCCTCGTCCTTGAAGAACATGACAATGGCCTGGAACAAGGGATTCAATTAAACTCTTAGCCTTTCCTTACATTCCAAGAAATCTCACCGTTTTCGATATCTCTAGAGTGGGTGCACAGCAACGGGTCTGGAAGCTGGCCACAATGAAGAGGCAAAGATCCTGCAGCATCGGCTGGAAGCTGCTCCTCAAATTCATGATCGCATGCTTCATGGCGCTGCAAGCGGCCTAAGTATGAGTTCCAAAGTTATAAAGTGATATGCTAATAGGTGTGTTAATTTTCCAACCTCTAGCACATCAATTTCCTCCACCCACATCTCAGCGATTCGTTTAAAGATGGGCATTGTTCGCTGCATGACGAGGAGAACTGGCTGCACAATGGGTAGCGCCTTGGTTTCATCGTCCACATCGGTATTCAGCGAAGAGAAAAGGGTGGAGATCATATTCAGACGGAAAATTGTTCGAATCCGAGCGGCGGGAGTTTTCTGTAGGAAGCAAATGAAAAATAATTTAACTCATTTAACCCATAATTTAGATCACGTTTACTTACCGACTCTGCTTGGCAAATGGCCTGTAGCTCCTCGAAGCAGGGACTGACAATGATGTCCAAATATTTGGGTATCTCCTCCGGCTGCAATAGGCTCATCAGCTTTCCGATGCTAAACATGAGCCGCACCGAGTCCGAGTTCTTCATGCGTCCCGTATTGAGGGAGGCATGGCATGCGTTCAACAGCGGATCGGCGTACGGCTTCAGTTGCAGCTGACAATCGCGGCACAACTCCTTCAGGCCAAGCGTGGCTTGGGCGGACATCGAGGAGTTTAGGCCGCGCACCAGCAGATTGATCGCTGGCGGAATGTAAGCGGGATTCTCCATCAGCCAAGTGCAATAGGAGCCAATTGTTTCTAGAGCAGTGCCTAGTAGCTTGACGTTGAGCTTCTCGTATGGAATCTCAGCCAGAACTCGCATTAGCCTGGGTATCTGACGCGACTCCTCGCCACCAAAGTGTTCGGCCACCGACTGGAAGGAATAGATGCACGCTTCCAGCTTCGTCCAGTGGGTCGGATGCCTTTGCAGATCGGCAATGGCCTCGTCCAGCATGGCGGCCAGGATCTCTAGTATGTAATCGTTCAAGACATCATAGCAGTACATCTAAAAGAGTAAAGTTGCAATTTATCTTAATAAATAGTAATATAACGATCTATCTTAACCACAACTTAATTTACTGGAGGCATCACTTCCTTCGGCATCACCAACGAATCCGTCTCCATTAAAACAGCGAGGCTGCTGACGCCAGTGCCAAAAAAAAAAAATTGTACTAAAAATACAAAATGAACAAAATACTATCCTAACTCCTAAAAAACAAAAATACAAATAAAATAAATTAAATTAACTTATATAATTTGGTTCCAGTTGAAAAGCTTGATTCGACTGGAACGGCCACTCACAAAGGTATCCGATATATCCTGCCTGTAGCATCTGAAGCACTCTAAATCATCAGAGTTCCATTTGGCAAGGGACTTTTCATCTGGCTGCTCAGACTTCCTAACCAGAATTCTGGTGAGGTGGGCGTACAGACGGTTTAATGTACTCCCAACACTTGTGCTTCTGCTCATCGTTTTGCATGGCGAAAACCTCGTCCTGCAGCATATACCAGAAGGCTAGAGCCATGGTGCTGCAGGACTCCTCCACCGGATAGATTCCCGGCTTGTCTGTGCAGTGCAGAATCTCTTGCACGATGCGATGTACCAGCACAGATAGTTCCGGATCCGATGATGTGATCCCGCTAAGCAGCAGCGTAGAGTGCCGCTCCACTGATGATACGAATAGCATGTAGATGTGCACGATGATATCCTCGTTGTCATTCTCCCTCTTCCATTCTGTCTTGGTTATTTCAGCCAGTGAGTCCAGGAACATCTTGATGAGCACAAATGCCGTCTTCGGATAGTTGTGACAGTCTGGCTGTATTATGATGTTTACAAGAGTCTTTAGGCAGGATTCGGCCAACTCGTTCTCGTCGGCGGTCATGCAGCCATCGCCAGCATGAATGCAGGGCCAGTAGCACTTGTGGACCACTTCCAGGAGCACGGCCGTGATGGTGACGCAGCCCTCAATGGAATAGCCGATGTTTCTGGGGGAGATACACGAACAATTAGAATATAACTTTCCAGGAAAGGTTTTCCCAAAACTTACTTAATCCAGGTGCCCACGCACTTTACTGCCCTGTTCATGTTACTATAGGCTTCAGCATCCCAAACGCGATTCATCTGAAGCTTAAGATAACGCTCGGCCGTCTGAAGAACCAGTGGCACTCGCTTGCCGATCTCGGCGCGCAGGGTAACCCGCTTGACGGACGTATGGATGACCTGGGCCTCCTCGGGAATGGCCTGCAGCACCTCCAGCATGATCCACAGCTGCACGTCGGCGCTGACATTGGGCATCCGCTGGTTCTGGAACGTGTTGATCACCTCCTCGATGGCCCCTGGCCATTCGCCCAGCATGTGGACTATGTAGGCGCCCAGCGAGATGCACAGTCGATTGAGGACGATCTTCGGGCCGCCGGCAAAGCGAACGATGGACTCGAGGATCTTCTGTTTGAGCTCCTCCCGGTTCTCGGGTGGCACTTCGTGCCAGTGCTTCATCAGCTTCGAGTGCAGTGTGATGGCGCCGAAGAACTGCACCTCCTGACTCTGCGCGGGTGGGTGGGTGGTTGTTTATGTGTGAGTTGGGGGGAGTAGGGAGGTAGGTGCATGAGTATACATATCCGGGGCAATTGATGCATTGATGCGCAGGTCCTGCTGGGTACTCACCTTGCCGAGCTGCATTAGCTGCCAGGAAAACTGCCAGGCCTGCGGACTGGCCTCCGCGTCCGTGAGCCATTCGTGGGTGATCGCCTGGTTCTGCGAGTTTGAGCGGTAGAAGGAGACCACGGCCTCCTCCAGGCGCACTATGTCGATGGGTTCCATGTGTAGGTTGAGATGGCTGTTGCTGCTGCCGAGGGGCAGGCTCCAGTCCGTTAATCCTCGGGTGGTGGTTTTCTTGGTTGCTGCTAGCTCTGCTTCTTCTGCACTGAACTGGCAAAGTGTGACCGTTGGGCGAGGTTGGAATTGCCCTGGGTTTAAATCGCAATTTAATGCATTACGGTCACTCTTTTCCATGGGTGCTTTTATAACCGTTAAAAGTAAAAGGGTATATTGTTAAATTTAGGTTTTCGGTTCCGAAAGAACTGACAAAGAATTTTTAAAATTGACTATTTACGTTGAACCGTCTAGGCATAGACTGTTAAAAATTAGCAAAGTTCTATATCGTTGAGAGACGTATCGGAAAAACATCAGAAATTTTGAACATAAATTTTGAGATAATCTAACAATCAAAAGAAGTATTTCCACTTGGAACAGTTTTTCGAATGCGCGAATTACTCTCCTCGTCGATGTATAGATCCGCTACACTGGCGCAAAGTTCTATATCGTTGAGAGACGCATCGGAAAAAGTTCAGAAATTTTGAATATCGAAAGTTGACAAAGAATTTTGAGATTAACAATCAAAGTGGAATTTTAGTTTCCAAAAGGAGTATTTCAACTTAGAACAGTTTTTAGATATTCGCTTTTTGCTCTCCTCGTCGATGTATAGCTCCAGAACTTGATTATCGCATATCTCGGTGACCGGCTCGTGCTCACTGTCGCATGGATCTAGTGGTGAGCGGTCCATCACACACCACCTTTCGGTTATGAGGCCGGGGGTCTGCGACTCCAACAAATCGAAAACAGAGCACAAGGGTTCTCCTGGAATGACCAATGGCAAGACGAATGAGCAACGAACAAGCTCGAAGAAGTTGATGAACGTCTCGCAGGCGTGAGGGGGACACATTCTCTTTACGGCGTCGATTACCCATTCAGCAGTTTCGTCGTCCTCGCAGACGATGAGCACATTCGAGTCAAATGGTGCCATTGCTGTGCAGTCGCTGAATTCTAGCGTCCTGACATCGCACTGCTCCATCACTCTATTTATGTGGGCAATCAGCGCCTTAGGGTCCACATCCTCGCACTTGGTCATGTTGGAAATGACCACTCCGTAGCGCCGGTTCTCCGGCATCGTTTTAGCATACGGCGGTCGGTTATCCGGCTTGCCGCATTTATGCAGCCGGCAGCAGTCCCTCTGCTTGTCCTTGCAAGCTGGATTGCCTTGGGAGAATCCGCTTGTGCCCTGATCCTCCCCCTCCTCCTCCTCCTCTGTGGTGGTGGTAGAGCTCGCCTCCATCGCACAGCTACCGGTCGCCAGCAAGGCTAAATTTGAGTTCAATTGCTCTCGGAGCTGCCTTTGCGAAATCTTTTTCACGGGAACCGTTTTATCCTTCACCAGTCGAAGGATGTCCACCGTTTGGCTGAAGAATTTGTAAGGTAAAAGTAAAGAGTAAGGTAAGTAAAAAGCAGCATTTAAGCATTTAAAGAGCAGGCTTTGAAACTGTTTAGAATATCGAAGCAAATAAAAATGGTTACACCCCCTTACCTCTGAGCACCTCCTCTTCTGCTTCGCAAATACAAGCTAGAACTGGAAGTTACTATCGACGCAAAAGAAGCCCTACTTCCTCTGAAATGTGTCAATTCGTCTAAATTTTCAACAAGCCTCAGGTCGGCCACGAACGTGTTTCCGTTGAACAGGGACAATTTCGATTTTGAAGGATTGTTACCCATCATACTCAAAATGTTGGGAATACTAACAGTATCAAGCACTCTGTGGTTATTCATCTGAATATCCATCTGCGACAATGGGATTGCCAACAAGGGCTCCAGTTTCTGTTTTACCGTCATTATCGTCCCATTGTACTTCATTTCGAACACAATTGGCTGTTCAAATTGGCTGTTTAACATGACCTTGAAATATAATAAATACGTTATTAAATTCTGCTTGAAAATTAAAAAAATAATAAAATTAAAACTCATGCACAATAGTTTTTCTTTCGCAGATTTGTAATTCAAATCAGTTCCATTTTTCAGGTAAAATAAACCTCTTTGACAACGAATCATAATTATAATTGGTTCTAGTTTGGAATAAACAATAATTGCTTATGGGCCATCCATTTTTCTGGTGATCTTTATTTTAATTCAAATCAGTTCCGAAATAATAATAAAATTAAACAATAGTTTTACTTTCGCAGATTTGTTAGAGAATGAATTTTTTAATTCAAATCAAATGACGAATCATAATTATAATAATAAAAATTAATAATAAAAATAAACCACACGCACTATAGTTTTACTTTCGCAGATTTGTTATCACATATAATTCAAATTATTTTTTTGAAGAAGACTTTTGAAATTTCGTAGCTAGTTAAATTCGTAGCTAGTTAAATATTTTTTACACGATTCTTCGAGGCTCGACAAAAGGAAGGAATTCGCAATATCATTTTAAGAGGCTTACCTGAGAATGTTGCTCATTTAAGTTCACATAAACCAACAACATTTTGGTTTGTTCGAATTGGCACAAGCAAAAACCAAAAACTAAACAAATTTAAAAATTTCTCTAAATCTGAATATTTCAAAAATAGATATGAAGTGTAAGAATTCCAGCGGAAGACTGAACTTTGTAGAAATAGGCTGCCCGAATAAGAATTGTTACAAAAGTCATGGCACTCTAAAAAAAATGTTTTTCTTTTCAGGTAAAATAAATCTTTCTTTTAATTCAAATCAGTTAAATTTTTTCGAAAAAAATCAAACTAAACAGTCCACAGGGTGATTCGCACACACCTCCGCCGATAGTCATCGATAGTTAGTGACCGTTTCTTCTTGCTTTGTTTACGAATCTGTGGGAAGGCGAAACTGGTGTTTGTCAGATGAAAAAGTAAAATAAATCTACCGAGAATGGTGGGCAAACGTTTCCTGGTCATCGACAATGGTTCCTACGAGTGCCGCGTGGGTTGGAGCGACTCCAAGGAGCCGGCGATGCGCTTCCGCAATGTGCTGACCAAGCCGCGGAAGGATCGCAAGAAGGAGGCGGCTGCCACTCAGCTGGCCTCCGCCGAAGGTTCCTCGACGACGGCGCCTGTGGAGGCACCGGCCGAAATCCAGGTGGGCAACGACATCACCAACATCGAGGCGGTGCGTGCCCATCTGAAGAGTCCCTTCGAGCGGAACGTCATAACCAACTGGAATCACCAGGAGCAGATCTTCGACTACATATTCACCAAGATGGGCTTCGAGGGGCAGGAGCGAATTGACCATCCGATTGTCCTCACAGAGGCCCTGGCCAATCCCAACTTTTGCCGCCAGCAGATGAGCGAGCTGCTCTTCGAGTGCTACGGCATTCCGGCCGTATCCTACGGCATCGATGCCTTGTACAGCTGGGAGCACCATCGGCAGAAGCACAAGAAGGTTGTCTTTGGGTCCTCTCGATAGCCAACATCATTGTAATAAGAGTTTTCCTCCACCTCCGTAGATATCCGATGCCCTGATCATATCCTTTGGCTACAGCACCACCCATGTGATTCCCGTGCTTGGCGGGAAACTTCAGCTGGAGCACGTGCGTCGCCTCAATGTGGGTGGCTATCACATCATCACCTATCTGTTTCGGCTCATGCAAATGAAGTATCCCGTGCATCTGAATGCCATCACCATCAGTCGAATGGAGAAACTGGTGCATGAGCATTGTCACATCGCCGTGGACTACAAGGAGGAGCTGGTGAAGTGGGCCCAGATGGACTATTACGAGGAGCACATCATGAAGATTCAACTGCCGTACAATGCAGTCACTGCTACCAATGCCTTGCTCACAGCCGAGCAGAAGCAGGAAAAGCGACGGGAACTGGCCCACCGCCTGCTGGAGATCAAGAATCGTCGCGAGCGGGAGAAGCTGCGCGAGGATGAGCAGCAGCTGTTCGTCTACCACAAGCTGAGGCAACTGTACGAGCAGAAAAAGCTGGACAAGTTTGAGCGGGCTCTGCAGCAGCAGCAGATCGGCACTTTGGAGGACTTGGACTCCCTGATCGCCACCATAAACTCGCGCATTAAGCGCGCCCAGGACAGGGCCCAGAGTGCTCCGCGACCCAGCAAGCAGCAGGAGAAGCTGGACAAGATGCCCAAGCCCCCAGAGGGCGTGTCCCAGGCGGACTGGCTGGCCGAGCTGCACGGCAAAAGGGAGCAGCTCCTCAATCGCAAGCAGGCCCGCCAGCAGCAGCGTTCCGAGCAGGCCAAGCGGCATACCCACGCCGCTCAGGAACGGATGCGTATCATCTCTTCGCTGGCCAAGAGCGAGAAGCGCCGCAAGGCCAACGGCGAGGAGGAGGATGACGGCTTCGGGATGAACGACAACGACTGGGACGTGTACAAGCGGATCAATCGCTACAAGGATGACAGCGACTCGGATGCGGATAACGAACAGTTGCTGGGGTTCGAGAAGATCCTGAATCACTATGACGCCAATTTTGACGATGGGAACTCCAATGTCCAGGCGCAGAGTGCCGCCGAGAACTACCAACTGCACTTTGGCGTGGAGGACATCCGTGTGCCGGAGGTGCTGTTCCAGCCCAGCATGATTGGCTGCTCGGAGGCAGGTCTGGCGGAACTAATAGCATTCGTGCTGAAGCTCTTTCCCGCCGCCGAGCAGCAGCGTCTGGTGGAGCACGTCTATCTGACCGGTGGCTGTGCCCAGTTCAGGGGCCTCAAGGAGCGGCTGGTGAAGGAGCTGCTGGAGATGCGTCCGTTCCAGTCGAAGTTCGCCATCTACGAATCGGACGACCCCACTCTAAGCGCCTGGCTGGGAGCATGTGTGCATGCCAGCGAGCCCGACTTCGGCCAGACTTTGACCACGCGCCAGGACCACCAGGAGCATGGCAGCGAGTTCTTCCGGGAGCACAGGGCCAGCAATCTCTTTTATCCTACACCAAAAGATTAACATTTATTTGAAAGCACCGGCAAATATATCTAGACTTCTAAAATAAAAGTTCCGTCACATCGTTGCCGAAGAGCAGGTTCCAGGACTTGGGCACCGTCAGTTTAAAGCTCCCATCGCCGCCGTTGCGCAGCTGAAGGAAGTCCTCGCAGAGTTCGTTCAGCTCCCGGACGATCAGAGAAGCATCCATGGAGTTGTCGCCCTCGAGGAGATAGCGGAATAACAGCATGACGGGCACCTTCTGCTCATCGAAGGACTTGAACAGCTGCAGGGCATTGCCGCCGCCATAGATGGCCTCGCCCTTGTGCTCCTTCCACTTGATCAGCTCCTGGTTGCCCAGCTGGGCGGCATGGGCCTCCTTGAAGTTGTCGCTGGCACGGTAGGCCCACGGCGACTCCTCGATCACACGCTTCTCGAAGCCAAAGCTGCCGCTCAGGATGACCACACGACGGGCGCCCCTGAACAGCTCCACCAGTTCCCGCTGAAAGTGGCCGGTGTGGCGGGCAACCCATGGCGCCCGGAACTGGACCACCAGCAGCTTGTCCTCGGTGCCCTCGTACAGCTCGCAGGAGGAGACCTTCTCCTTGGGCTCGTGCTGGTAGGCGGAGGGTCCGTAGACCGGGATCAGGGCCGGATGTGTGAGGGATCCGATGCGCCGGAGTTCCTTGGACGCGATCAACAGGTCGCAGGCCAGCTGCGCCGCATTTCCCACGCAGATGCTCGGTATGATCACCGTGAACTCTGCCAAGTCCAGTTTGGGGCGCTTGTCCTTAAGAAACAACATAGTTGGGAGCAATCTCTTGGAACCCGGAATCAGTTGGGAAGCTTAAACAAGTCAAAAATATGAAAGTAATGTTTCAGCGTTGCTGTACTTACGGAGTGCCGAAAGGTGGCAACGCTAGCCAGGGGTGTACTCGAAGGGTTAAAAAAGCCAAAAAGAATAAACTGATTTCTAGGTAATTGTTTGCGAATTGTATTCAAATATTTAAAGGACAAATGTTTTTAGTCTACTGACTTTTTAAGCAAAGATAAGTTATGCAAACCGTGGTAACCAGGCCGTTTTTTCGTTTTAATTTAAAATTCTTATATATTTCGTTTTCCTCACTCACCTGGAAATTAAAAATGTTGACTTCGTCACTATCCGGGAAATATGTATCGATGTATCTTGCTTCTATCGATAGCCGGGCGCAGACGTTTTACAACACTGCGTTCTTTGCATTTGTTTTTTGCTTAGCCAAATGTTTTGATTCCCGGCGTAAAAATGTCCAATTCCGTGAATATATCCGTGGAAACGACTTGCGAGAACCAGATCCGTGAGATTGGCTACGATGGCACAGAGTTATACCAGCCGTAAGTTATACCAGTGGGCAGCAAGCGGTCTTCTCAACAAGTTCTTGGATTTCTTTAGGCCGCCCACTTTGTCCGAAAGCCTGGCGAAATGTGCGGCACGCATTGACTTCAGCAAGACGTCGCTGGACGACCTGAAGAAGGAGGAGAAGACGGCGGCGGAGAAGACCAGCGACGAGGACAAGGACGCCAACCAGTTCCAGGAGAGCCTGTGGCCCTGGGATGCGGTGCGCAACAAGCTGAAGGACGCCCTCACCGAGATCTGTGTGCTGTCCGATGTGATCTCGGTGGCCAAGGACAAGCGCTACCTGGTGCTGGATCCACTGCTGGAGGAGGCCGACGACACCAAGCCCATTGTGCAGGTCTATAGCCGCAAGAAGGCCATCTCGCAGGCGGCCCAGGTGCTCCTGGGTGGCGCCGAACGTCTGCGGAATGCCCACAGCGAGCAACGCAGTCGGAATGTCTCCGACTTCCACATAGAACTGCTGCGACTGCGACAGAATTGGCGCCTGAAAAAGGTGTCCAATGCCATCATCGGGGATCTCAGCTATCGCACGGCGGGCTCCAAGTTTGGGATGAGCGGCACCTTTGAGGTGACCAAGGCGGAGGAGGCCGGGGATGAGGACACGGCCAGCTCCTCGAACAACAACAGCAGCAGCAGCTCGTCCGGCAACAATGGCATGCAACTGAAAGCCAGCTCCGCCTTGCGGGTCATTGTGCCAGCGGAGCTACAGGGTGTGGCCTACATCAAGGTGATCACGCAGAAGGATCAGGAGGACCTCTGCACCGCCCAGGTGAATCTGATGGGCCACGGACCCAACATAACCGCACAGGTGGGCGTGTGGCAAAAGACCCTGGAGTTTGCCCAAAATGTGCTCTTCTGCAAGGAGCTGTTCGCCCAACTGGCACGCGAGGCCATCCAGCTGCAGGCACCGATTCCACACGTGGTCATTGGCAACCAGATTCGGGCCACCCTGCTGCCCAATATCCAACTGATCATCTCGTTGTGCCACTCAACCACCTTCGATTCCAGCCAGCCGGCGCCAATCAACGACCATGACCATGTGCTGGAACACTCGCTGCATCAGCTGCTGCGCGAGGTGCACTACAAGAACTCCCACCATCCGTTTCCCCATCCGGCCAGTGCTCCGTTGGGCCCGACAAAGAAACGCATGCTGGCCGGACCCATGGCTGCGGATCGGGAGACGCTGTTGGATATGACCAAGTCGCAGACCATACTCGAACAGATCATCGCCCAGGCGCAGCACATCTTTATGCGCAAGCGAACGCAGTACGTGCTCGACACGCTGGCCAGGGATGTCAAGGACCCACAGATTGTGTCCCATTGGAACGCCATGAACAGTCCCACCATGTCGTGTGTGAAAATCAATATTGTGACGCACGGCTACGACGCCATTGGACGCACCTCGCTGGTGATCCATGTCAAGGAGCGCTCCCTGAAGTGCATCTGCCGAGATGGTCGCGTTATGCGGCTCTCCTACGAGCCGCAGGAGTTGCGCGACCTCATCCTCTGCCAGATCAACTCACACCAGATCTCCTGCCTGATCAGTTTGGCCCGATGCATGGCCTGGACGGTGCTCTCGAATAGCAACCACTTGGGCATCGGCAAGGTGGAGCCGCTGGGCAATGCTAGCTCTTGTCTGCTGGCCTCTCCCAATAGCGATCGCATGATTGCCGTTCAGATTCGCTGCGATCCACAGATAGATGTTAAGGTCTATATAGCGCGAAGTCCACGCCAGGACTTCTTTCCCAGTCCCCTCGTGCCGGAGAAGTTGTGGGAGAATCTGGGCGGAAATTTCAAAGAGGTTTGTCTGCTCGAAAAAATATCCAACCAAGAAACCTAAAACATGTTTTTTCCTTCTTTCCAGGTGCGGTTCGACAAAATCGAGGGCAAGAGCTTCCTCAACAAAATGGAATTTCTGATGGCCTCATTGACCAGTAACTCAGCCTAAACTAAAAGGTCCACTCGCATCCATTAGTTTATAAATCGATTTAGAACTCTGCGTTAAGAATTATTTACAGTAAAAAGAGTTGTAATTAGTTTTACATACAGATTGTTTGTTGATCGCTCTACAGCTATTGTATTGTTTAGGATTAATGACTTTAGGTGCTTTCAGTTCAGTGCATCAGGCTGTAGCTGACGTTGTTTTTCCACAGTCGTGGCTGATAGTTGAGGGATACCGGCGACATATTGCGCTGCTGCATGACGGTGAAGGTGTCCTCCAGACTGACAACATTTGCCCGATTGGTGCTCTGTGAGTAGACGATCAGTGATCTGTGGCTAACTGCCGGCAAAACCAGGACACTTACCCAGCGTTCCAGATCGCAGAAGCTGATGTTGTAGTTCTGTCCGCGTGGCTGAAGTGTCAGCACCTCCATTTGCTCGCCCAGCGGCTGGGCCAGGCGCAGATAGAGTCCTCGATTGGTGGAGAACAGGACGGGCACTCGCTTGGCTGGCGCCGATCCTGCGCCCGTTCCGGCACCGGGAATCTGCCTGTAGGTGGGGCAATGGTTCAGCGTGGACACCGCCTCTTCCGGCAACGGGCCATCGCCTCCGGCACCACTGACCCCGCCCACTGTCCGCATCAGCCCCATGCAAGTGTGAAAGCAGGACGCCACCTTGCCGCATTTACGGAATTAGGAGCTCTACTCGATTTCCTGATCTCCCAAGCGGACCACGGGTAAAAAAGACCGATGTATATGCATTGCTAGCACCACCACACTCCTTAACCTATCGATTTTGTGCAGCGACAAGCGCAACGTCAACCGGGTCCGAGTGTCCAGCGAGTGTGTGTATATTAGCCCCCGTCAATTTGTATGGGCCACAATCGAGCGGCCCGGTTGCCCCGACAACCAATTCCTCACCCGTCCGATGGTGTCCATTCATTAGCCATGTGCGTGTGCCGGACCAATTGTCTCGGCCAGAGCCAGATAGCCGGCCACACGCGTTTTCTGCAAAATGGTTCAATTAATGCCAGCGGGAACAGAAATCTTTTTGATGTATAAATGCAATCAGGAGATCGAGTCCACTGATGGTGCTGCGATTGCAATTAACACGAATATGACAAGCTATGAATTCCCTTTAAAATAACCTAGGAACTATTATTAGAACCTTATTGGAAATAATAAAACCTTTACTTCTTTTTTACTTTTTACAAATATTGTTTTAAAACTTTATTTCATTTTATATTATATTGTTGTTGTTTTTGTTTGTGTTGTGTACTTGTAAATTGTATAATTAACACTAAAATACTTATTTAAACATATTTCCATATTCAATCGGTTTTTTTTGTATTCCCTTCATTTTTTTCGATTTTTTCTGCGTTACTTTTTGCCATTTTTTTGTTTTTGTTATTTGTGGTTTGGGCGACTTATACTTTTGTTTATTTAATTCCGCTCCATTATACATAGATTTTGTTTGTGGTTTATATAGATCCAGCAATTGAAACGCTCAAACCTTAAGCGTTAGTAAATAAATTTAACTTAGTTACTATTTAAGTTTTTTCGCATGTCGCATCATTGATGCGGCGTTCCATACTATAATTTAGATATAATTCATGCAGCACATACTATAAATTTCTTCACTCCTCGCTCGATCATATTTTAAATTCCGACACATTAAACATATACAATATTTAAAATAGATTTTTTCCATTTTTCTTCTGGTTTAATTACTTTATCAATTGATTTGTGTGTGGGGGTGTTAGTGTGTGTGTGTTGGTTATAAAGAAATTTTATTCACTTCTCCATGTGTATTTCTTTTGATTTGTTTATGTTGCTGGGCTTATAAATTAGCTTCGAATCTAATGCTACTATACGGGTTGGTTGGTTTCTTCTATGAATGCAAAATGTGCTGTATCGCTAAAAGGATGCTAGCACAGACATATACAATGTGTATATAGAGCTTTATTTATATTTTATGCACTTTAAGACTTTTGTTTGTACAGCATTCATGTTAAGTGTGATATCTTGGAGTAAACTTTTCTTTAGGTTATGTTTCTACAATTGTTGCTGCTTTTTCTGCCTTTACGAAATATATAATATATACCTTTATATGCATATTAAACAGCTAAATCTTATAGTAATGCGCGTAGCTATCTTGCAATAAATTAGTGCATACAATAGGCTACATCTGTATCTGTTTCTGTTTCGGTTTCTGTCTATATATAATTTTCTTTCGCTGCCCTAATGCACACACAATGCCGTGAGGAAATCGAAACGAGTGCAAACTGTTGCCGCTCTCCAAAGTGAGGGAAATCGTACAGATCGTGTCATATCTCATACAAATGGTATTGCTCGCCGTTGGAAGGAACTTAAATAACGATTTTGCATTTTAGTTGTTTGGTTAAATTATAAATACATACATACACATACGACAAATGAGAGAAACAAATGGACACAAAGCAATACAACAAATACATGAGTTTTGAACAAACAAACAAACACAGACGGGCAGACAGAATAGAAGCGCAAAGAGACGACCACAAAGTGCCAAGTTTACAATTTGTACAATGAGAATTAAAATGAATACAATTTGGGCCAAGCGAAACGATCTAGACATTGCCCATTCTGCAAAATGGAGCAGTTCAAGAAGAGTGCATGTGTATGAGTGTGGTCTACAGACTATCCATATACAAGTCCAATAATGCTAACTATATACTCAACTAGGTATTATGCATATCATTATAAATATTCCATTCATCATTCATCATATGCTTTCGGTTGGTTGCCTTGCCCAAGAAACAATTGATCTGCGATTATGATTTCTGTTTTCCAGATAAGCAAGTGAATGGGCATAAATAGGGGTATAGGCGAATGGATCTTGGGAGGAGTTTGGAGTGAGGTGATTGTTTGCAACAACTGAACTAAACACAAGGCTCACTAAACTTGTTGCATACATGTTTAACATTACTCTAAGCACACAGTTGATCATCTGTAACTCGCACCACAAAGATAACTTCAAGTTCTTTCAAAGATTTTACTTGCATTTCTAGTTCTGGTTCGATTTACAGAAGTTCGACTGCGGATTTTACGATTACTGTTTTTGCTTGCTTGGTTTTGTTTTCATTACTTTTCAGTATTATCTCGAGTTTTGCTGGGAAACACTTCTATTCTGTCCTCCACTGCCCTGTGTCTTCTCCCGCCTTTCAGTGCCTTTTTGTGAGTTGAATTTTCGACCGAAAACTAAAGTTAAGCATAGAATACAACAACGAAACGAACTTATCTAGAATCAACAGCGAGAAATCCAGGACGAAGGACAGTGGCAGTGGCAACAGAACGCGCTTCTACGTCCGTATGATCCTTTCACAATTTTACATCTTCTGCTTTAGTCTATTATATTTAAGGGTTTCTTTTTTTGTTTCGCTTTTCTCTATTTCTCATACATGCGTTAAATGTTAATTACTTTATGCTTATGTATCAAGGATTTCTACTACCGCGTTCTTATTTGCTGTGTGGTGTGGTGTTGTGTGTGGGTCTCGCCTTCAGAAATTGTTGTTGCCATTGCTGAGCAGATTGGAGGCGGCGGCCCCAAGAGCAGCAGCCGCAATGGAAGCGGCCGAGGAGCTACCCGCCGATCCGTTGGACGCCGCAGCCGCCACCACAGCTGCCACAGCGGCTGCCACCGTGTTGAGATGCTGCTGCTGCTGCTGTTGTTGGTGATGTTGTTATGGCATGAAGTAGTCCGGATGATCTGTGTCTTTCTCGAACCGCTTGGCCTCCTCGTGCATGCTCTCCTTGATCTTGAGAATGGCCGCCGATTCCGTTTGATCGTTTTCGCCGGGTCCGCCAAATCCGCCCAGATTGTAGTCGCCCATGCCGCTGCCGGAGTCCTCGCGCGGCGTTCCAGGTCCGCCGTTGGCCGGTGAGTTCTTCATTCCGTCCAGGCCAGAGCCGTCGGGTCCGCCGCCGCCATTAAGTACGGGGCCCATTGAATTGGGCCCGCCGCCCATTGGACCCATCCCTCCAGGTCCTCCTCCTCCACCGCCGCCATCCGGCCCACCACCCATCGGGAATTCGGGCTTCATCAGGGCGTACATGCTGTCGCCAGGTCCGCCGACTGGTCCGCCTTGCGTGTTATCCTGCGGCGACGGCATGATGGGCGTTCCCGGTCCCGGCGGTCCATTCGATCCGGGTCCGGGTCCATAGTTTCCTGGCGATGATGACGAGTACGCATTTAGTGGCGCCGATGCATTCGGCTGCCATTGCGGCGGTCTGCCGCCCGCTCCGCCCATGCCCATGGGCGGCATTCCGCCAGGTCCTGGTGCCGGGCCTCGCATTCCTCCAGGTCCGCCGTAGCCCATGGGTCCCATGCCGCCGGGACCGCGTGGCGGATTCATGCGCGGATTCATCGGCCCCATCCCGCCGCCTGGCCGTGTGGGATCCATGCTGTTGGGCATCATGGGCTGACCGGGTGGTCCGTTGAACTCGTTGCCCATGCCCTGCATACGCACGCCGGGCCGCGGTCCGCCCGGGTAACGGGGACCGCCCATGAACGGCGGCTGGCCGGGCATCATCTGCGACGGCGGCGGCTGTGGACTGGAGGCGTGCGTCGGTGGCGACGGCCGCATCGTCGAGTTTGGGAAGAAGTTCGGTCCCATCGGTCCGCCGGGACCCATTGGGCCGCCATCGCCGCCGGGCGGCATCTGTCCAAGGGGGCTGGGCGCCGGTCCGCCAGCGTTGTGCGGGCCACCTGGTCCAATTCCGTTCACCCCATAGCCGGAGCTTACGAAGCCGTAGTCGTGGAAGGCCTTCGCCTCCGAGCTGTGGTCGCACTGATCCCGGCGCTCGGGCGCCGCACAGTAGAGGTCCCAGAAGACGCACCACCAGGTGTGCAGGAATCCCGGCGGCTCGCCGAGCGTTATGTTCTTCTCCCATCGGATCTCCGAGAGGAATGTCTGTGCCGCCTTCTGGGCGCCAACGTGCAGCAGATATTCGTACACGTACAGGGCCAACTTTTCGCGGGCCTGGGCGTCCGATGGAACCGCCGATGTCTTTGATTTGCCGTACATTTTGTGTGATGTTGATGTTGCTGTTGTTGCTTGTTGGCTGCGTTTCTAGTTGTTGTTGTTGTTGCTGTTGTTATTGTTATAAGGTGGTTTTCTGTTTTCGGAGCTTGGGTTTTCTCGCCTCTCTTTTTCGTCGCTAGTTCGCTTTTTGTCTACCGACCACTTCCACCTTATTTAAATTTTTTATACTTTTTTTATGTACTTTTCGAGGCTCTTGCTGCTTCTTCCTCCTATTCGGTTGTTTCAGCTTCAGCTTCTTCGTCGTCTTCTTCTTCTTCAGCGGCTGCTGTTACTGCTGTGCTGTTGTTGTTTTTTAATTGGCCGCGCTTTGGCTCACGCAGCCGTTCTCCGCCGCTCTATTACTTCCACCATTTTTAATAAAAATATATGTTTTACTTTGCCTTCTTTGCCTGGCTGGTTGAATTGAATGGGGATTGGAACGCACTGTGTGCCTTTACTTTTGGATTTTACTTAATAAACTTTTAGCGCGCTCTCCGCCGTTTGTGTGTGTGTCGCCACTTCTTCGTTTTACCGTTTATTTTTTTTCAGGTATTTTTTTGCCTGATTGTTGCTGCTTCTTCTTGCACAACCACTAAAAACAGAAAAAAAGAGCAGAGAGAAAAAGAGAGCATGAGTGAGAGAGCGGGAGTTTGTGTGTATGTGTGTTGCAAATTTTCGTGTGGCTGTGTGAAGTACGGCTGTGTGTGTGAGCGTACTTGCGTGAGTGCGAGAGAGGAGAGGGAGCGCGCGCATTGTCGACAAAACGGCACAAGTGCCACACTAACCGTCAAAACTTTTGTACCACCTTAAAAAAATATGGTTTAAAAATTGTAGTCTTTTATTAATGTACCCACGAAAACTTTTCAATTTATATTTTACAATAGTTTTTTATGTTTAATTTGTTGGGTTTTGATTTTCATGTATTTCTTTTAAATGCGCTTTTTGTAATCACTGGCTATGGTAACGAAGAACAACGACCTTTTTTAATAACAAAATTTAAAGGTTTAAAGCTGCACACACAGTTTAATTAATTAGTCTGGCCGATCATAGCACTTAAATTTTTTAATTAATTAAAACGATGTTGTTTTCTTTAAAAGATTTTAACGCTTACAAAATAAGATTGAGATTTCCACTAAATTAAGAAAAATAAGCTATCCTGTTCGCTAATGGATAATAGAAGTGACCATTAAATGGAAGACTTTTCGAACCGACTTTGCTGCGTCGCCCGTTCCGCACAGGTGAGTGAGTGATGCTCTTGGCCTCTCGGCTTAGTACATATGTATAGTACACAGGTAGGTAGCAAAAGGCCAACGGGCAGCATAAGTCCGTCTGTCAGTCAAACGGACAATCAAATCGCAATTCGTCTCCGGAGTCTACGAAATGCGGCCCCAAAATTCGATGGCACTGTGCGAGTGGGTGGTGGGGTTGGAGATGGGTTGGTGGTTGAGTGACAACCCGGAGAGACAGGGCGCGTGGCGATAAGGCCAATTGGCTCTACGGACAGGTGCATCAGTTACTAGGCACTATCGACTATATCCAATGGCTGGGAAAACTGTACGACCGATTTGAATACGGCCTCTGGGGAACTCGCCGAACTGGCAAATGTACACAGAGAGCGCAACTATGGGCTGTCAGCTGTTATCATTTTAAGCAGAAGGTGTTATCGGAATCTATTATGAAACCAGGTGGGAAAACGATACGAATTCCGAACCAAGTGATCACCGAAACCCGAGAAAAAGGGTTACGAGTACGAGTACCTAAACTGAACTTGCAGTGACTACAAAATACCGGTCCATCTCTCTCTCTCTTCGCTGCTCGGCCTCTGCCGGCGCCGCTGTCGGCTCGCACAACAACAACAAAATAAGAAAATCTACATTAGTGCCGATATTTCTTCATTGTTGTTGTCTAGTTGAAGATGTCATCAAATTGGGTACGCGGGTTTTCTCTCGCACGTTCTACTTTTTGCCACACACTCTCGCACACGCACACACACTGGAACGCACAGCTTCACAGATGGCCGTTTGTTGTTATTGTTGCTGCTGTTGCATACGCACCTTTTGCTGTTTACTGTTAGTTTTTCTGTTTCTCCGATCGCCCTGCTAATACTTTTAAATACTATTATTTTGGCGAGTGTCGTGTGCTGCTGATTGCAATTTTATCACAAAATCAACAAGAAACACAAACACAAGTCGAGAGGCTGCTGCTGCGCTCGCGAGAGAGAAGAGAGTGAGAGAGCGGGACCAAGTTCGGTGCGAGAGAGGGAGGAGCGATACGGAATTTTATTACAATCTTCATTGATTTTTCGTATTCGTATTTGTATTAGCGGCTCCCCGGCTCCTCACATGTTTAGCGCGCATATGTACATATAATTATTTATTATTAAACCGCGCGCTATTTTACTTCGTTTTTTTTTAATTTGCTTTTTGCACCAATTCTTGCTTCGATTTGGCTTTGTGTGCGTGTGTTTATTCGTTTGCTTGTGTGTGTATGTATATGTTCGTGTTTTTAATTTCTTTTCTAAACACACTTTTTCGCCTGCCGCCGCTGAGTTGTTGCTGTAATTTTTGCAAGTTTTCTCTTCACACGCCTTTCATTCGCCGTGCGCTTTGTCCGTGTATTCGACGATTGCTTTTACTGCCTGTTCGGCTGCTGCTGCTTCTTCTTCTTCCACTAAAAATCGGCTCTTTTTCGCCTGTACGAAATTTTCACAGCGAGCTATTGCGTTGAAATGCATTTTAAACGGATGTCATTTCGAAAGCAAACACAACGTTCACATTTTCACTTGGATTTCCATAGATTATTAGTTTGGTTAATTCGTTTAAACACGGCAAAATCGTATAAATATTTTTACTGCTACAAGTTGCGTCGTCGTCGTCTTCGTCTCGTTCGAGTATGACCGTTTGCGGGCCGTTTAAATATGCCGCTGGGCTTGGGAAACGCACTAAAACTTACTAAAAGCACGCCATTTGCAGTGCTTTTAATTGTTATTTTTTAGTTATACATTAATCTTAGTTATGGTAAAAAGTGGTTATCATTTGTAACGAAAGCCCAGAAAGTACGAAAAGGATAGGCTGAAGGTTTTTAAAAAATCGATTAATTAATGCGTGGTTGCCAGATTGATGGAAAAAGCTTTGTTTAGAGTTGCCAGACTGACCAGATGCCGTCTGGCAGCGCAGCGGAGTATTATTTCATACGGTAAATTACAGTCGAACGAAAGAGCATAGAAGTGCGCGGAAGGAATGGAATACATGTGTGAAATTTTAGGACAGCAGGCCTGAAGACCAGATACTACTGCTAATTTAGGTGCCAATGGGTAAGTTTTCTGTCCTATAAAGCCCTGAGCCAATGTTATGGGAGGGGACTTGCAAAAGCCGGTGTAATTTTCATGTGTATGCATTAACATTGTTGTTGGCTCCGCTACAGCAGCAATGTTATGTTAACATTGGCAGTGTGACCAGGCACCGGTTTGTTTATGTTTGGAGCTCTGAAAATAACGGTGTTTGTTTGAAACGCATTCAGTGCGCAAGAACCTCCGCTTGCCGCCAAATGGAAACAATTCCCGTGGCACAAACAGTGCGGAAGTTTAGTGCAACTGCAACGTTCGCGATTGTAAAACGTGTGCTGCGTTTTTTTTATTGGTTCAAATTGCCTGCAATCCGCGCGATTTCGACGCCATGCAGTTTGAGCAAATTGACTGTTGATTGATACGACTCGAAAAAGAAAAGGATTTAACGGTTTTTACAGTTAAGTTCGAAAATAGTTGAAAAACAAATGGTTTTATAGTTCTTTTACAGTTAGTTTTTCTTACCCAACGAGCACGTGATGCCCGAATTTTACGCGTTCTCCACTAACCACTTTAACCCGTGAATGTACCATAGTTTAAGAGCTTCGCTTATTTTGCATATTTGGCCTCTTGGGCTGAATATTCGAAAGTGTTGAAGCCTCACTGGGCACTCAAATGGAACAAATGGAAAGCCCCTTCTTTTCCTGTGCCCCCCAGTTGGCAATCGTTTACCGAATGAATAATGTCGCCTCTGGGACTCCCATTCCCCCCCATTGTCAATTTTTATTTGACACATTTTATTGGGCAAATCGTTTGCCCGGTAATCCTTTTGCATTTCTAATTCTGTCAAAATCGAGGGCGACATTTCCCAAGGGTCGCATTTTTTTCCCGTTCACTCTAAATTGGAATCGAAATCAGATTTTGTGCTGATGTCTGTTTGTTTGCGGCTAGGGCCCCCAGCTCTCCTGTTGACATTCGTTTACAAACATTAGTTTTTTGCAATGCTGGCGAAATTTTGCAACCCCCCAACCCAAAGTACACTCACACACACACCCCATTTGGTGTACCATTCAATTAGAAACATTTCGAATTGAAAACACTGAATTGCATTGCTTTCGAGAAGTCAGCCATGCAGCATCTGCAGCTGTCGCCATTAGTGGAAAAGTTGGTCCCCAGTTGGTGCCCACAAATCTGTATTAATTTACATTCAATGTGCAGCGCGATAATCCCACTGACTCATAACTCTCTGTAATTGAATTAAGCTTTAATTAATGGCATTATCTTGTTATTTTTATTCTCCCATAACTAATTGCTTGACAATTTAATGCTTTCTGCACATTGATTAACACACACATACACTCGTGCTGGAACAATTTCATCAGAGAAAAGGTGAAGAACACGAGAATTAAATGGGATTATAATGATGATGGTGCGAGTGCTTTTTCGCCGTGTCATTTACAGTCCGACTTCTTTAAAGGAAACCCTTTAATCTTGACCAGGACTTTGGTTTCATAGAAATGTAAAAAACATTTTTTAATTCTTTAAAATATTTAAGTTGTAGGTTGTAATTTATGCAAAATTTATATCAAATTTCATAGAGCTTTACTTATTTTTTGTATGTGTTATCATATTAATACTAAAATGATTCCAAATGTATTAAGTTTAAGCATAATTTAACCATACCTAACTTTTTGGAAGAAGTCTGCTCCTTATTGTTATTTAATTATGTGGGACTGGTTGAAAATTCGCTTTTGGGTAGTTCGTCTATAGTATTTTTTACGGATTAAGCGCATGAGAGTGAATAATTTGTGGAAGGGATAAGTACTTATCGTCGTTGGACCTTCACTCGTGCCGCTTGTATCGTTTTGTGGAGCAGCTGCAACCGGGTTTTTGGCATCGCACTGACGCAAGCATATTTCAGTGGATCTGGATGAGGAGTGGGAGGTGGTGGATGTGGATGGTCGGGTGCTGCGGTCGTTGCCAGCCAGGATTTATGAAGCCCCGCACTCCGATGGCAGGCGTTTCCGTTTCCGCCTTGCC
The DNA here is from genome assembly GCA_037075205.1 of Drosophila prostipennis. Lineage (NCBI taxonomy): Eukaryota > Metazoa > Arthropoda > Insecta > Diptera > Drosophilidae > Drosophila > Drosophila prostipennis. The sequence continues at coordinate 79,874 of JBAMCJ010001209.1, read as the reverse complement.
TCCTCATCGCTCCTTTCGCCTTCCGGCTTTGTCGTCTTGCAGCACAAGTGCTGGCAGTATTTTCAGGTTGCTGCACTTGTAATTCAATTGCCTTGAAAAGCGGCAACGGGCCAAAGGTTGAATTACAATCGCAACAAACCCCTTCTCGGTGCCCTCGAAAGTGGAACTAAATGGTCACCGGTATTTGGATTAGTGATAAATTATAGTGAAAAGTACTTTATTAAATTGAAAAACTTCAAAAGGCGTCAAGGAGAAATTTTGGCATATGTTGGGTGAATATTAAATAAACAAATATAGTATTTATTGGCAATAGACTAAATAGTTTCTATTGATGCACTTTAGGAGGCTACTAAAACCAAAGTTTTTCTCAATTCTTAAACTCCGTGTTCTTTTGACCCACAAAAGTAGGCAACATCTATTCTTATAAAAATATTTCCCATAGAAATATCTTGTTTTCCCTTCCTTTCAGAGCTAAAATATTCTTTCTTGGAGTATCTAGATATCTCATCGGGGACATCCCTTGAGCATTATCTGCATATATTCTGCATTCGACCTAATTAAAGCATCGCAGCCACAGTTAATTAACTTAATTTTGATTAACGCGCCGAAATTACATTTAAATATTTCATTAGCCACGGCGAACCGGGGAACTTTTGGCACACACAACTTATTTATTCACACATTCACACTTTGGCCACCGCAAGCGAGCGTCCAAAGCAAGTGGGGAAAATGGGAAATGGGAATGGGGGAAGTTCCGGTATGTTTTTACAATTTTCATAAACGCATGAGCGGGGAAAACGAAAAAGTTTCACACGCATACAGCTCCCTGCAGATTGTGTATAGTATTTAAAACAATGGGACCTTTCCCACGAGACCTGCTGTCCAGGATGTCCAGGATTGTCCGGGCTGTCCAAGTCCACTGAGGCCGAGTGGAGCTGAAATGGCGGGCAGAAAAGCCAGAATGTAAACCCAAGGAAATGCGAGATGAATTGAAAGAGCGACCTGGAGGATGAGGAGGAGAAAAGCCAGAAGCATCCATGCGTGAAACGCAACCTGCGGACAAGGGATTGGGTAGATGTGGCGAACCGAAAGGATTACATAAAAGGAAGAGCCTTACGACATATACCGCAGTCCGGTAATTCAGGTGCAAGGCGATTATCTCAAAAGAACAAGCACATTTAAGATATATTTAACTCCAATCCAGAAAATCCATACAGAAAATGTATATACGGAAACATACGTAACTATAAAAAGAATCAATATAAAAAAATATATATATATTTTTTTTGCTTTGGGTGTGTGTCTTTGCTATTTGTGTGATTTTGTTGTTGTGAGAGTAACTATTTGATTGGTAGAATTGACAATTTTTATGGTTGGGGATTGTTTGACAATTATATTGGTTAATTTTACCAATCGATTTTTTTGTGTGTACGATAGCAAATCTATTTCTTGGATCTAAATCCTGAAAAAGGATTTAGAAAAAGTCCTGGAAAATACTTGAATTTCGCATTCCCAGTGTGCCCACTATTTGTTGGCTCACTGTGGCCAGTGGTTTGGCGGTCATGCATGCATCCTGTGCTTCATTTAAAAGTTATTTAGAGCTCTGCCGATGACATGGCATGGGGACATGTCCTGCGGATTGCAGAGGAAAGGGAATTTCGCTGTGCGTGTGCCCCGATTATATTTGCATGAGTGCGTATTGAAGTCAGGACCTGGCCTGCGGGAGGAGTTAAATGCAGAGTGGATCAGCGGGATGAGACGCTGCGGGTATTTGGGCAGACGGTGACAGCCGGAACGAAAACATTGCGAGTGTAAACAACCAGGACGTTCAGCAGGATGCGCAGGATGCGGACGATAAGGGGGACCTCTACGTGCAACATGCAACAATAGCATTAAGCTCGCAGCGGAATCTCATTTGGAAGCATTGCAAAATACGCCACATTCCTCGCATGCAAATGGGGAACGGGAAATGTTGGTCTGAAAATGGCAGAATGGGCAGGAGTCGTGCGGACCGCAGACAAAAGTTTCCTAGGCTCATTTCGAGTCCCCAACGGAGCAGTCCTGCTCCAATTTGCATAGTTATAGTTGCAACTTTGTCGGGGGCATTAGAGCTTCGTTACTGCGTTTGTTAGGCGCAGCGCAGTGCAGTCAAGGAGCTCAATTCAAGCAGCTTTTCGGAATAGAAAATAATCTCAAAAACCAGTCTGCAGTGAAATGACGAAAATGATTGGGTATTTTTGTCGACCCTAACTATTTTACACTCAAATACTAGCAATCAGTTTCAGAAAATGTTCTATTTTATTAGTATAAAATACTTGTAATAAGTTTTAGAAAATGTTCTTCTGTGCTATTTTATTGGAACTGTTCAGGTTCGAAAAGTTACTGAACATAGGAAAACAATAGAAAACGCTATAGTCTAGTACTTCGACTGTCAGATACCCGTTACTCAGCTAAATGGAAGTGCGAGGGAGATAAAGATAAGGCTATTTAATTGTTTGCTCATAACTTTTTAATGGATTGTCCGATTTAAACACAACAAAAAGGCATTTACACTTTTACAAAATCTGTAAAGATGGGGGCCCTTTTTGGGGCCTAGAACACTTGGCCCCTTTTATTGAAGCTTCACAATATTAAAATGTTTAAATGTTTTTAAATTTTAATCTGGACATTTTACATCTCTCTGCACCCAGAGAAATGCGGGACTAATTTTTAGGTAATACATGACCTAAACATTTTTAATAGACTAAATTTTCAGATTTAGGTAATGGGTTACCTGAAAATATTGGCATGTGGACTATGTTCCTACTTTTTAGGTAAAGCTACAAAGATTTTTATAGGCCATCGTAACCTTAAAATTGGTCCATAAGACCTAAAATTTAGGAATAGCTTGAAATTGATTTTTACTCATAATTTAATACAAATAAAGGTCGTTAATATTACTAAACAAATTATTCGATTTCTAAGTTTAATATTTAAAAATATTATTAGAATTAGCTTAATGCTAGTGATGGAAAACTTTCAATATATTAAATCAATACCAACGTGGACTATTTTCCTACTTTTAAGGTAATAGTGAACTATTCTAAAAATAGAATTCGCTTATGCCCCTAGAAGCAGCCTTTGGTTTTGCCGCAGGGCTCTTAAATAGTTCCGTAGGCCAGAGGCTAGCCTATTGGACTCTCGCGCAGAAGACCGGGGATCGATTCCCACCGAGGACAAAATAAAATGATTGTTTTTTCAGAACGGTTAAATATTTACTTATCCGAAAATAACAATATAAGCCATTAAAATAAACAAACATGTTACTATCAATAGTAAAAATTTTAACTTTTTTAAAAATACCTAATATTTAGGTAATTCTGACCTAAAAATCTAGTCCACTAGCCATTTTTTTAGGTAACGATTACCAAAAATAAATCCAAGACTGCGTACAAAATATAGTCCATATGACCAACATTTTAGGTAATGATGGACTTGGCGCATTTTTCTGGCCATGTTTCCTAAAATTTTAGGTAATTAGGCCCCTTTTTAGTCCATTATGTTTTCTGGGTGTGAGTGCATAAAGTTATCAAATATGTTTTAAATGTTTGTTTAAATGGTTATTAAAGTTTGTCGACTAGAATTGAATTAAACATTCACACCAGACCACAAAAGCTAGTATACAAAATTCAGCAATAAAGTGTCCATTAAGCCGGCACTTGTATTTGAACAAAATTAAACCGCCTAAAGCGGTTCTCGTGTTTGTTTTTGATGCAAATTAAAATCTAAACGCAGCGTGTTGGGGCTTCGTAGTGTCGAAATAAACCCTACCATTTGTTTGTTTGCCGTTTTTGACGCTCACACACTTTGCATTTCCATTTGAATTTACAGGATGCAAAATGAAAAGTCGGCCCACCCCCAAAATGCCATTTTATGCAAAGCGAGCAAAGGGAAAGGGGATGGTTATTTGCTGTTGCACTTAATGCATTTGAATTGTTATAATTTGCATGGTAATTCTCGCTTTGGCCCGAAATGAAATTAGTGAAAATATTTTAATTGCAGCACGCAGACGGCAGAAGTTATGCAAATGCGGCCAAAGGCAGGGGAAAATGCTGCTGGGAAAATATGGAAATTTTGTGCCGCTTCGCTTTGTTTGTCTAAACTTAAATGGGTTCCTACTGCGACGGGGAAAATGGCTTAGGAAGAGTTAAATTTGACTTTGGCTTTGGCGCACTTCCGACAGCTAATCTCCTTGCCAGCTACGCCGACATCTGCCTTGGCTTAATTAATTTTTAAGACATTCTAGAGGAAGCGTAGGGCAGCAAAGGGGAGGTAATGGAAGTGTGCGGGTGACAGCTCAACCGGAGTTGCGCATACGCCGTGTTGTCTCCGATGTTGCAGCGCCGGCTGACACTGATTAATTGGACGGCGCCAGTGGAGCTTCGGACTGCAAGGACTGCAAGACAAATTACTACATTGCGGTTGTGGATATAGTACCATTAAACCCGGAAGAGTCCTTCCAAATTCAATCACCCCTTAAGTCACTACGAAATTGGCCAAAAAGTTGGACTCACTTTGTTGATCTTGGCTAATGCCCAAAGCCATCTAAACAACTGACCAAAAGTTGCGACTAAAGTGTTTGACATGTACTGGTTGGTTGGTTTGTAGCCCTTTGGCATAGAGAATTCATCCCGAAACCCATGTGCATGCGGAATGTTCGGTAAAGTTTGCATTGTGGGGGCGTGGTGGAAAGGGGGCGGGGCATTAAGGTGACTGCGACATGCAAGCTGTAAACTTAAAACAGCCAAAGTTTCAACCCCTCGCTCTTTATGCGAACTTTGTGGACTTTTCAATTGATGTGCAACTTAATCCAGATGGGACATTTACTTGCAGCCATTTTATTTAATCTGTCGGTTATGGTTATGTCTTCCGAAGACCTGTGTTTGCATTGATAATCGGCTTGATGCAGACGAGTATGTAAGTGCCCCTTAAAATTGGCATTTCTTCTACTTCAGAAAAGGTTGTTTTGATAGAGAGAAGCAAGCATTTTCTCTAGACTTTAAGTTATTTTATGTGAACATGAAATACTAACATAGTGATGAGGAATATTATCAAGATGATACTTAAAAACGGTTATTCTTTGGTCTTTGGTTACTCATAAAAGTATTCTTCATAATAGATCGCATAAATCTCCTATATAATCTTTGATCTTATGATTATGTTCGCTAGAAATGCTCTTTAATAAGTTACCAGAGGTCAAAGCTTATAATTGCACCCTTTCTATGTTTATTGTAAGTTTAAAGAGGATAAGGAGATTCCCAAGCTGAAATCGTCTTAAGATAATTGAATCAGTTACACTTAAGCTTGCCCTGGAGCTTAAACTTTTCAATCTGGAGCAGCAACAATGTGTGCTTAAATGGCAACTTCCCAACAATTCCATGCTGGCATCCATCAACTCGTCCTCGAGGATTGAAAGCGGATGGAGCTGAGCTGAGTTGAGTTGGGCTGATCTGAGCTGCTCTCCGTGCAGTTACTTAATAATTCATAAACATCAATCAGAGCTGCTGCGCTGCGTCCCACTCGTTCGAGAGTCCTGGGAGCCCCAGAGTGCATTCCATCAGCGATGTCACGGCAGCTGCCTTGTTAGAAGCCTCTCCATATGCTCATCCACCCAGTAACACCCATTTCCCCCCCTTTCAGCCCATTGGCAATCCCGAAATGTGGGCCAACACTTTGCTGTCACTGCTTTGGGTCTGCATTAGTAAACATTTTGTTGTCGTCGCTCGTCATTTGCTGTCATCAGTCGACAAGTCAACATTGCGATGCACTTGGGGGCGGTTTCCACCCCGTTTGAGGGGGAGTGGCCGGAGTCAGCCTAGTCTGCATTTTACTGCCAGCTGAACAAGAGAATTTAATGGCTTTTACGGGAATTAAAAGACGACCAAAGTTGGCTTTTTCCCTCGAACAAATGCGAGTAACAATGCAAATGGTAAAATGACACAAGCACAAACACAGGCTTCCATTTGCATTTCGTTGACATTCGGAATTAATGATGCAAAATGTTTGCATGGCCACTGCATTCTTATCGCTAAATAAATATCACGCATACGCAGCGTTGCCCCCTGAAACTACATCAACTTTATGGACAACGATTACGCTAAAATGGGTAAAATATTTTATTAAATTTTAATGTTCTCTAGTAATAGATCATTAACTATTTCCAGCACATTTAAATTTTGCTCTGAACATTTTGGTAAAACATTTATTAAATGCTTTTAAATTTAAATCAATTACAAATCGTGTGCAGAACAGCTTTATAAATCGTTTATATTTGCTAATCATTGAATCATTTATTCCCTTTTAAGGCACAACTATGGTTTCCAAATTTTATATTAAAGTTTATTATCTTCCGTAAACTAACTTTTCATACTCAAATTTCCGTTCAAAAGAATGAAAGAAAATTAATCAAGAGACAAGTTAATTTCACCAACTGGTTTTTCCCTCCGTTGCTTTCCAATTTATTTGTCTCCCAGGAAAGGCTCATAAATCACCGTAAAGCCCATAATGCAATTGAAATCGATGTTCGCAGAGCTCAGCTGGAGCATATGTGCCTGCCTGCAATGTAGGATATAGAATGTAGGGATGCAGGATGTGCTGTGTAAATTCTGATTGAATTCTCTGCTCCAAAGACAGTGTCGCTGGGAAAGCCTCAAGCATATCTCACCCAATAGCAATCGTTGCTGACCACACAATACCCTTATGTATGTATGTACCTTTTGTGCAGCCCAGCTGCATATATATTTTGGTATTATGTATCTCGCAGGACTATCTAGAAATCAGTAAGGCAGCCGGCAAACAAAATGTGCAAACGTTTCCCCATTCAATCACCCGCCTTTCCCTGGCCCGCTGTCTTTGCTCTGTCACCCGTTTTGTTAGCAGTAAAATGCAGCAAAAAATCATTTCAAATTATAAACACGGCGTCGTTGAGGGTCCCTTTTGAGGCGGGACACTAGCTACGTGTCCTTGCCGTGATTTCTCCATACCCATTAGTCGTCGGGCATATTCGTTTGGGAAGGACACAAAAAAAAACAGACGAAATGTGACTTGAAGTTCAAATAACATTTTATTTATTTGGCCATATTACACTGGCCTAAAGTTCGACTAATTCTTCTATTTTCTATTCTACAGAAAAATGTTATTTTATATATTAAATCAATAAATAAATAATTCCAAGTCAGCTAAAAAATCCATAATATATATTTTTAAGATGTATTTATTTCTTATTTTTAATAAAAACTTTTGTTGTATATTTTTGGTATTTAAAAATAAAGTAACAATTAAATTATCAGTTGATTTAACACGAGAAGATGTTATGAGTTTTAATATTTTACGATTGTCATTTAAGTTTATTCTGGTTGGTGTCGCATGTGTCAAAACTTTTATACTCTTTTAAGGGGAACAATAAGAATTTATGGTGTCACATAGTCGAGGCAGTCAAATGTGGCACTTTTTTATGGATTCCGTTTTTTGCTCGCGCTGCAGCTGTTGCTGTGCTGTGACAGTTTTGCTTTTCTACTCTTGCTTTTGCTTTTTGCTGCTTAGCGCTTTCGAGCGGACAAACTGAGTGTTGCATAGTTATGGACGCTCCGTTCTAATTCTCCCTCAATTTCCCGCCCTGCTTTTCTTTTTTATATCTCCCCTGCGCTGGTCTTTTTTTTCGCTCTAAACTTTTGCAGTTATAATCTACTTATGAAGTAGGTAACAACGTTTTTATTAAGACTGGACCTGGAATGCAGACAATTTTCGAAGCTCTGCAAAAGTTCTGGCTCAGCACGGCAAGTTTGTTAGTTAAAAGGGATGAGAGGAAATTACTGGGAATCGGGGTGCCAGTTCATCAGAGTATTTTCATTACAGCTGGGCGACGAAGTTTCGTTACTTTTTTGTTTGTTCCCATTTCCATTCACAGTTTGTTTTGTTTGCTTTGCCAATTATGAACTCGTCTGCGGGGGTGGAGAAATGCGGGCAGTGATATATTTGCATACATTTGATTGCCAATTTTCGTGCCAATCCGTTGCCAACAAACTAGCAAACTAGCAGGGCTTATGGCGGAATTAAAGTGTTTTACGGCATTGCATTTCTGGCTGCTAGTTTATAAACAGAGCGTTCGATATCCGTACACAGTTAGGTTCCTGTCCAAGCAATCCCTGGATATTTATTTCCTTGCTGCAGCTATTTCTCTTGATTTCCCTGATACATTTCAACTGGAAAATCCCCGACAATCCCATCGAGCAATTGCAGAGGCTGCATCGTCATTCCGGCCCCCTTAAATTATTCTCCCCAGCGGCAAGTGCTGCACTCTTTATTTATTTGAGTGGCCATTGAGGCATCTTGAGTCTGCCCGGGAAAGCAGCCAAGAAGGGGCAAAGATGGATGTTATCCCCTGGTATGCCTGCTCGACGGATCATCGTCCATTAGTGGCCGCCTGCTAATGGACGTTAATAAGGCGTTAAATGGCCTAATTGCCGACTATGGGCCCTTAGACCAGGCCGATAAGGTACCGGAGGGAAAAACTAGCACAATATTTTGCAAAACCAAGTACTCAGCCCAAGTACCAAGCCTCCCTTCAATACGTTGTGCACTATAAAAAATTGTGTTTACCGCTTTATGTTTAAAAATATACAAAATATATTAATATAATTAATAAAAAACAAAAAAAAAAAAAAAAAAAAAAAAAAAAAAAAAAAAAAAAAAAAAAAAAAAAAAAACAAAAAAAAAAAAAAACGAAAAAAAAAAAAACCCCCCAAACACAAAAAAAACCCTTTACTCTACGATATGATAGATGGTTCAACTTTGAATTTAGTAATACAAAAAGTGATTAGCTTAGTAATAAATAGTAGCAGGGTCACACTGGAAATAGGTATTTTTTGGCATTTAGTAAAAAGCGTCGAGAAAAGACAGGTCAAAGCATATTAGTTTTTTGTGTCAGGCAAAATAAAAGTAAAAATCGTAGACTAAAAGGTGCCATTGAACTTTTAAGGAAGTAAATCACTTAAGAAAACTGTATTCAATTGTAAATATCTGATCCTGACACACTGTGTACACATAACCAACTAGATTGCGAAGGTGTGTGATGGCTGATCAGAATGAGTTAAAACGCATTATTGAAGACGAGGATTCAAGCGACTTCGGACCTCCCAAAAAACGTTTCAGGGACATGCACCTCCATGAAGATGTCGATAGCATTAGCAGCATTCCACTCCTGGCCAGCGACGATTCTCAGGGATCGGGAGACTCGGACCCTGGCTACTTTCCGGAACTGGGACCCCATGAGAACCTCTACTACTTACAGAACAAGCTGCTATTCGATTTGCATGTCGAGCGGGACAAGCGCAGGAACACAGAAAACATAGTTAATATGTCTTAGATAAATGTATTTATAAATTTATAGAGACTGACGACAAATATGAAATGGCTTTTGAATATTTTCATGTCTTGTCCCGAGTGCTGAAATATAATCTAGATATCAATCCTAGACAATCTCAATGAGATTTTCGTCCGTGTAGATTTCTTCTGGGGGCCACAAAAGTGAGCTATGGCCTGACCGGCAGCTTTATCCTTAAAGCCAAGTTAAGGCAGCTCTTTCCACCCCCTTTTGTAGTGCAGTGGCAGGCAAATTTTCAGCTGCTCAAAATGCAATGCTGGGCAGCAATATAAGCGATGTGCGAGCCACTGAATGGGAAAGCCAGAGGAACAGGAACAGCACCGCTAGAGAGGTCTTTAGAAAATTCTCGCCTTAGCTTAAGTTTTAAAATGTGTAAGGACTCTTCTGAACTTTAATGTCAAAGTTAAAGTTTGTCTTAATCATCTGAGTATGCCTACTTAATATCATACAATATTATTTTCGCTGCTTTTTATATATTTAAAAAAGTTGTAAAGACTCCTGTGCATTTAATTTCAATGAACTGCAATCGATATGTTCGAAGCATGCGAAAATAGCTTTAAATTTCAAGAATAAACAAATTTATGGTGCACCAGTTTAAGCACTGCGAATGCAGGCCTCATAAACAGCGACTCGAGTGCATTTTCAGAGCCCGCTTTAAGGACTTTTCATGTTTCATTTTTTGGGTGAGTGTTTTCTTGTTGTTGTTTTTTTGCGCTTTTCGAAAATATTTGAGTTTTGTTTTTATTTTTGTAGCAAACTGCCAAATTGTGCGGTGGGCGGACACTTCACAGGACATGGCTGCTATTTCTAGCACTGCTCTCTATTCAATGAGTGGTTGGTGGGCGGAAGTGGAAATGGAGATGGAGGTGGAGGTCACTGGCAGGCAGGAAATGGACGAAATGGCCAGGGACGCCCGCCGTGAATTGCGACTGCAAATTGGCCTGTCGGTTTTGCGGTGCAATTACATTTAATTTCGGAAACAGTCGCCCCCAAACTATTTTCAGTCCAGTTCGACGAGCCGAATGCAATTAGCACCGATCCATTGTCCTGTCGAGACCGTGTCTTGTCAGGATCTGTCTGTAACAAGCAAGGAAAGTGAAAGCATCAATTGTGTGCACTGGGAGAGAGACTATGTAAAATATTTAAGTACTTAGATTTCAAAGCGAAAGAATCCGATCTTTGCATATTTAATTTCTTGAATAAATATCTTTTCATGAAAACAAAGATTATTCCTAAAATAAAACTATATTACATTTTAAACTTCCAGATGTAAGATGAAAACTAGTTGGGCTACTTAAAACCGAATTTATCATTAGTCACCTAAACTTCATTTAATACATAGGGTTGCCAATATTTCAAAAATATTTTCAAATATTTCCAAGTGTAGAATTCGACATGAAAGAACATGTGAGTGCATGGAGGGGAAAGGGGTTGGGGTTGGGGTATTTCTGTTCCTGGCTCATGTTACCGCACACACATCACCCATCACCCCCATTCGGGGCGCCTCTGTTTGCTTAGTTTGGTTTCTCTATTTTTGCATCCTTGGCGAGAACTTTAGCACACAAAGCGTCGGAAAAACGAGAACAACCATTCAAAGTAGCTGTTGTGGCTGGGAAAATATAGAGATAGCGAAGAGAAACTCACACGATTTCTAGGCCTCCCCCTTTGCAGGCCCCGGGGAAAATGTTTTCGAGTGTACCATTTTGGCAACAACAGGCGATGGAAAGTCAGGAGAGAACGAGAGCGAAATAATGCAAATGTGGATTAAGCCAAATGGGTCAGCAATCGAATTTGGATTGGCCATTTACCAAATGCTAAATTGATGATTTTATAGATGTTAAAATCACTATGCGGCTTGTGATGTGGGAGGCTGCATTTAGAATGAGATGTGTGCAGGTGAAATTATTATAATTCTGAATGATTGGGGTTGGGTTTCAATAAATTAAATGAATAAAATGAATTCAGTATAAATACGAATCTGTTTAAACAATGATGAATTAATATCATATATTTAAAGCAGTAACCAATTTGTACTTACACTTTTTCACCATGTAAATATTTGATTTAACCATTAGTAAAGATAGCAAACTTCTCATTAAAACGCCTTTCAGGTGGTCGCTTTGCTGTTTCTGCTGAACCACTCCACTCAACCGACTAACAAGTGTCCACAAAGACTCGAAACTGTTCCGCGTTTGTCCTCGCTGGCAGTCGGGAACCTCGAACTCCTAACCACCAACCACGAACCGAGTGAGAAGTGGCCTAAACGCCGCTCAGCCATCCATCCGCCACCCACTGGTAACCCAGTGAAAACTCAATTCAATTTCCGCCCGCCAGACAGCTGCACATTTCCACTTGAGCACTTGCATTTATCGCCTGTCGAATCGTGCCAGTTTCGTTGGCTTCTGTCTGCCATCCTGGAATCCCGAACCCCTCGTTTCTAGCCCCACTTTTATCCGCCTATTTGTACGATATCCCCACCTATCCCATGCAAGTTGGAAATGCCCGAGCTAGCTGCTTTTATGACTCGTGCAGAGACTCATTTAAATAAGCTGCCAGTTGTGCCTATTTAAACGAATGTGGGCAAGACAGCTTCTCCTGTTGCTGTGGTCGAAAGCCTGAAACTATCTGGATATTCAGCAGAGTATCTAAATTAAACTCTAAATGGTTGGAATATAAATATACTTTAATTGTTAAAATAGATCACTATATTACGAATGGATATTATTTTTTAATATTTATTTATTTTTATATTTTTTCTCAATAACAGTTTACTGTGAAATTAAATTATACGTTTTTAAAACCCCTTTTTCGGAAACGACCATAATGCAGACTTCATTTTAAGGAGCCTACATTATTAAGGAACTATAAAAGAAACAAATGATCATTTGATATGGGAAGCAGAATAGAAACAATAAGTTCGCAGTAACGAACCTCTAACTTTCGACTGATTTACGGCTGGGAATCATAAATACCATATATCTAGTTTTTTTTTCGGCCACTATTATAGTCATTTTAACTCGATGCCATGGTGCAGAGCCGCAGGCTTTGGGCAAACACAAAGGCAGGAGCCAGGACCCACAAGAAACGCAAGAACAACAATGGAAACAGCCCTTAACTCAACCTCAATGAGCTCCTCTGCCCGCGTCGGTGGCGTATGAGTAACGTGCGCCCGGTGGCGCCGGTTGTGGGTGGATTTATATAGCATAACTCCGGGGGCTACTTGTTGGATCTTCAAATATTTATGAAAAGTGATGCAAGTTTTTACTTTTCAGCACTGCAGTGGCTGACTTTCCACAGACTCAGCACTGAGAGAAAATAGGTTTAAATGAAATTGGATAATAAAATTTCATAAATTACTTTAAAATCACAAATAATATGCTCGTTATTCCAATTCCTTGTAATAAAAACTAAAATAAAAGCATACAATACTCAAACATATAAATATCAATAATGGCCAACTTTTATACATTTTCCTCCACTGCAGATGCACTCAAATCTGTGGATATTTATTTGGCGCCGGAAACTCTCCTTCCTGCTCGTCCTGTCTGGCCTTGTGCTCCTCGGCCTCTGGACATGGGCCATATTAATCGATACGACAGCCGCCACGCAGCCACCCGCCGTCTCCGCCAGCTCTGAGCGCCAACAGCAACAGCAGTCCGCCGGCTACCAGCAGGTGCACATCATCCAGAAGCTGATTGCCCAGGCCAACCGGGTGCTGAGAGCCGATAGGCTCAGGGATAGCGCAGCCGAAAAGTCGTCCTCGCCGGTCCAGCGTTTGGGCAACGTGCGGTTCCTGCGGCCCACGCAGGCCAAGAAGGCTCCGCTGCCCATGTCCGAGAGCTATCTATTCGAGCAGGAGCGCCTCAAGATCCTCGAGCAGCAGCAGCGCCAAAGGAACGCCGGGATGGAGGAGCTGAATGCCAATGCCGAGGACGAGCGAATGCTCAGCTCGGCCGAGCGACAGACGCAGTACGAGCACGAGCTGCAGCGGATGGGAGTGCCGGTGGTGGCTGGGATAGGGCCCGATGGTCCGAGGGCTCCGGCCGAGCGTCTAGTGCATCTGGATCTCAAGGGCGCCCCGCCCAAGCTGAGCTTCCTCAAGCAACTGCTGCCCATGCTGCGGGCCCTGGGAGCCACGGGTCTGCTCATCGAGTACGAGGACATGTTCCCCTACAGCGGAGTTCTCCAGCCACTGGCGGCGCACAATGCCTACAAGGAGGATGAACTGAGGGTGAGTCTGGGAATTATAACTATCTCTGAGATCTCTTATTATATCCTTGCTTGTTTCCCTGCAGGACTTCCTGGAGTGCGCTGCCCTCCATGGCCTAAGTGTGATGCCCCTCGTCCAAACCTTCGGGCACATGGAGTACGTCCTCAAGCTCTCAGGCTTCGAGCAGTTGCGAGAGTTGGCGGAGAGCCCACAGTCGATCTGCCCCAGTCAGCCGCAGAGCATGGCACTGCTGGAGCAGATGCTCACCCAAGTGATCGAGCTGCACACGCAGTGTTTGGGCCAGGCGACGCCTGCCTCCGCCGCACCCACGGCCCCCATCCGTTTCAGCCACATCCACATCGGCTGTGACGAAGTGCAGCGCATGGGCGAATGCTCCACCTGCCGGCAGAGGCTGCGCAGTGAGCTCTTCCTCTCGCACGTGGTCAGCCTGGCGCACTTCATCCGCCGCCAGTGGCCCCACTTGGGCGTGGTCATCTGGGACGACCAGCTGAGGTCGATGTCCCTCAGCGAGCTGCAGCACTCGCAGGTGGGCAGCTACGTGGAGCCGATGGTGTGGGTGTATGCCAGCGACATCTACCGCTTCATCCAGCCCCAGCTGTGGGACACCTATGCCAAGGTCTTCCCCGGCGCCTGGACAGCGTCCGCTTTCAAGGGAGCCTTTGGCGAGAGCTTGCTGGTGCCGCCGCTGCAGCATCATCTGGAGAATAACATCCGCTGGCTGGCGGTGATTGCCAAGGAGGGCGGACGATTCGCCAAGGGACTGCGTGGGCTCGCCCTGACCGGTTGGCAGCGGTACGATCACTTCGCCGTGCTCTGTGAACTCCTGCCCGTGGGCCTGCCCAGCCTGATGACGTCGCTGTCCACCGTTTCCAAGGGCTACTTTAGCACGAATCCGCGCGACAACGAGCTGCTGCGCGTGCTGCAGTGCGTTTTCCAGCCGGACAGCCGACGATCAGGTCGTCCCTGGCTGGAACTGCATCCGAATGCCCATCACAGCCAGCTCTTTGCCGTTTGCAACTATCCGGGTCACATGGTCTTCAAGTATGCCCTGCGCCTGTTCGATAAGCTGGCCGAGATCGGACTCTATCTGCAGCAAACTCGCGACCAGAGCGCCTGGCTATCGGACTACAATGTGCGGCACAACTTCAGTTCGCCGCTAAGGGTGCGGGAGCTGACCGCCAGGACGCCGATGCTGATCGAGGAGCTGCGAGCCATGGCGCGGGAGGCACAGCAACTGCTGTGGGAGGTGTACGATGAGTACACGGTGACGGAGTTCGTGGAGCAGCACATTTATCCCACTATCGAGGCATTGCAGCGACAGCTGGCCAGAGCGGAGTTGCTGCTCCAGAGGCGCACTTGGCCTCAGAGACCACTGCCGCTGCCCTTGAAGGTGCAGGAGGACATGGGACTGGCGACGCATCAGCAGCAGCCATGAAATGGCCAAGTAAGTGCGCTTGTTTTGGTACTCCTATTTCTAAAATGAAATATTCCTTATATCATATACTTTTAGCCAAACTTTGAAGCCAAGTTTTAATTGGCCTGGGCATAGATATGAGTTAATTTGCTTTAATGGACTGATCCCAAAAGCGGCTGGCAGTTCTGACAGTTCTGAATCTTAATCTACTCGCATAGTGATGGCGTTCGAAACGCCCAAGCCCGGCACGGCTAATAGGCCAGTATAATTCGAATGTTAACAGCAGCAGCGGCACTTCAAAGCATAAATACATAATGCATTAGTAGCATTAGCGACTTGTAAAACTAATAACATCAAATGTTCATTTTTTCTAAACCTACTTTGTAAGCCGAAACTCAATTATACAAGTATACAATCTAATCGTACTGTAATAAAAATAAATCAAAAGTCTTTAATTACAACCCCCCCCATTCCCCAACCACCCACAACTCACTCCCCTTCTCTCTCCCACCCCACCCCCCCAACCTAAAAAAACACATCTTATTTTACTTTTTTTTTTTCCAAAACTTTTTTTTTTATTTCCCAACCCATAACATTTTTCTTTCATCATCAAAAAAAAAAACATAAAAACAATAACACAACCACAAAAACAAACAAACACTCACCAAAAAAAATCATAATTTTAATTCGCCATCCAAAATCACCCACATTTTCCATTTCAACCAAACAACCAAATAATTTTCTTCTTTTTCGTCTTCCAATCGAATGCATTCTTTATTTCGAGAATAAAAAGTACTAAACTAGTAGTACTTGGCTAGATGGAATTACGATTTAAGTGTCTGTCTAACATTCTTTCTCGAATATAAGTTGTTAATATTATCAGTCGTCGACTGAAGCAAAGAGCGGGCACTGCCTCCATTCGGCACTTATGTAAGGGAACAATGCACGAGGACCCCCACGTGATAGTTTCTCCTGGTGGAAATCGCAGCTCGCGTGGTGGCCGTTAAGACTTTTCATGGTCGAGCACAGATATCCGCATGGACATCCGAGTGAATACATTTCCGGCCGACACATGTTTCTATGGGCCTCCAGGCCGCAACTCATCTTCCGTCGGCAGGTGGGACACTGGAATTTCTCCAACGGCTTGAGATCGTAGCGTCCTCTTTTGACATTCCGAGCAATATGCCCCCACAAACGAATCCACAACTTTTTTTGTATTTCATCCCGGAACTTAGGACCCACAGGAATGGTCCGTTTTGGTGGGGTTGCCTCCTCAGCCTGGTTGTCTGGCTGAGGAACCACGGGTTGTTGCTGTAGCACCGCTGCCTCACGTTTACGATTCGGTGGATTAACTTTATGTTGACTTGGCTGTGCAATTGGTGCCAAATGCTGCTGTTGATGTGGTGCCTCCTGCTGTTGTGGTGTAGCAGCCTGGGATTCGTTTCGCTGGAGTGGTAAAACACCAGCTTGTTGTTGAATAATGGAAATATTTCGAAGAAGTTCTGGGTTTGGCACCTGTTTCGGTGGATCCACATGTTGGGGGTTTGAAGAATGAGGTTGCCCCACTGCAACCGTCGATGTAGCCTGCTGAGCCACTGAATGGGTCTTTGAAGGACCCGCTGGTTGTTCTACAGCGTTCGGGTTCGACTGGCGTTGTGCAGCCATGACTACCGGTGGAGCAATTTGCTGACGAAGTGCAGGGGAAGCACCCTGTTTTAGCTTCGATGGACCCACCCTTTGTCCCGGTGGGGCCACTATAACGCTCGTTCTTTCCTGTTGACGAGTAATCAGTTGGAGAACCGCTCTTGATCAGAGTTTGAAGTACTTACCCGCTGTGCTGTGCTGCTGGGTTTGGCCTGTTGTTGAGGTTCTACTCCTTGACGTGGTGCAACGAGTACTACTTTTGGGCGAACCGGTGGTGCATCAAGTCGTTGCTGCGGAACAGGAACAGGAACAGGATTACGATGACCAGAATCCCCCGGCTGCTGTCCTTGATGGGATGCCCCTTGCTGGCGTTGTGCAACAGAAGCGAGTTGTTGGGGAATCTGTGGAGCAACGGATGCCACTTGTTGGGGAACCGGAACTTGTTGTCCCGGCTGTTGTCCCTGTTGGGATGCCTCTTCCTGGCGTTGTGCAACAGAAGACAGTTCTTGGGAAATCTGTGGAGCAACTTGGGGACGAGCTCTCTGCTCCTCTGGTGAAGCAACTTGTTGTTGAGGTGCTTCTCCCCTACGTGGTGCAACGGAAGCCACTTGTTGGGGAACCTGATCTGGTTGAGCATTACGAGGACCAGAACTCCCCGGCTGTTGTCCCTGATGGGATGCCTCTTGCTGGCGTTGTGCAACAGAAGCCAGTTGTTGGGGACAAGCTTTCTGCTCCTCTGGTGAAGCCACATGTTGTTGAGGTGCTCCATCCTGACGTGGTGCAACGGATCCCATTTGTTGGGGAACCGGAACTTGTTGTCCCGGCTGTTGTCCCTGATGGGATGCCTCTTGCTGGCGTTGTGCAACAGAAGCCAGTTGTTGGGGACGAGCTCTCTGCTCCTCTGGTGAAGCCACTTGTTGTTGAGGTGCTTCTCCCCTAAGTGGTGCAACGGATGCCATTTTTTGGGGAACCGGAACTTGTTGTCCCGGCTGTTGTCCCTGATGGGATGCCTCTGGCTGGCGTTGTGCAACAGAAGCCAGTTGTTGGGGACGAGCTCTCTGCTCCTCTGGTGAAGCCACTTGTTGTTGAGGTGCTTCTCCCCTAAGTGGTGCAACGGATGCCATTTGTTGGGGAACCGGAACTTGTTGTCCCGGCTGTTGTCCCTGATGGGATGCCTCTTGCTGGCGTTGTGCAATAGAAGCCAGTTGTTGGGGACGAGCTCTCTGCTCCTCTGGTGAAGCCACATGTTGTGGAGGTGCTCCATCCTGACGTGGTGCAACGGGTGCCACTTGTTGGGGAACGAGTGGTGCATTAAGGCGCTGTTGAGGATTACGAGGACCTGAACCCCCCGGCTGCTGACGGGCAATTGATGGAGCAACTGGGTGGCGAATCGGTGGTGCAATGGGAGCCACTTGCGAGGCATTCGTAGGACTCGGACGGCTCGGCTAGAGGAGGAGCAGATGCTGGCTGTTGTCGCGGAAGATCCTGCTGAGGTGCCACATTCTACAGAGGAGGTGAAAATAATATATTTTTGCAGTGGATCACCGGCTCTGCCAGGAATCGAGACAAGACTCACCTGAGATCCTCTTACATCGTGTCGCGTTGCCCTTTTCTGGATCAACTTGTGGTAGCAATGCAAAACACAATTATGTAAAGGCATCCTTCCGATCCGATCCAAAAACTTAAGAAAACTTGAACAAACGCGTGCAAATAGCGCAGCTCCTGTCAAATGTCAAATCTTCTGACAGCAAGTATTTGCTTTATAATTTCCGGCAATAAGGGCACACTAGCTATTTGCTTTCGATAACATAAGCCATGGGCGTAGCAAACTTTGTATATGGAACGCTTTTAAAAAGAAATCATTGGAACACCACTTCTTTAGTATTAAAACTGTGCTATGAAGCAAGTATGTATATCTTAAACTATTGGCCTAGCATAAAAAAAGCATAATATTGCATGATTTTAGCCCATATATTGTGTGTACTCTAGATGAAACAAAATTCTTTTTTTATAGTGGCTTTCTGACTGAATAATTTTTTCTATTATTTTTCTAATTGTTGTTCTAACTTTAGTCAGAATTATTTATATTATTTTTAAATATATTTCCAAGGACCTTGTAAACGATTTTAAATCAATTGATCCTGTCATACATTTCCTGTCACATTTAAATGTAACGCCACTACGTAATACCACTTACGTATAACGCAGCGCTATTTAAAAACCCTTAAGGCAGGGCTGCAATTACATTCGTAAGGAATAACGGAACAAAGCTATTTAAAAATTTGAGGAAAACGGTTCGTTACAGTAAATATTTTAATGGTAATATCCTGCAAATAGTTAAAAAAAACAATATCTTAAAATCGAGTATATACCCGCAAATAAACAAATAATCTGAAGGTAAACTTGAATAATAACGTTATTTTAGGTATGACAAGCTTACAATTTTTCTCGTGAGAAAATCACGAACAGAACGAAAAGCACGAAAAGGATACGGCAAGAGGAGAAGAAGAAGCACGAAGCAGAGCGAAAAGAAACACATGTTCGCGCAAAATCGATGAATAAACTTTAATGGGGGAAAACTGAAAACGGGAAAGTGCAGCGTGCTTAACAATAAATAAAAATACATCAAACATACATTGTTTCCGGAATATTACGAAAAAAGGTGTCCTGTAAGAGCCAGGACTCCTGAGAAAATGGGTATTACGGAAACTGCAGCCACAACCACAACAACAACCGGAATGGGAGCGGCAAATGCTGTGGAGGGCAAACAAATCCTTTCGCTTGAGGCGTTCCAGGACATCTTCAAGCGCGTGGAACCGGAAGTGCAGATCGATGCCTTTGAGGTAACATTATTGAGGGGGCGTTTAACTTTCGGTTATGACATCACTAACACCCCATCTCCCCTTCGCAGCTTGCCCAGGGCTCGGACCGGGGTGACAACTATACGGCCGCCTTGTATCGCATAAAGCTCACCGGAACTCGACGGAGTCTCAAGTGGGAACAGAACGTCATCTGCAAGGTGATGCCGGAAAGCCTGGTAGCCCGGGAGGCCTACAAGAGCGACAAGCTCTTCCGGTGAGTGCTTCTTCCTCCCTTAATATTAACCCTAATAATTCCATACACAACCCACAGCAACGAGGTGGAGTTCTACACCACCATCATGCCGGAGCTTCTCAAGTTCCAGGCCAGCAAAACGGATCAGGGTGCTCCTGTGTTCGACGCCATCCCCAAGTGCTATTCGGCCAGGCATGATCTGCTCATAATGGGTAAAATTTCTTTATTGATTTCTGAGATTTAAAATTATGCAATAAATTCCTTTTTGATTTAAAATTATATACTTTATATATATCTTTAAATTGATTTTTATATTAACTTCAAGATTCTAACTATTTAAATGTAGAAATACATAAATTTCAAACTCTTTTTTTAATAGATTATATTAAATTCTAATATTTTCTTAGTAGGCGAATATTTTTTTCAAAATATTATTCAAAATATGTTAACTAATCTTGAATTTTCCGCAGAGGACCTTCGCGAACGTGGCTTCCAGATGTCCGACCGCCACAAAGGCCTCAGTCTGGAGGAGACGCAGTCCGTCCTGTTGCAGGTGGCCCAGCTGCACGGCCTCAGTCTGGCGTACAAGTTCGAGAATCCGCTGGACTTTAGCAAGCTGTGCAGCGTAATAAGCGAGGGTATCTTCTGCACGGCCAACACGAGTTGGTATCGAAACTACTACGACGGCCTAACCAAGAACGCCATTCAGATGGTGTCCGAGGTGCTGCCCGCGGACTCCAAATATGTCCTGGCGATGAGCAACTTTGCCGAGAGCTCCTCCTTCTTCGGCCGGATGGTGCAGTTGGCCAGCGCCGAGTCGCCGCTGTCGGCCATTTGCCATGGCGACTGTTGGGTGAACAATTTTCTGTACCACTACGACCCGGAGGATCCGCAGCGGGTGCTGGAAGTGGCTCTGCTCGACTTCCAGCTGATACGCTACAGCTCAATTGCCCTGGACATTGCCAATCTGCTGTACTGCTGCACCACTAAGGAGATGCGGGATGCCCAGCTGCAGACTCTGCTCAAGACCTATACGGAGGAGCTGTTTCGATGGCTGCAAATCCTGTGCACAAACCTGCCGGATTACTGCGACACCTTGGAAAAGCTGCAGGATCTGTAAGCACTTGATTATGATTATAATATACGATATATGATATATGCTTTCACCTTTTAGTTTTGCCGAGGAGCTGAAGACTTACGGGCGCTTTGCCCTGGGCCTGGCCATGGATATCCTTCCTATTAGCACCTGCTCCTCGGAGGATGCCCCGGACATGTACTTGAAACGAAGCGACGACCACGAGGAGGATGTGGGCGCGCCCACTCTCAACTTTCCACCCAACGACCTGTGCCGCCAGAAAATGTCCGAGATAGTCATCGATATGGTCGATCGGGACATGCTCTAGGCCCCACTGCAGCGGAAATGGAACGCTTGCTGTCTGCCCAAAACACCAATTACCAATAATATACCAGCTCAGATAGCGTGCTCCAGTTGATTCTCACTTAACCCTTAGTTATACGCAAGTTAGTAAATATTACCATTAGCTTAGCAGGACTTTGTACGTTTAGGGTACCACCGCTATCTTTATGTTATGTTTCTATATAGCAGGCAATTCCTTGGCCCTGCGTCTCAAATAGGACTTTGTGTAGTCAGAGTTAACACTTGCCCGTATGATTACTAATCTATTTTGTTTTAAGTTTTTAATTTTCTAACCGACCGATGCCAAAATAGTGTTTAATTGGAATTTTCCGTTTTATTTTGTTTGGTATACTCAATTTCTGATCCCCGTTTTCGAATAACGAACGAACTATGGAAAATACGTTAATATTATCGACAGGAATTGTGAGAATGCACCTTTTGGATCTAGCCGTAGCTAAAATGAACAATATATTTGTTGAACTTAGCTCAAAGAACCCAGACAATAGGAAAAAAAGCTTGTCTAGGCGTATTGTGTTTTTCTAAAGTATTCTTTACACAAAGTAATAAACTATAAATGAAGGGTATGCCTTGCCTTAAGTTAATAGTCCGCCTTGGCCGTCCACGTGGCTTTGTTGCCCATGACGCCCTTGTCGCAGTTGTTGCGCAGGAACCTCAGGCCCGCTTCGATGGAACGCTCGAGTTCGGCCTGAGACTTGGGACGTTTCGCTGCAGGCGGTGGACCAGAGTCATCCAATCCAGGAGGCGGAGGTATGGCAGCACCCAGACCACGAGTTGATGTGCTGGGTTCTCCATCATTATTGTCATCCTTGTAGGTGCTATAGTTGCGGCGCTGGAATTTCTTCTCCTGCTGGGTGCTATGGAAGTTGTGGAACTCCGGCTCCTGGCCGTTGTGCCACTCTGAAGACGGGGGCGGTGGCATGCTGCTGAAGTTGCTGCGCTTGAGGGGAACCGGCTCGGGCATGGGAGCAAACTCTGTCTGCCGCTGGGCCCGCTGTTTCGCGTTCCATTCCTCCTGGGACATGGGCAGTCGTTCGCTTTTATACTTCCACTCCTCCTCAGGTGTTTCGTCGTCATCCGAGTCACGTCGCTTGGACACACCGGGCTTATCCTTATCCCAATCACGTACATGTCCCTTTCGTAGTTCCTCCAGTTCGGCCTCCTCCTTGGCCTTTCTTTTCTCTATGGCTGCCTTCCTTTCCTGCTCCTCTCGCTCTCGTTCTGCGGTTTCTGCGGCTGATTCGTCTTTCTTCCGCTGCTCTTCCTGCTCGTACTCCTCCTTGCTGATCGGTGGCAAGCCGTTGCGTGCGCGAATCCTGTTCTTGGCGGCCAACACGCGATCCGCCACAAGGCTGTCGCGCTTGGCGCGCATCTCGTCCCGCCGTGTTTGCTCCGCCGTCGTGGCCTTGCGGGCCTGCTCCAGTTCCATCTGCTGCTTCCGGCGCTCGTCCTCGTCCGTGGAGAAGGCATAGTAACCAGCACCATGGGTGCGCGCCTCGTCGAAGAAGACATCCTGGTAATGGACATCGGGCTTGTCGACATTCTCCACCTCCTTGCGCTCCCAGTTCAAGCGCTGCTCATCGTGCTTGGTCATCGTGGACAGGGCCTCGCTGAAGACGCTCTCCGAGGGCCGTGGTCCAATGCAAGAATCACCATCGTCGTCATCGTCAGTATGGTGGCTATTGTCCTGGTCGCGACTGCCCTTGGTATCTATCATCCAGTTGGCCTTGGTCTGATCTATGCGCTCCGGCATGCTCTCGGCCAATTGTCGGTCGCGTCGCTGGGCCTCCTTTAGGTCCTTCCTTAAGCACTTTCTGGTGCGGCCCAAGCAGTCAATGTACTCCACTTCGTCATCGTCCTGGACATGCTCGTCATCGCTGGAACCGCCGCTGCTGCTGCTCAGCCTCTGGCGGGAATCATATTGGGGCTGCGGCTGCTCATGGTCCGCCTCCTGCTTCTTGCGGTTGAACATCACGAGGCAGTTGTCGTCGGAGTTCAGGGTGCCGCCATTGCGAGTCATCCGGTCGTAGAACTTGCTCTTGGCCTCCAGGACACGCCGTGACTTCTCCAGCTGTGCCTGGTCCTCCGCCTCGTACACCTTGGCGCCATCTTTGCTGCTCCCGCCGACCTTCTTGTAGCCCCGATCCTTGGACTCCTCCTTGTCGCCGCTGCCGCTGCTCTTGGTGGGCCGAAAGTCGGTGGCGGATGACTGCGAGGCCTTGGCCACCCGGACCTCATGCTGTTTCCTTAGGAGTTCCGCCTTCAGGCTGAGCAGCGAGGATAGATTCACACTGATGGCTTTGTTTGGATCGTTCATGGCAAGCGAAAAAAAATGTAAACTAAAATGAAATACAGCTGCCGAAGAAGAAGTAGAAAAATAAACAGCTGATACACTGAAACAAAGAATCATTAAAGTGTCTCCGATATTATGTTATATAAACTGTAAATATAATGTTGCTTATAACAGTTAAAACTGGTATATAACTTAAATGAATTAAATTATATATAAAAATTAATTAAATTAATAAAAAGAAACAGACATTTTGCCTGAAATGAAATTATCCAGAAATTTAATATATATAAAATAAAATATATAATTTGGTTCATTCTGATATACAAACCTTTTTGTGGTTACCATTTTAATTAAATAAGTAACAAATTACCATACTTTATTTTTTTCTGTGTAACTCAACCTATTAACGAACGGTCACACTGAACAAGGCGCCAAGAAGAAGAAACGTGTTTATTTACCTTTTGGAATGTCGAACTCTGGAGAGGATTTCCAGGTGGTTACGCGCAAGAAATGGATGGCCCGGAAGTGCCTGAGGCGGCGGGATCGCCACAAATCCGAGAGCGATTACCTAATCGACTGTCCGGATGTGAATGTGGAGAAATTTCAGCCGTGAGCATGTGACATGAATGATCTGAGACACTGGTGCTAAACTTAAAACCACTTTCAGACGCCTGGAGAATTTGTGCAAGGAGATGCGTCAAAGCGACTACTTCCTGGTGGCCATTGAGACACTGCAACAGCAGCTGGAAGCCTTAGAAAAGCCCCTGGAACGGATTGTCTGCCTGGGTCTGGGACCATTCTCCCGCACCTACCATGCGCTTCATCAGGCCGCCTTTGTGATTGAACTGCAGCGACACCACAAGATCAAGGAGGCCCTCTACTTCGATCCCGTATTTAGGGACAGCGAAAAGGAACTAATCCGCCTGTTCGACGGATGCATAATGAGCAAGGACTGTGCGGGCAAACATGAGGCGACAGTGCCCACGCTCTATTATCTGCCACACTGCCCCTACGCCCTGATGCACAACATCTTGTGGTCCAACTGGAAGCGGGAGACCCTGTCCAATGTCTTCCTCATCTCGAACAGCTTCGAAATGCTTACGATGACGCCGAAAAGTCTGGATGACCACATAACACGGGTAGTCGAACATTGTAGAGAGACGCCGCTGGAGGACGACTACGAGCACCACAACGTATTCAATGACTTATCGTTGCACACTTTCCCACCGGAATCCCTGCCAGCCCCCGATGATGAAGCTTTTTGGACACTAAGCGCTCCCTTAAAGGTAAACGAGGATGAGCTGATCATAGAAACGGAAACGACCTTTGCCGCCCTGAAGTTGGACACGGAATAATTTAAGTTCTTGCTATTTAGTTTTTGTATGGGCACTGCAACTAACAGGTGTTATCATTCGGTTTTTGAAAGTTTTCATGCAGATTTAAAAATTAATCAAATCTAATCAAACATATTTTAATGAAATGGGTATTTCATTGAGGCTTCAATTTATAATAACAAACTATTTACAATTCTAGTGGGTGGCGCCTATAAATGCTGCATGACCAGCTTATCGGCAGGCTTTACGCCATATTTGTAGACCTTATTGAGGCTTTCGGGAAAGTCGGGCAGTAGATTGTTGAAGTTCTCCACGTGATGTGTGTGTTGCTCCGTCCAGATGCCGTCCCCAGTGAAGTGAAACTCTGATTCGATTAGGTAGAGGATGAGAGTGAGGATCTCGTTGTTGCTCAGCGAATCGAAATCCGCCACTGGCAGCTGTAGGTCCTCTTGGGCATCTGGTGATTGCAAGAGAAGCATCTTTTCCTCAATACGTTTGCTGTGCAGGTATCAAAAAGTATTAAAGAAAGTGTCTATTATATTTTGATAGCACTCACATGGGATACAAAAGCAAGTGTATGTTGGCAAAAATCTCTTGCAGCTTAAACTTTTTGCTGCGAAGGTACTCCAGGCATTGCTTCACATGCAGCAAAGGTATGTGACACCAGTTGGGATGGCGGGAGAGCAGATTACGCAGGACTTGCTTATCCTTAGATAAAACATTACTCAAGTACACCACTATATCACGGCCTTTAGTACGATCCGAACCATCTCTGGCAAATCTGCAATGAACAACAGGGTTAGTTAGGATATCGCTATTAATATAATGTAGTTACTAACTTGGCAAAGGCCTCTGAGCCACAGGAGAGTATGTGCAAGGAAGCGCAGCGAACCCTTAGCTGATTAAGATAATCCAGGCGCAGTCGCGCCTTGTTTTGGTAGTGCACCAGCCTCAGAACTCGCGGATTGGTGCCCAACACCTGGAACTCCTCGATCTCCTGGAGATCTCTGAGTCGCTCCAGCACCGTTTCCGGTCCGAGCGTGAGCACCTCCAGGCAGCGCAGAACGGCATCCTCACTTATGCCAAACGCATGGACATACTGCAGGGTTTGCTTCAAACTATCGCAGGTGGACATCAGAATCTTGGGCCGTCGGAAGCCGATTTCTCGAATGTCCTGCGAATCGATGGTGGGTATCTCCCGCAGGATGCGTCGCACATTATCCGCTTCCGAGTAGAGCAGAAAGCTGTTCTTCCTCAGCCGCTCGGCGGGAAACTTAAGCTCTTTGGTCAGCAGCTCCACGGTGTCCTGCACGGCGCGAAAGCTCTTGTGTCGGATGCGTGAGTAAACGCGCCACAGCTTCTGTAGATCGCTGTCGTCCATTTGGAGGCGTTCGCGCAGATAGGCGTTCAGCAGGGATTGCCTCAGACTCTTCAGCGTGATGCTTTCGCTGTCCAGCTCCCGCAAATCCACCGGCAGACTGATGTCGGTGAAAAATCCCGCCAAACGCTCCGCCACCTTCACATCGAAGGGGATGTAACTGTGGGCCTTGAGGACTTCGATAGGCTTGTTGACCACCGTCACATATTTCGCCAGCGTTTGGATGGTTACATTGTGAAAGCCGCACTCCTGCAGGACACTGTGGCGATTGGCCAGCGTGGTGGCTCCATAGTAGATGATCATGGGCTTGGCTATGATGTCGTCCACGCTGTACTCCAGTGATTTTAGAGTGTCGTAGGAGTTCAACAGGTCCTTGCGCTTCACCGTCTTCAGTTCGGGGTGCTTCTCCAGGGCAGCCGTCCAGGCCCGGTAGTTGCTACCTAAAAGGGCACTATTAGTCACTCCATTAGACAACGTTTAAGTGCTTACCCACCCAGAGTTTTTGCCAAATAGTTGGCATTCAGGGGCTCTTCCGCCGGCATCTCAATTGTCGGGGCCTTTGGCAACTTCGGACTCTGCTTCTCCTGTTTACTGGTGGGCCTTTTCGAACTGGCCATTCCCCGCGCCAACTGCCCAAGGCTCCGGGCCAGCAGTTGCGCTTGATTCTGGCCGTTGCGCAGCATAATTATAACATTTCCCGATGCTTTATTTACAACCGACGAGGAAACCAACAGACGAAGATGTAACTGACATTCGGGGTGAATGGCAACTGTCTTCTGTGTGAATGGCTGCCAGTCAGTGATGACATTTTGAGATAGCCAATATATCGGGATCAAATTGGCAGAACTTATAATAGGAGTTTACTTTAGAAAATTAAAAAGAAATAATATAAACTGTTATATTTTTCTTATATTTTTTTTTATAAAACTGGGTTTTAAATCGGAAAAAAAGGCGAACAACTTCTTTTCAATCTAGTCATGAGATCCAAAAACTATCGATGAAAATAATTAACTGATAGACACGACAGAGATATTTTCACATCTCTAGCCCCGCAGCGCATTTACACGTGCGCTTGAATTTTAGTTTTTGTTTCGCTTAGTTTTTAATTAAGAAAGCACTTAAATATGTCGCTTTTACGCATCAGGTAAGCAGCAGACCGCAAACAAGTGAAATACCATAAAATACAACCGAATGTGCTTTCAGGAAACCCAAAACCCGCAAGGGAAAAAAGGTGCTGCTGGCTAGGGAGCCGCAACTGATTGAATCCGCCCGCACAATGCTCTTCTTGGACGGACGGAAATGCGGTGGCAACGTGAAGCTGTGCATGAAGGATTTTCAGGCTCTGAAGAAGCCGCTGGTGAAGGTGCTGAACCGCAAGAACGACATTACACCCTTTGACGATCCCTCCTCACTGGAGTTGTAAGTTCAGTCAAAGTCTAGCCTAAAGTTATGTTTCTTAATCGTAAACATCTCTCTGATCCTTAGCTTGACCATGAAAAACGATGCCGCTCTATTCTCTTTTGGTTCCACATCCAAGAAACGTCCCGACAACATCATCCTGGGCAGGATCTTTGAGAACGAGGTGCTGGACATGTTTGAGCTGGGTATTAAGCGGTATCAGGCCATTTCCGAGTTCAAGAACGAAAAGATCGGCGCCTGCGTGAAGCCCTGCTTGGTGTTCAACGGTCCCAAATGGGCGCAGACCGAAGAACTGAGGCGCCTTCGCAATCTGTTCATCGACACTTTCCAGCGCGAGAAAGTGGACTCGATTCGCCTGCAGGGCATCGAGCATGTCCTCAGCTTCACGGTGACCGATGACATGAACATCCTGATGCGGTCCTACCGGATTCTGTTGAAGAAGTCCGGCCAGAGGACGCCGCGCATCGAGCTGGAGGAGATTGGACCGTCTTGTGACTTTGCCATTCGTCGCACAAAGATTGCCAGCGAGGATCTGTACAAGCAGGCGCGTAAGCAGCCCAAACAGCTGAAGGTGGGCAAGAAGAAGAACATCAGCACGGACGCCCTGGGCAACACCAAGGGACGCGTCCATCTGGGTAAGCAGCAGACGGGCTCCATCCAAACGCGTCGCGTCAAGGCGCTGCGCAAGACGCCCGAGGAGAAGAAGGATACTCGTCAGCGCAAGAAGGTTGCCCTCAAGGCTGCCGCCGCCGAAGCTCTGGCGAATTCGAAAGGAAATCCATTTTCTAGTTAGTTTTAGTTTTAATAAATTGGTCCTGATTAAATTAGCGTTAACAAGTGTATGAGTACTGGAGTCGTATCAGTGTATGCCATCGACAATGTTGCGGATGCGTCGCGTCTTCGACTCGGCCAGGGCGTCCTCCAGCGTTTTGATCATGTGCACCAGGCTGCTGACATCGGTCTGCACCAGCAAATCCTTCCGATGCAGCCGCTCGTCCTCCTGCATGGCCTTCAGCTCCTGCTCACTGCGTCCGGAAGCATCTACCGCCAACAGTTCGCGGTTCTCGTTCTTCGGCTCGGTGTGCAGGTATAGCTTCATGGTCACCACCACTTGGCACTGATCCAGGAGACTCCTGGAAGCGGTGCGTACCTCCAGTCGCCAGTCCAGGTTGACCAGTCGATAGGCACGTATGTTGGCAGACTTAATGGAGCCTTCCACAAAGTTTCGCTTGCTGGTGACAAACTGTTCGAGGATCTCTAGCACCTCCTCGCCGAGATCGGGGAATGTCTGGCGCAGAATTGCCTGCATGTTGACGCTACTACTTCCCACCCGTGTAGTTACGCTGATGAGCAGGGATATCAGCGCCTCCACCGCCTGCTGAACGGCCTCCGGTCCTTCCGAAGCCGAGTACTTCTTGGCCAGCGCCTCGTAGCGGTCGGGATTGGGCCCATTTATCAGGTAATCGAAGGCGGATTTGCACAGCTCGACCACATCGCTGGCGGGCCGCTGGAGTAGGCTCAAATGATCGCGTTGTTGCTGGGTTAGTCGCAGAGATGACATCTTTTTGATTCAGTTTTGGAGTTAACTAATGGTAAAAAATCTATTAAATGGTAGGCAGTGAATGTGCTTATTAAAGCTGTGTAAGTTTACCTTTACTAGTTTAAATTAATGCCTACTGGAAACACCTGTTTCATGTCCGAACTTCAACTGTAAGTGACACAATTTTGTGAATTAATAAACATAAACAATCAGTGGGTGTAAAAATCTCACCCCACCTTCTCGTCTAGTTAAGAACTTGACATTCAAGATGAGCAACCCCATGAACGCTTTATTCTTAACTGTACTATAGACTTTTGATTATATTCCTCAGAAACACTTGGTTTTGCCGGATAAAATAAACATTTATAGGAAAAAACAAAAATAAATAAATGTCTGCGGCTCAATTAAAAAGTCTCTGCAGCTAAGTTGGCAGTTCCCTTCGATCTCCATTATTTGTTATCGATAAATGCAACATCAAATTCAAAAATTTGAATAGCTTCGTTAATTTAAAAAGCTATCATACTTTTGAATGAATGGAAAATGTCCCAAAAACATTAAAAAATCATAAAATTAAAATGAACAATTAGAAATTCCTTAATAAACACTCCCTTTCATGTAAATAACAAATATGAAACAGCAGCTTTTCGTTCAAATAAAAGCTTTCTAGTAAAAGCAACCCTGTTCACCCCCGCACCCCGGAAACAACAACAACAACATTGCGGATTCGCAAATCTGTTTCATTGGCCCGTGGGATTTTGCTGGCAGAGCTGCTCTCGTTTAATTGTTTTAACCAATACATTTTGTACCAAATAACCTTGCAAATATGCTGAAGCAAGTAACGAAGCAATTGGCCCTGCAGGGAGTGCGCACCTTTTCGGTTGGCCAGCAGGTGAGCATCGGGGTCTAACAAAATCCCGGCTAGAATCGATCCCACTCCACTGCAACTGTTTACGTAACAGGCGGATGATATGGTGCATCTCGTATCACCAATAATTATACGTACAAAACCTGACATAACACCATGACTTTATGTAGGTACTTTATGATCTTCGTTTTTTGCATTTCCGATATAGAACAACTACAAGGTCACCGTTTGCGGTGCCGCTGGAGGAATTGGACAGCCGCTGTCGCTGCTCCTCAAGCAGAATCCCCTGGTCACCGACTTGGCCCTGTACGACATTGTCCATACACCCGGTGTCGCCGCCGATCTGTCGCACATCGACACCAAGAGCAAGACCGCCGGATTCATCGGTGCCGACCAGCTGGGCGATTCCCTGAAGGGTGAGTAGAGGGCAGGGGCCGCAAGTGAGGTTATGTGATCAGTGGATACGAGTGGAAAATTTGCTTGCAGTGGAATGGGGGCTACCACTCATGACTTGATATGCGCTAAACTTAAAATATATAGCTTCTTTGGGCTATAACTCTTAAACATCAAAGTTTTTATAGATGAGAGCACTGTAAATACATTTATTCACTGAGATTAGCTATGTACTTTACTTGTGGAATAAAAAATACAATGTTTGTGAAAAACAACAATTGTACCTTTTTTTTAAATTTAAAATTTTGTATTATTATTAATTATATCTTTTTAGATTTTTAATTTAAAAAAATTTTAATATAAAAGAAATTAGATAAGAATAGTTAATTAAATATTCAGATAAATTGAATGAACAATTATGTTTTTTTACATAAATTGAAGGCTTTTCCATGTGATTTGCATGAGCCACATTTTATGCTCTGATAAGATAAGCAGCGAAGAATATATTCCCAGATAGCACCCACTTTGAAGCCGTAGAAAGGTTATTGGTATTTATAACGACGTAATCAGAACCGGCTACTTATCAGTGCAGTAGCCACGGGGATTGAACCCATAAAAGATCAAAGCTCAAAGTGTCTCCGAGCAATTAATTACAAATACATATATGTGAACGCCTACCTTTTGCAGGATCCGATGTGGTGGTCATCCCCGCTGGTGTGCCCCGCAAGCCCGGCATGACCCGCGATGACCTGTTCAACGTGAACGCCGGCATCATCAAGGACATTTCCAACTCCATTGCCAAGAACTGCCCCAAGGCCCTGGTGGCCATCATCACCAACCCGGTGAACACCTGCGTGCCCATCGCTGCCGAGATCCTGAAGAAGGTATGGATAGCATAAGATATGAGTTGCTTGGAGCTTTAACTCTTATACCATCTGTGTTGCCAGGCTGGTGTCTACGATCCCAAGCGTCTGTTCGGTGTCTCCACTTTGGATGTGGTGCGTGCCCGCGCCTTCATCGGCCATGCCCTGGGTGTGGATCCCCAGAGCGTGCAGATCCCCGTGATCGGTGGCCACTCCGGCGTCACCATCCTGCCCGTGCTCTCCCAGAGCCAGCCCCTGTTCAAGGGCAACCAGGACACCATCGAGAAGCTGACCGTGCGCATCCAGGAGGCCGGTACCGAGGTGGTCAAGGCCAAGGCCGGAGCCGGTTCCGCCACCCTGTCGATGGCCTATGCTGGCGCCCGTTTCGCCGGCTCCCTGCTGAAGGGTCTCAACGGCGAGAAGAACGTGATCGAGTGCTCTTACGTGCAGTCCACCGTCACGGAGGCCACCTTCTTCTCCACACCCCTGGTGCTGGGCAAGTCCGGCGTCCAGGAGAACCTCGGCCTGCCCAAGCTCAACGACTACGAGAAGAAGCTGCTGGAGGCCGCCATTCCCGAGCTGAAGAAGAACATCCAGAAGGGCATTGACTTCGCCAACGCCTAAGCGACACTAGAAAACCCAATCCATCCCCAAAACCGTGTACTTCATTAGCGCCCATTGTGAATTGGCATACTTCCCTTAGCAAATCGTTCGTCCTTAGTCGGCGTGTCCAAAGATTAAGCAGATCTACGCTCAGTGTGTGGTGAACAATGAAACCAGTTGATATCTGAAATAAACAAATTATAAACTTGGATTTGGCAGTGGTTTTTCATGTTAATTTAAAAGAATTTAAACAAGGACTAGAGATTTTTATAAAAAAAAAATACATAGGCAATTTAAAAGATATATTTTTAAAAGTATCATCTTTACTCCCACTCCGAAAACATTTTTTCATCTATGCAGATGGGCTTGGATCCGCTTTAAAAAACTCTGCAATACCAACAGACGGAAAATTGATGTCCATTTTACACTGCCCAAAGGAATGGAGTTCTTTGGTTGACTTGTTTTTGATAGATGGTATTTATAATCCGAATATTTCGCCAAGTGTAGTCTACACTGTCGCAAACAACCACACTGCTCACACGCACATGCCCACACAGGCACAATCAATTAAGCTTCGTTAAGATCAATTTAAACTTGCCCGCATGTCATGACGGCCCCCTCCCGACGCCCATGAGCAACCCCTCCGGATTCCCTCCCATGACTTTGGCTCACAATCCAGTGCGTATGCGTTTCGGAATTTCTTTTTCAGCCATATAGAAATATATACGAGTGTTGCATATTTTTTAGTATTATGGCATTCTTATTCGACTTGTGTACATACAGAAATATGGGAAACCTTTGGAATTTTTCGAATTTAGCCACAGTCTATTTAAATTTCTATTTGTTTTTATAATAGTCCGCACACTTTTATTGTTTAGCAATTCACACCTTCTTGCGAACCAAAATTATAAATTAAGATATCTGATTTTTCGATTATTGTGAGGATGTGATAATGATTTGAGCACTGTTTAGTAATAGTTTAGTAGTAATAGAACTAAAGACGAGGATAAGCTTGAATGGCTTTCTGAAATCAGGAAATAATTCAAAAAATCAAAGGAAATTAATATTTGTAATAGATTTGATTGGATCAATATAATTGAAAAAAAATCTTATCAAATATTTACCAAACTTATTCAACGTGTAACGTAAGAGGTATTTATGTTGCTTAGAATTTAAGGACCCTCTTAACTCCTCAGTTAAATCAATAGAGTAAATCAATTAAAGATTGTCTTGTACCAATTATATTCTTTCACAGCTCAAGACTCGCTCCACATTGATTTGCACTTGTTTCACCAATTAAAATGCTTGGGCACCAACTCGAATCAAGTAAATTGGATTACTATTAGACAATTTGATTTGTTCATAAAACCGGAGACGATGCAGAACAGCTTCAATAATTCTAACCTATTTAGCCGTTGAGAGGGGATGGGCAAACACACCCCCGACTTAATTATCGACGATCGAAAGGCAACGATAACAAGACCAAAACAATCAATTGATACAATTCCATTCATGAAATCAAATCGAACTGCAAGCGAAAATCACGGAGCGCGGGAGACAATTTGATAGGCCAGCCGATTCGGATTCTTGGGGTTCCGCCAATTGGCAGAACGCTTTTAATGAAATAATGAGCAGGAATCAATTTCCCGACGCCGGCGCACGTACTATATGCGATACAAAATTAAATTGCCGGCCGGCATTTTATATTAAAACAAATTGGTTACCATGGATTTACCAGACTCGACGCTCTGTTTTTGTAATCGACCTTGTACAATTTTATTTAATTACAAACAATTAAGTCGCCGCACAGGCAGCACAGCGCCAAAAACGATAAGCGACGCCCACCAGAAAGACAGTGTCAAGTGCAGCCACAATAATTAATTAATTAATTATTATCGCACAACGCAATCAAGTTGTTCATTCATAACTTTCAAAGTGCCGAATTTGAATTTGAACTTGCGCCAATCGATAGACTTTCGTAACAGACTAGATAAAATACTACTTCCACTGCCGCATTATAGATATAGATTTTAAAAATGGCTTGTTGCCACTACATATCTAAAATATAATAAAATATCGAAGTTAATAGACTATTATTGTGAAATTTATTGGTTGAACTAAAGTTATACTGACATATACATTATTTTATCAAAAACTCAAAGATGCGAAGATCAGCTCAAGTGTAAACGAAGCATTAGTTCTTTAAAGCCGCGCTTTGTGACAAATTCAAAAGCTCAGAAGCAATTTGCATTACCCGGGGCATCGATTTCAATTGCATAACACCACAAATTGCTCTGGGACAGCGATCGTGCCGCTTAAGTTATCAGCCGCAGATGCAGTGCATCACTCCCACCGCTCAGCTGGCCCATTAAATGGCGCCTCCGCCTTAAATAAGTCACAATTGTCGGCAATTAATTTGAATTGCGCGCACTGTGTTGCGATTTTTCGTGCATCGACAGGCCCAGAAGAACCCAAAGCCAATTACACCGGCCAGGCCCAGCGGTTGACATCTTCAGTTATCTCCCCATACATTCTATATGCCCCATATATAGTGTCTGATATGCGCTAGCAATTGTGATTGCCTTTAATTTATTGGCGTCCTCTCTCACTTTCCCTTTGATTGCATTAAGCATTTAGTGCAATTTGTGGGTGGTTGAGATTACGAAGGGTTTTTAACCAACAGTCTCTGAAAACATTAGTTTTTCAGAATGTGTTGCCGAAAATAGATTTATATTAACCAAAGAAAAAGAAGAAATTCCTAAGCCGCACAATCTCTAGAACTTAAAAACTTAAACAAATCTGGAAAAGTCTGACTCAAATACTTTGGGATTTCCCATTTTGAATGTCTTTTAGTTCTTTGGGAAATACTTTCTTCGAAAATCGCGTTCAAAAAGTAGATTTTAAAAAGATGAATGAAAAATATATTACTAAAATGAAAACAAAACATTTTCAAATAATATTTTTGGAAAACTTTACAACTTTACTCTTAAAATCCAGTAAAGACCCACACTGATTTAAAAGAAGGAATGTAATACAATTCCGAACTCCCTCCACAGTTCTTGAACTCCGATCTTTGGTACAGTCATGCCCAAAAAAATCTCATGTAAATGATGGCAAATTCATAAGGCAGAAGAAAAAAGCAAAATGCATAAACCAATTTGAGTGGACGTTTGTGATCGTGGGTCAGATGTCAGATACGAAATACGAATACGTCTCGCATCCGCCCCCCTACGAGCGTGTATCATGTAAAGGGGGTAGCTGGCAAGAACAAGAACAGTAAGTACCAGGCAAGTGCGGACCCCAAAGTGCCATGGAGAATTAACGAAACGAAAATGGGGAAAAAACTATACATCTTTGTCAGGGCAGATACTGGACTGACTGAATGGCTGACTGGGGGAAAAGTCCGGGCTCCGAGTACGGTTACGGTTATGCCTACGGGTCGACTTGCAGACTTTGTCTCGTGGGCAGTAGATTTCGAAATGTACACAGAGAATATAGTTTTCTATAAATTATGTACAAGTTTAAAAACAAGTTGTAAAAGTTGAAAGTTAGTTTCAAGTTAAAAGTTGTTAAAGTTCTAAAGTATTTTTCAACGAAAATTAGCTTTTTTTATAGATGTATCAAAAATGCTTAACCTTTTTAAAAAAAATAAATAATGCAAAAATAATTTTATATTTTTAACAATTTATAAAAAATTCAAACAGCTTACCTCTAAAAAAAATGCTTAGTTTAAAAATTGGGTTTTTCTACAGTCATCGCTCAGTGTATTCACGTTCATAAGTCGAGGTTTTTCCTTCTTTCATTATTTTTTTTTTGTATTCTACTGAACGCTGAGAGCGAGAACGAATAGCGACAGCCGAGTCAGAAGTGGAACTAAAATACAAAAACTATTTGATATTTTATGCGGGATTTAAATTGATCTTAACGAAGCTTAATTGGAGGCGTCTGTATGGGTGAGCGGTGCTCTGGACTCTGACACGAGTGTTCTGAGTCGTGTTTGTCCGTTTGTCCGTGTGAGCGGGACTTGAGCCCGCCATATTGGAATTTCGTTGTGCGAACTGATCACAATCGCCGAACCAAGTAAGCCCGAATGGGAATGGGCATAGCACACTGAATCGTTGCCACATCGCATATAGCAGATATATGTGGAAAGGCACAACAAAATGCCGCCGCTGTCTCCCCTGATATCGTAATACAATGTGATAATGTCACGGAGGATGAGAGAATGTCGGTGATGTTACTGCACCGAAAAAAGTCGGTACCTCAAATTGTCGGGGTGGCACAGAAATCTCTTTGGACGGATTTCAGGTGGAACTTATTTGGATGTTTAAAAACAAATTCTTATTAAAATTTTTATGTTTTGATCTGAAACTTTCCGGGCATTTTTCCGAGTGTTGCTGTTGTTTGTGTTGATATTGCTACCGACGATGGACTGTCATCTCGGTGGGACAAGTGTGGATGCGATGATGATGGTGGCGATGGGCTTGAGTATCTGTCTACCCCTCAGTCGGTGTATCTGTCTGTCTGTCTATCTGTCTGCCAGTGTGTGTATCTTAATGGTTATGGAAAAAATATGAAAAAATATTCAACAAAAGCTTAGGCGCTCACTTTGCCGGCCAGCGATAACTGTACCAAGTATTTTCCTTAATGTTTTTCTAAGAAAGCTAACGAATAGGAAAGAAATTTGAAAAATATATGCATGGGGTTATTTTACATGTTACAGGACTAGATTATAAATTGGACATCGGATTTCAATGCATAAGGGTATTTCTTAAATTTTAATCCCAACGAACATTTAGAAAATATATGTATTCCGAAGTTTTAATAAAATCATGTCCATCTTATGAACCACGTCTAAAAAAAACTTACCCGCAGTTGAAGAACTCTTTTTCGGGTTAATTAAGATGGAATCGCCTTTCTGCTCATTTATCTTACATCTTATTAAGGATCCTTCTGATTACCTTTATCAATGGTATAACCTCCTTAAGTTCAAGGATCAATCGTAATTAACTTTTGAT
Organism: Drosophila prostipennis; assembly: GCA_037075205.1. Taxonomy (NCBI): domain Eukaryota; kingdom Metazoa; phylum Arthropoda; class Insecta; order Diptera; family Drosophilidae; genus Drosophila; species Drosophila prostipennis. The sequence goes on along the minus strand of JBAMCJ010001209.1, from coordinate 42,969 downwards.
CTTACTCAAGATGCTATCATCAATGCTTGATTTTTCTCCCTGACGATGTCCTTGTTCCTTTTCGACTTCCCCCTTTTCGAATCCTCGAACCCAAGGCCCACATAATTGGCGCATTGGCTAATGCAAAATATTGTCTGATTATTCACACGCAACAAGGCCCGGGACTCCTGGCCCTCAGAGACGAGACCATCCCTCCCATTCTGGGTCGCGACCCAGTACCCACAGTATGGGGTGTATTTATTTGTTTTCATCTTTCGGCTCTGATCGCGTGCCCCGCGTCCATTCGAATGCATTCTCAGAGGCCGAGACCTCGATTTCGATTCCGTTTGCCCGCATTTTGGAACCTGCAAAGCCGAAAAGTATCGAATTGTCCGATTCTGTTTGTGTGAAAGAGATTTTAGTGTAGTTTCCGTATGGAATTCGATGGGTTTTCTTCTTCTGGCCGTTGTTTACGATGGGAAAATTGTCGATCCTTTTTGGGATGCCTGGGAAGCTGAAGTTTCTTTGCTATTTTTCCTCAGGCACGATCAATGCGGGTTGGTGTTTGATTGTCTGAACTTTTGATTGCTAGACAATTTTAACTTTGTTTTACTACTTATTTTGTTGTTGATTTTTTATTTATTTATTTAATTGATTATTTATAATAATAATTTAAAAAAAAACCCGAATCTCATGAATTATAATTTTAAAAACATTGACGTATTAACTTGTCATTTTGAGTTCAGCTTTAAAAAATTTTGTGAAATACAGAGTACAACTATAGTTAACATTGGATATCAGCAAATATTACAATTCATTTTCTTCAAGATCTGATCTTCCCCGCTCTCAGGCTCCATAAAAATGAATCATTTTACCCACTTTCACCCTCTTTGACTTGGATGGCCCACATGATTCTGCAAACCTCTTTCCCTGCCTATTCAAATGCCCCGTGAAATCTTCAGATCTACCCAAATGAGCCATAACTTAGCCCCTGACTAAGTGCCCACCTCGCCGCGATCGAAGTACCAGCATCTGGCCAAAAGGTCACACGCAACTGTCGGAACAGAATATGGATATGCCAATCCTTCAGAGGGTGACACGCGCTGTGGGAAGACGACGGGAAGGGAGTGGGAACAGCCAGGAGTGGAAGACGAAGGTCGCAAGCGTGCCAAGTCGATCCCTAACAGGGGTGGAAATTTCAGATCGAATCATCACCCTCATAAGTCCAATTGGAACTTTAGCCATGAGCTCAACCATCGGTATTCCTCTGCATTCGGTGCGAGTCGAAAGTTAATTGTTGGTCCAACATGTGTGACGATGAAGGTGTATTGTTAGGGATGACGATGACCATACCCGGTGAGGTGACCAAGGAATAGGGGGGCACACTCAACTTAAAAGCGGAAATGATCTGTAACAATGTAGAGCTAACAAGGATCCTCTCAATTGTGATTTTAAATATGTAGCTATTTTGGGATAGTGAATTTGAGTTTTAAGTTAAAAAAAAAAAAAAACTTTTAACCATGATACAAATTTTATTTCAAAGTTAGACTATACCTTTTTTCGTTGTTCCTCAACTGCACCCAAATGTTGTTTTCCTTATAAAATAAACTCTCTAAAGAAGTCCAGAAATGTTTTTTAAATACCTGCTTTAATGTTTTGTGTGTAATGTTACTTTAAATTTCGGAATTCTGGAATTTCTGAGGGATTTTTGTATTGGACTTACAGTTTATTAAGTGACTTTTTATAGACCTTTAAAGACCTAACAGAATTAATAGATAAAACTTTCAGAGGGTTTTACTTTTATTAATATTTACTTTGACTAAACTATATTTTAGCTCTTGGATCAAACAGAACCTTAAGTACAATCATAAAATTAAAAGCAGTATGATTGTGAAATAATGATATATGTATTACTAACTAATTTTAAAGAGATCAAAGTAAGATTGTGAGATCGTGATATATGTATAAGACTCAGCAGTGAATTTGATATTATATTCGACTGATCCTTTTTATTCGTCCCCAACCCCTCAAGGATCTTAAAATCTGATCTATAAGTTATAACTGAGCACCAGTAGAAGTGAATGTCCCGTTCCCAGGACCGCTTTTACCGTTCCCAGAGCTACCGATCTGCTGGTAGCCGAGCTCATTCGCGACCAAAAACTGGACTCGGGCAGCTAGACCCGGTCGTGGAAAAGGGGAGAGGGAGGAGGGAGCAGCAGGGGAGGGAGACCACACCCCAAAGCGCGAGGGAAACGGAAAAGTCACACGCGCCAGCATGAAATGCATGGAACAGCGGGCCGTCGCGCCCTCTCACTCGCACAGCGGTAATGGCGGCCGTCGGAGGGCTGCGATTGGTCGCTGCCGGCGCTGCTGCTGCGCTGCCGCCTGCGCTGGTATAAAAGGACAATCATCGCCAGTAGCCGAGTCAATTAAGGCCAAAGACTCGAGCGGTGAGCAGGCTGTCCATCCCATACTATCCCAAATCCAAACTATCCAAAGACCAAGTGCGAATAATAAGCAGTAAATACTAACAAGTAATGTTTTTGCCAAATGCAATTAACTGATTTTAAACAGTGAATCAAGAAACCCAACTAAATACGATCGATCAATGGATTAAGAGAGGCTCTGGCCCAAAAGTTTAGCTAGTGTTTGTTGTGCTTAGTGCTTTGTGTGCTTCGAAGGATAAAGTAAAGATCTAGATCTAGAGGATGGAGCACGATAGCTTCGATGATCCCATTTTCGGGGAGTTTGGCGGCGGTCCCCTGAATCCGTTGGGCGCCAAACCGCTAATGCCCACCTCGACGGCCATGCATCCCGTGATGCTGGGCAGTGTCCACGAATTGTGCAGCCAGCAGCAGCAACGACTGCCCGATTGCAACACCATCCTGCCGAACGGAGGAGGAGGCGGAGCAGGATCAGCGGCCGGAGGATCACCCAACTATGTGACCAAGCTGGACTTTGTGAACAAGATCGGTTGCTACTCGCCGAGCCAGAAGTACGAGTACATCAGTGCCCCGCAGAAGCTGGTGGAACAGCAGCAGCACCACCAGCACCATCAGCACTACACGGCCACCCCGCCGCCCAGTCACAATGGCATCCTGCTGCACAAGCAATCCTCGCAGCAGCAGCAACAACTGGTGGGCATCCTGGACTATCACGCGCTCAACGGCAAGCTGGAGTACTCCTCGTCGCCCAAGGATCACTACGAGCCGCAGCAGCAACAACAGCAGTTGCAGCATCTGTACGGCGGCAGTCCGCATCATTTGGATCACCTGGATCATGGCAGCGATGGCCTGCTGCAGGACTCTTCGCCGGTGATGATCAACGGCGGATCCACGGTCGGCAAGCTCAAGAAACCCGATGAGATGTGCTCACAAATGGAGGCAGTTGCAGCGGGAGTTACTCCGCCAACTAGCTCCTCGTCGGTGGTGGTTAACGGTGTGGCCGGAACGACCAATGGCACAAGCAACACGTCCACTTCCTCCTCCTCCCTCGGCGCTCAGGGGGCGGCCATCACAGCGGGCGGCGTGTCAGCTCCTGCCCCCAAAAAGGATGGGAACAGCAGCAAGAAGAAGGGCGATCCCAATGGCATCAAAAAGAAGAAAACGAGGTAAGCAGGCGACACACATATGGTTTATCCACGGCCAATTAATTTAACGACGGGAAATCAATGAAATTATGTGGCACAAGATGATAATTCTTGCTATTTATGGCGGGGACCACGGGGCGTATGTGTAATTTCGAACACTGGGGGAATCCCTGGCAATCTGGGGGTTAATTATCCGTAGAACTAGGTTCTGTTTATTATTATTTAATATTTATCAGTATTATTTATTATTATAAATACCCAAAGAATAATTAAATCTAAAGGTGAACAGATTGTGATATTAGAGATCTTCTTATAGGAATAGAATTCTTAAAAAGAGTACAAGTACTAATTTGTATCTGAAAAGTTCGTTTCTGAAATCAAAAATGTTTTATTCAGCCTCTAAAATACATTTAATTAAATACTTTAATACCAATTCGACTGCAAGCATCAGGATTTTCCTAGGGATATTCTCTTTCAAATAATACCAGTCAACGAACTACTGAAAACATTTAAGATCTTACATTTAAGGTTTTTCAAAAAACTGCGATTCCTAATAGAAACCCAAAATATGTATTTACCTAATCCTTGTTATCTTATCTGTTCGATTTTAGAACCACCTTTACTGCCTACCAGTTAGAGGAGTTGGAGCGCGCCTTCGAACGTGCTCCGTATCCGGATGTCTTTGCTCGCGAGGAGCTGGCCATCAAGCTGAATCTCAGCGAGTCGCGGGTGCAGGTGTGGTTCCAGAACCGCACGGGCCAAGTGGCGCAAGCACGAGCCGCCGCGCAAGACGGGATACATCAAGACGAGCACTCCGCCGACGGCGACACTCAATCCCGGAACCCTAGCCCCGCCGTTCACCAGCTATCCGCAGACGACGACGGTCACGCCGCCGGGCAGCATGGACAGCTGGACCAGCTACCAGACGCCCTACGAGCTGACGCCCCAGTTCAGCCTGCTCTCGCCGGCGGCCAGTCCGTATGGCACCTATTCCGGCCAGTACGGCGCCTATGTCCACGAGAGCCAGCTGTTCCCGATGCGCCACTACGAGTACGGCAGTCCCACACGCATGGAAATGGGCGCCACCTCCGGTTCGGTGGCCGGAAACGGCGAGGAGGCGGTGGCCAATGGCGGGAGCTATCAGCCGGCGGAGCTGCAGACGGCCCAGCAGCAGCAGCAGTTGGCCGACGGCACCCTGGTCACCGTCCATGCCCACCAGCAGCAGCAGGCGCAGCAGCAGCAGCAACTCAATGGCAAGTACCTGAGCGCCGAGGAGGCCAAATACGTTCATCTCCAGTGCCATCAAAGCGGAGCCGGCTTGGAGCTGAGTCCCGGGGCCAGCTGTCACCTGGTGGAGGCCCAGGGACAGCACTACGTGACCACTGCTACAGGAGGATCTGCATCCGGTGGTGGGACGAGCAGCGATGACAACGATAGCGGCGGCATGCAGACTGTGATCAAGAGCGAGGAGGCTGCCCAGCAACAGCAGCAGGCACAGAGCTACGTCCTGCCGCCTTTTTTGCACTAAGAGAAATGCTCACACACCGGCGACAGCAGCAACATCAGCGACGCTGGGCCACGCCCCCCAGCTTGCCGGGCGTCCGCTTCCGGCGGCCATTTTAGAACGCGGAGTGGGCGTGGAGTGTGCAGCATTTCAAAATGTGTGCGTGTGTTTCTCCGACTGAAAGTGGGGCTCCAGAAGAGCAGACAGGCCTCGAAATTAGTAGAATTCCACATCAGCAGTTTACTTAAGTGTATTCCGTTTCCAAAAAAAGAGATTCCTATAAGAAATAAGGGGGAAATTAGATCATGATAATGAAAATAATATTGATTTATTGATATCTCGAATGTTCACGAACTTTTGGAGTTTTTCTGGCCAGTCCCACCCAGTCTCTGGCCACTATTTCCATATTGCCATAGGTTCCTTTTAGGATTAATTAAGCAAGTTGCAACAACAACAGAATCAACAAGTCTTGCCAAAACTTAACACGGTTTTTGTTCGGTCTAAGTCTAGGTTAGTCAAGGGTCAGGGGTTCTGCAATGGGAACCCCACCCCCAGAATGCATTCCAAATGTGCCTTACCAAACGGGTGACGAGCGGCTTCCCAGCTGGGACCTTTGTCACCCAACAAATTCAGTTCTAGTTACCCTCTAAGCCTAAATTAAACCCCCTTTACTGTTGTGTAGTTAGACAATAAAATGCTTTTTATACTGTATATTAGCTCATTTGGCTTTACAAAGTTATTACTTACTAATTTATCCATACCATTTTGTATAACGACTTGAAAATGTTGTTATACCTACATTTAATCTAGTTTAAATTTATAAGTGTAAGCAATACTCTAGGACATTTCGCAAATGTATATAATAGACGTATAAATAAATCGTATTTTGTACCAATAATTGATCAACTGCCAAACAAAATCAAAGAAGGGATAACATAAAAGGCTTAGAAACAAAATACAATGGTGAATCCTTGGTTTATATCTTTGGATACCAAAAATATAAACAAAAGATTCATAACAAAGAGCAACTAAAACATACATAGATAATCAGATTCCTTTGAAGTAAGCTAATAAATACCAATTCAGGACAAAGAAAATAATCACAAATCAGAGTTACTTGTTATTCTCAGGTACGAGATTAATAAAACACTTTGTCAAAGAAAGAATAACTTGCAAAAAGAAATCAAAATCAACGTGAATAGAGTCACGTGGTCACAGTTCCCTGTTGCCAAACCGCTTGCCAATCGATTCCCTTGAAGAAGGCATGTGCCTGCAACTGATCGTAGTCCAAACGCAGCTCCGGTGTCAGCTGCAGCAGTTGCTCCAGCAGGTCCTTGGCATGATCGGAGATCTCCAGGGACTCGCTGGGATACTGGACACAACCATAGAGTTCCAGCTGCCCCGGATGAGTAGCTTTGTAAGGCTGGAAATGAAAACCATAATGTAATATAAATAAAATTCTCTATTAGGGCTATCTGCTCACCACACCCAACAGGAGCTGATAGAGCACCACGCCATAGCTCCACCAGTCCGAACGGAAGCTCAGCGGTCTCTCCGGCGCCACAAAGTGATTGGCCAGTGCCTCCAGGCTGAGCGCCTTGTGTACGTAGTTGTCGTCCGAGCTGAGACCCTCGTTCTGGTAGAAATACGTCAGCAGCAGCTGGCCCTTGGCGCCCAGCAGTATGTTGGCCATGTGCAGATCCCGCAGTATAACGCCCTTGCCGTGCAGACAGTGAATGGCGATGGCCAGCTCGCAGGCCCACTGACGCAGGCACTGCTCCGGAATGGGGTTACTTCGGATGCGGCTTAGATCCGCTCTTTGTTTCTTGGGTGTGACGACTCCCGCCTGCAGGTTGCTCAGTGTGTTTGTCACGGACTTCAAAAGCTGCTGGGAGCTGCGGACCAGATCGCTGACCTCGCTGTCTGCGGTAAGAGGCTTCTCCTCCACTTCCTTCTCCTTCTGTGTCTGCTCCTGATCCTGATCCGGGGGAAATAGCTCCCCGTAATTGACAGACTTGGTGCCCGTGGGCGTGTAACTCTGCAGGTAATCGTACAGCCTGCCTCCCTCCGCCTGCCGCAGCAGGAGGAAGATCTTCTGCTCCGACTGGAAGTAGGCCAGCAGCTGGACCATGTAAGGCACCTGTTGGGGCAGAAATATGCTCTGGGTGAGCGAGTGACTGGCCGGCTTTTCAATGCCCTTCATAATAGCCGACGGCTGCTGGGATTTCGTCACACACTGCACCTGCATCACCCGCTCTTGGAGCACTTGCACCACCTTGTAGCGGGCCAACTGGTTCCAGGGGCACTCCAACTGCGTCACACTTTCGCCGTCTGTCATGTCCAGCGAGAGCTGGAACTGCAGCTTCTTCGTTGGACAATTGTCGGCCAGGAAATTGGCATGAATCTCCTCGGCCCGGGCCAAATACTTGGCTATCTTGGCCTTGGCTATAAACCTGCGCTCTTCGTTGGCATCCTGCTTGGCTCCATGGAGCAGCAGGTCCACGCCATGCTTATAACGCTCATGGGCCTCGGCGTACTCCAGATTGACCTCCGCCTGGACGGCATGGCTGAACTCCAGGGCCGCCTCATAGATGTAGTCGCTGTCATCGCTTTCTATGGAGGCCATGGGCGTCAGAAGACGCAGATAATCCCGCTTAGAAGGGGCCCCATCCGGCTTGGCATCATGCGGTTTTATTTCTGTGTCGGTATTAGTTTCCTTTGCCTGAGATTCTTCGTTGTTCGTTTGCTCCATCGCATCGCGGATCCAGCGGCGTAATGCCCCCCGCATCGTGGTGGTCATAGGGCAAATCGAGTTTATCGCAAATGTCGGCTATGGCTCCAGCTGCCGTCCCGGATCCTCCACCGACACTGCAGCCACTCTCCGCCGTTTGCAGGCGCAGGGATCGCTCCACATACAGCTTCTTTAGCGGCGATCCATTTGGCGAGGGAGTCTCCTGGAAGAACTGCGTGAAGGTGGCGCACTTGTACAGTGCCGGATGTTGGGCGGCAAAGTCCAGCAGCTGCAGGATGTACTCCTTTCGCCGCTGGATGACCGCTGCATCGAAACGCTTGAAATAAGAGCTATCCGTGGGCACGGGCAGCTTCCCGGGCAGCTGGAGACCCTTGTGACGCCGGCTCAGCTCGCGATGCAGCCGCTTCACATCGTGGAACCGCTTCCACACCACCAGGCAGGTCAAAGCCTGCGGTACCGACCTGGGGAAGACCTAAAAGTGGGCGAGGATTAACAATTGGCACAGTTTCTCTGCCCCCAAAAACCGACTTACAATCGAGGTGATTTTGTAGATGGTGTAGCCGCCCTTGTGCTCCAGCGTGTCCGTCACGGTGAAGCTGTGGATCCATCCTCCCAGGTTGAGACTCATTCTGGCTACAGCTTCTTTCCCCGCTCATTGGTGGACAAACATATTTGCCATGTTAAATTTCGTTTTCCCCCAGTTTTTTTCCCATTTAGAGCAGTGTGGCCAAAATATTCGAGAACACTTTTACCAGATGGCGCACTTATTAGAGGGTTTGAACTAATTATTTGATGCTAGTAGTATCCCCGCCAATATATAAGCTAATTAGTTTAAAAAATATTAGCTTTCTAAAAATTTAATATTAGTTAAAAGGGTCATATTTTTAAATTGTAAATTCAAATTCAAATCTATATCGATACATGCCATGTTTTCTCGACAAAAAGGTTTGTGCCAAAGCTAAATGCCACTCAAAGTTCTCAACCAAGTAGTGCGTCGGCGTGGGGAGTGTTATATTGGTGGCGAACCGAATACCAGGTAAATGGGTTATGCCTTTTGTAGTTGCCTCATTGCTGAATTTAACACCTTCAATTTCTAACGCAAAAGAGAATAGTTCAGTCAGCTAGACCGTCACTCGAGTCACCCGCCCAAGTTCACAACCCTGGCCCGCGCCTGCGCACCGCTCGCGCCAGGCCTTTTTTAGGCCCTCTTCGGGCCATCGCCCATCAATTTTAGTGTTTTACCCGCCGCCCGACACGGTCACACCGCTCGAGAAGTAGAGAAAAAAAGAAGGCGACGAATCAAAAGCAGCAAGCAGCAAGCAAAATCGACGCCGCACGTACCGGGAGCATTTAAATAATTTTTTCTGTGGATTAATTTAACCGAAAAGGCTTCAACACAATGACTGAGCGCGAGAACAATGTGTACAAGGCAAAGCTGGCCGAACAGGCCGAGCGCTACGACGGTGAGTAGAGTCCCAGAATTGACAAGAAAAAACGAAAAAAAAAAATGGTAGAAAAAACGAGTAGAGTACGGGGAAAATTTTCTCGACAGAGGAGCGCCAACGTTTTGGGGAGGGGTCGTCCGAGATTTTTTCGTTGATCCGTTGCGTCGTCGCGTGGTTGCTGAAAAGCCTCTAGCACCGCTTTTGCTGCGAATTCGCCAATTGAAAAGTTAGGCAAAGCTTCTGGAGGAGGGAAAATGATGGAAATTTTCAATTTTCACTGGTGTAGGTGCAGCCGAAGCGACGCAGCGTCGCGATGAGTAGTATTTCTTGCGAATACGAAAGACGGGAGGAGGAGGAACTCGAAGAGGAGGAAGAAGAAGCAGAGCGTCGGAAGAACGAAGAGGCGAAAAAAGAGATGAAAAGAGTGTAAAACCTGATTTTTACCGGCAAAAATTCGCGTGGTTTTCGCAAAAAGAGAAAGAAACGGAATTGCGTATTATAATTTACAGCAAATAGTTGGGTCTTTTTTCATTTTGGAAATAGTATTAGTGGTTTAGAGGGGGGAAATTTTGTGTATTTAGCGTTGCGAGCGAGGGCTGCGCGGCGACGAACATTTCGTTTTCCTCTTTGGTTGCTAAGGGCTGTTTGTAGTCGTTTCCAGATCTTTTTTCTTTAGTAGCAGTTGTCAAGGCGTAACTTTCTATAAACGACACAGTTTTTTCGTTTATTAAATATATGTATTTATATTTATTCCACACCCAAAATCGATGCGGTAGCGGGGGGAGGTGGCCCGAGCCCCTCTCTTTCAGCCCCCATTTTTCCACGAAATGTGCTTTTCATGCGCAGCAGCGGCGGCGTCGTCATCATCATGCCGTTGCTGCGAAAAATCGATGAATGAATCGATTGTGTCGCAGAGTTGTCGCCGGCCGCCTTCTCGCTCTTTCCTCTACCCTCCCCACGCCTTTCGTCCCCCCTCTCCCGGTCTTGCAGCTATTGCTTAATTCTTTATTTATGCAAATTAGTTGCGGCTAGTTGCAAGCGGTTCTTCTTCTCCAGCCACTTGGCAACCCTGTCTGATAGTGCAAAAAATATAATCTTTTTTCCTTTCTGTTGCTCTCGCATTACTCATGCTTTGCGCATGTATGAATGTATATATATATATATGTGTGTGCTGTGAGAGTATGCGTGTCCAGATGAGTGTTCGCCGGGCGGTTTTTATTGTTGCTGTAGCTTTTGACTATATTTAATTAAAAATACTCCAATTAATTAAAAGGCAGCTCAAAATGCAAAGATAGTCGCTGCGGGAGGGGGACGGAAAATTCGGCATTTGCAAAAAGCGCGCGCTTAACCAATTGCCATAGGCGCTGCGTGCGTTGAAACGAGATAACTAGTGTGTCTGTGTGTCGGCGACGCTTGCTAACTCACAGTGGCTGTAAAAAGTTAACAAACATTTGTTATTTCCCTCTTTTTGTTGCTGTTGCCGCCGCCGCTGCTGCTAGTGTACAGCAGCAATAATTGCAACAGTACTCTGCTACTAATTGCCTGCAAAGCTGACAACATTAACGGGCGGCGGCGGCAAAGAAGTCAATCAACTATTAGCACACACAAGCATACACTGGGATATTTGTGTCTGTATCACATGTTTGTCTTCTTATTTTCGCCTGCGTGTGACTCTCCGTTGTGCGAGTGTATTGGTGTGTGGAGCACTTGGCGTTGGCCTTGTCGCACTTGGGCAGCTTGCGGTGGGGCTCATGCTGGAGCACCAATACCAGTGCATACAAAGAGAGCAGAGCAAAGCACAGTCGCCAGCCGGCAATGTCTGCGCCCCCAATCTGAACTTGCCTCGCCCTCCGCCCCTTTTTTCTTCAGCCCCTGTCGCCTGCCCTCCCCCTTTTCTACACACATTAACGTCAGCCTTTAAGTTTGCTTTCTCAGGTGCTGCCCCCTCTCTTGGCGCTCTCTTTCTCCCGCTCTCTGCGTTCTATCTACATTTTTTTCGAGGTCGCGCGCTGCTTTTTCCGTTGATGTTCGTTCTCGTCAATGTCGTCAATATGCGAAAAAACAAAAAAGCATACATAAAGTTGATTGATGGGCGGTGGAGAAGGGGGAGGGGCGGTGGGGTAGGCTAGGTGTGTGTTGTTTGTTGCTCGATTTTTGTTCAAATTGCACCATTTAGGCGGTCCTCCGTCTCTGTTGTTTGTATTTCCTTTGTCTAATTACACATTCTACTCGCTGTAACGGTATGTGCGCATGTTTTTTCAGCTGCTGCGCCCTTATGTCACACACACAAGCGCAAGACACACCCACGGGTGCCTAACAAGGGAGGGGGTCGATCGCAGGGTGCTGGGTGGGAAGGGGGAGTGGGAGGAAACTCCTGCCAGCCATTTCCTATTTGGTCCCTTTTTCGTCTTAATCTTTTATTCCAGCTCGCGTGACTTTTTTTTTGGGGTTTTTGTTTTTGCGTCAGTGGGTGGTGGTGGGTCGCCCTTTGGGCGCCTAACAGGGTTGTCGCATTCTTATTTTATTCAAATTTCCATGAATATTCTACTATATCTCTAATTTATTTAAACCTAAAAGTTAGGATATGAAATCATAATTTGTTTTGATATATTTTTAGTCTGTTGACAATAAAAGATATTGGACCTAATATGTACATATTTAATTTAAAAGTCTTAATTGTAGTCAATTTGCTAGAATTTAGTACATAAATTGTTTAAATGGTACAGACTTTAAGATTCTTGCACATATTATAAAATAATAGATGTTTCGAGAAGTTTTAATTATTTATACAATTTTTGGCTTCTGCTAATGATTTATCATGCCCGCGGGACATGGTCTTTATTTTTGGGACGCATTTATTGATTTTCTCCTTTCTATATGTATAATATTTAGTGACTGGGCTGACGCGCATGTCTCATAATTGGTAGTGGATTACTACTAAGCAACATGTGCTGTATAATTTTGAATCTGGGAGGATCCCAGCCCCACCAACCACCCTCTACTACCTGCCTCCTTTCCTCTCCCAAGTTAATTTTTCTTGTTTTTTTATGCGTGACACAGACTTGCCTCTCTAGCGTTGCAAAATGCGTGTGCATTTGCAATTTCAAACAATATCCCAATGCAAACAACAATTTTTGAAGTTCACACAGAACCACAAAAATTCGTGAATCATGCTACTTTATTGGCAATTTTTCACAAATACGTGCAACAACAACAAGCAGACAGTCGGCAAATGTCCCGCTGTGTGTGTGTGGGGGAATGGTGCGGGTGTCTGAGTGCGAACTACGTCAGCAGCTGACTGGGACAACGGGTGCGAGCGAGAGCGCACCAAGTGCAAGTCAGCAAAGGAAACAAAAAGCTAAAAGCGCTATAATTACAATATTTTTTTCAAGCACTGCTTTATATTGTTATCAACCAAATATGCCCGAGATAGTTAGCAAACCTGCATCTGCTTTTCACCAGACAGCACAGAAAGAAAAATTTTTAATTTTGATGATGTTATGTGTAGCTTTGGGCCAGATACCTACAAATTTAAATCGATATTTTTAAATATATCTCTTTATTTTGCTCAAAAAATATACCATGTTATATGTGGGTTTTGAACTAGGTCTTTTGGGTTAGCAAAGAATGGAAGAATGTACTTTTTTAATCACACATCAGGAGGAATTGAAAAATGTAAATGTATTCGATTTGATATAAATCTCCTTTTTTCTTCTGTGTGGATTCCCGAGCATGTGATTCATGACGCAGTTTTGGGATATGATGCGAACAGAAGATAGAGATGCCCCAGGGGCCCGATAGAGGGGTGCAACAATGTGGCGGAAACCACCGTTATCACCGGCTGATTGCATGGGCCTGTAGTGGTATGACAGAATCGGTTAAATCGGGCGTAGACGCAACACCAAGTTATGCATAAATATATGTGCATGACTTATATATCATTATGGATTGGGCGTGTCGCTGATAATAGAAAAAAGGTAGACTAGACGTGCAAGGACAAAGGGAAATGTAAGATATCAGACCTTTTCAGACCTTGGATAAACTTATCTATTGCTTTTATGAAAGGTTTTTTTTTTAGAATTTACTATATTTAAATAAAGTTATCTTGTTTAAGACTTTGGTTTTTTTTTTAGCATTCCGATGGAAAATTATTTTACCCAAATAGTTTTGAAATATTTTAGTAAATTAATTTTAACAAAAAGATAAAACAAATTACAAATTCTGAGTAATATGCATTTATTATGTAAATTTCTATGATGAATCATTAAAATATTTACATTCTTGAGTAAACTTGGTTTTGATAGCTTTGTGGAATTACTAATAAAAGCAAAGTGTGAATTGTTTTTTTTATTTAACTCATTTATGAGGAGTCGTATAGTTTCAATGAATGTCTGACAATGCCAAGAGAATTATATACAAGTGTATCTTACAATGATAAGCAAATTAAATAGATATTAATATTTTAAGGATTGTCTCTATAGATGAATGACGTTGCATAGTTCCACTTTTGTACTAAAGACCCATTTTCAAATTCTTTTATTCTTTACAGAAATGGTTGAGGCCATGAAGAAGGTCGCCTCCATGGACGTCGAGCTGACTGTCGAGGAGCGAAACCTGCTGTCGGTGGCGTACAAGAATGTGATCGGAGCACGACGGGCCTCGTGGCGCATCATCACCTCGATCGAACAGAAGGAGGAGAACAAGGGCGCCGAGGAGAAACTGGAGATGATCAAAACCTACCGGGGACAGGTTGAGAAGGAGCTGCGCGACATCTGCTCGGATATACTGAACGTGCTCGAGAAGCATCTCATTCCATGCGCCACATCCGGCGAAAGTAAAGTATTCTACTATAAGATGAAGGGCGACTACCATCGCTACCTGGCCGAATTCGCCACCGGTTCGGACCGCAAGGATGCGGCGGAGAACTCGCTGATTGCCTACAAGGCGGCCAGCGATATTGCCATGAACGATCTGCCCCCAACACACCCGATCCGCTTGGGCTTGGCATTGAACTTCTCGGTGAGATTTTAGACCGCTGTTCCCCATCCAACAGAATTATACTTACATCTTGATATTTTGGATTGCAATAGGTGTTCTACTATGAGATACTCAACTCGCCGGACCGCGCTTGCCGATTGGCGAAAGCCGCTTTCGATGATGCCATTGCCGAGCTGGATACGCTGAGTGAAGAGAGCTACAAAGACTCGACACTCATCATGCAGCTGCTGCGGGACAACCTCACATTATGGACGTCCGATATGCAGGCAGAAGGTAAGTTGTAAACACACCCATTTGTTCAGCTCCGTTATTAAGTTCTAAATATTATACTAAGAAGTAGACCCCAACGCAGGTGATGGCGAGCCCAAAGCAGAAATCCAGGATGTTGAGGATCAGGATGTGTCGTAATTTAAGTAAACCCCCGCCCTTCCATTTAAAACACATTATATACCTTCTAAAGTAAATATAATACCATATAATATATATGCATACAACAACAACAAAAACAACAACACGACAGCAACATCAACAACAACAACACGGAACCAAAACGGCAACAACAACATCCGCAATCAACGAACGGCAACAATAGCAGACGAGTATAAAAGTAGCAGCAGCAGCAGCGTAAACAACAAGCAAATCCAGCAAGCAACAATATTTCATCAACAATAAACAACATGGAAAACAACAGCACAAAAACAGAAAAAAAAACCAAACAAAATGTTTGAAAATTGGGCGGCCTGGTGGGCGTAGCGGCATGGCTGTTGCTGCGGCAAGAAATCGCAACATAAAGAATTCGCGTCTCTAATTTTTGTCGTCGTCTGGCGATGTGGCTCCTCCACTTTAGAAAACTGCAACATCAACTACTACATTTGAAATTTTTGCATTCGAGAAACCAAGCATTATATTATATTTAAATAAATATTATATTTAATTATGAGAAGCAAAAAACAAAACAAATAAACTTCATTTAAACCACAAAAACATACGAGAAATGAACATGAACGAAAGTCAAAACACTTAACGAAAATTGAGAAACAATCACACGAGTAAATCACAAAGCAAATTTCATCGAGTTGGCATGCATTAATTTTTAAACTTTAAAAACAACAACAGCAACACGTAAAATACAACTTTAATTTTAAGCCAATAATAAACGTGAGAACGAGGAAATAAAAACGAAAAACGATTTAATAAGCGCAAACGTAAAAGTAAAACATAAAGTCGAAAATGTAAGGAAAAAATACAGCAATTAATTTAAATTTAATACAAGAATAAAACGTAAAAGGAGTAAACGAAACGAAATGAGCAAACAGAATGAAAGACGCAAATAAAGCTAAAAACTATATTAAATGAGAAAAAGGAATGTTAGTTAAGCGAAATTCAAAACGAATTCTTAAGCTTAAATTTGTATGTATGTAAGTGTACTGTTCAAACACCGACACACTCGCACACCCACTCTCACACATACCATCCACACAGGCACCCACAATACGCATACGAACCGTTTGTTTTCTCTTAACGTTTCCTTGCTCTCTTTCACTCACACTATGCCCATATTTTGGTCATTTCGCATGGTCAAATTAATAAAAATCGAACGGGAATTTATTTGATTTCTGTTTTTCGCTTTTCGTTTTGTGTTCTCCATCGCAATCGCAACAATTTTTCTCATTATCTTACCTTGCGCAACAAAGAAAACATATTAATAATATAGAAAAGTATTTGTAGTTGCTAAATACAAGAAACAAAAAGAATACAAAAACAAAAAAAACAACGGTACATATATATATTGTATACATATATACTTGTATATTTTCTATGCCTACCACTTATGTAATTTGTAGAGATTTCGAACTTTTTCCCCCCAAACTAACCCCTCCAGCGAATCCAAAATTCCAATCCCAATTTCCGAAATCCCCTCAGCATTTAAACAGTAACCCCAAGTCCCTGGACAGAAACTTAAACCGCAACAGACGAGAAATATCATTTGATTTAGCTAAAGACGACTAAAACGAAATCCCCTACAAGAACAACATCAACGGCAGCATTATCTGTAGCGTGTTTGCGTGATTAGCGAAAGAAAATAGAATGACATGATGAGCAGCTACAGGAGAATTTTCGCACGAGCTTTTTCCCAGCTCTTCTTTTCCTTTTTTGATAAACGAGGCGCGAAAGAAAAGAAGGCAGACTAATATTTCGCAGTCGCTAAAAAGAAAAGGCCCGTGCAGAAAGTTAATTAAGCATAAATCAGCCACAGCAACAACAACCGCAACATTCTTGAACGGAACAACAACAGCAATACAAGAAACCAGCAGCTAAAACTGACATTCGTATTCATTTCAAATAAAAATCATAAAAAAAAACAACAATTGGGCATCACAATTTATTTATTATTAATTGAGTTTCGGGCTCGTGTGGTTATGGGTTTATGAAATGGGCAGAGCCAATCAGCAATCAGCTAGAAATAGAATATGGAAGGTAGCGGAAGTTTTGCTTTATCGGTCCAGACAATAGATAGTTCAATATTCTGTCGAGGGTCAGCTTTCGAAAAAAAATAGAAAGTTCAAAGTATCATTTCATATTTCAAACCCGCACTCTTGATACTGCATCATTCCAAAATTTACAGGGTTTTTATATAAGATACCGAATTTTTGTTTAACCAACGCAGCATAGAATAAAGTGTACCGATGGTAAATCAACTAAAAAAATATGAATAGTTTCTTTATCACTTTTGATTGTATCTTCAGGTTATTAATTAGCTCACAGCAAGGATACACTACCTTAGATAATAAATATGTAGTCGTACCAAAGGATTGTAGCTCGGAAATCGCACTGCTGGTGCTGAGAAACAATGCACGTTAAACTAAATCGGCAGTCCGTGTTCAGCACATAATGCAGGCAGAAAAGAAAACGACAACGCTTCTGCGTCAAATCAGAAGTGTCCACTTAAGCTCAATGTCATTTGCCCAGCACTTTCGTTGGGCCAGAAGCAACACGAAAAGTGGGTCTAGTGGCTATTGTTTTTCTGCATGCCGATGTGCACAATGGAAAAGCCATATACATATACAAATGCTTAGATATCTATATTTGAAAATCTGGACAGCAACCGAAAGAGGCAAAGGTAGAGCAACAGCCAAGGGCCAACTGCGGTTTAGTTGCAAAACGTTGCTCGAGTCTTGGAGATGGCACTGCAGCTGCAAATCGAGAAGCTCAAAGGTTTGGACAACTACAAGGCCTGGTCGATGACGGTGCGCGCGTATCTGGAGTCCGAGGAACTCTGGACGGTGGTGGAAAATGGTCCCGAGAATAACGAGGAGGTGAGTGCTGGCTCCACATATGCGTACATCAAACCCCTGCCCATGCCGCATACTCGTTGCAGTCCCTGCTGAAGGATAAGCGAGCCAAGTTCTTGATCCTCTGCCTGATCGAGACCAAGTTGTGCCAATTCATGGTCAGCATCCGCACGGCCCGGGATCTGTGGAACTACTTGCGCACCCAGCACTCGCTGCGCTAGAATCAAATAGATCTCCTTCAGTCGATTGTATTGGAAATATATATATGAGTTACAGTTTACATGTGTAGTGCTGTGCCCCTAGGGCGCCGGAAGTTCGATTACCACCGGCTGGTCCTCGGGGTCCTCGTCCAGCAGGCCCTCAAAGGCCCATCCCAGTTTTTTCTCCAGTCGCTTGGCCAGCCGCTCGGCACTGACACTCAAGCCGCCCGCATGCAGGTTGACCAGCAGTTCGCGTACATCTTTGTACACCGTATTGTGCGGACTGGGCACCATCAGTTCTTCCGGCAAATGGGGCAGCTGGTGGGCCAGTACCTCGCTGTACTTCATGTACGCCAACTTGTGTTTGGTTACCGCAGTTTCCGAGTGAGCCAGCAGGCCCAGAATCTTACGCCAGTGAGCCAGGGACTCCACAGAGTAGCCAACTAGGAAAAACACATAGGCCAGCTGCAGTTCCTCAATGAGTCCGTCGGCGGTGTCGAAGCCCTTAAGCAGCTTGTCCACAGCTTCTATGCAGTCCATGGCGTGTCGGGAGACATCTGCCGGCTGGGCATCCTGAGGAACGCGCTGGGGCACGTTACTGAAACGTGGGGCTGTTCCCTCCACGGGTTTTAGGTCCGGCAGGAGTTCGCTTTCGTCCAACAGAAGCCGGGCGGCAGCATTCCGCCGGCTGATGCTGCTCGCACCGGCTACTCCCCTGGGACGCTCCGCATCCGGGCAGGATTGCAGTTCGATGTTCGTGCGTATGGTTCCCTCGGCCGGACGACAGCGCTCCACGCACGGCTCCGTCACGCTGCCGCTGAGCTCCTTCCATTGGACCACGTATCGGTAGTCGTAGGGCGCCAGCACTCGTTCCAGTTGGGCCAGGTTCTTGCGGATCCGATCGCGCTCCAGCTCCGGTTCGGCAATCCGCCGCGGACGAAGCTCCTCCAATTCGTGATCCCATTCGCGCACCACAATCTCGTTGGGATGGAAGAAGTGCACAAAGCCAACGCGAGGAGCTGCATCCCCGTAGGGACCACGGGAGGCGCACCACACATAGTGGACGCCAGGCGGAATCATCTTGACGCCCCGGAAATCCGGACCAATGGTGTAGGCGCACAGATCTATGCCAAATTCCGTGCCCTCGGGCACACCGGCGATTACCAGCACTCCGCCGTCGGCCAGGAGGCGAAGGGCCAATTGGGGATCCATCTGCATGCTGGAGTTGTCCTTGTTCATCTTAAATATATATTTATTTGAAATTATTGGGCAAAAAGAAAACAATTGCAAGCGCGGCTGTTTCAGATAGTTGCCAGATTTGGCGAGTTATCGATAAGTTATCTGTTTTTCGTCTGATATAGTCCGGCAACATTGTCATATCAATAAACGATACATTATAGGCGGTTAATTTGAATTCTCCGTTTTAAAGTAACATGAATTTAATTTTAAGCTCGGCTTTTATTTTACTTAATGGTAGCAAGAGATTCCGTTTAAAATTTCTACATTTTCTTGATTTTATTTTTTATCCGAACCTTTATTGTACTCTTAGCTTATACTTATACGTAGTAATTAGTATTGCAAGCTGCGTTTAGTGCCGATATCGTCAAGTATTTGGCGCAGCTCCTCGTCCTCGAAACGACCCTCCAGCGAGGGAATTAGTGCCTTCGCTTCCTCGGGCGCCTCTGGACACAAATTACCCAGGGCGGCCAGCTCGAATTTGTGCAGCTTCTTCTGCATTAGCAAGCTATCAAGTTTGCAAAGAAATAAATATTACTAAGCGAAAGTTAATTATTTCATTGGTGTAAGTACCTTCTCACAGACATAATAGTCTCCTTGTTTTTAAACTTCCGAAAACTGTCCGTATAGGCGTACGTCTTCATAAAGACCTCGGAGAACTCCTGCTCCTCGTCGGCGGATTCGTTTTGTCGTTTGCGATGATCGAGCAGCATGTGCACCTCCGATATCAGCAGCGTCTCGGCATTTTCGAACTCTGAAACGGACACCAGGCGAACGGGGTTCGTTAGCAGTTGGCAGGGAATGAAATTCAGGCAATTTACAAGTGAAACATTGGATGAGAATTAAGTGTTAGCTGTAGGACGGTGGCCTGCTAATATGGCCGTGTTCCAGCAGAAAATCGTAGATCTGACGCGTTTTGTTCACATCTATCTTGATGAGACGTCGCGCATCCGCCAGCCGCAGATATCCCAGTTTGGTGTGCTCCGAGACCAGTTGGTTCTTGTAGTCCAAATAAGATTGCGGAACCAGACGAGCCACACTGCACAGCTTTCGCTCGCCATCGTCCAGTTTGGAATAACCAGGCAGATCTGGAAATACAAGAGGTTTTTTATTCGGCTTTCGACGATGTTGCGTGCGATTCATACCTCCAATTTCAATGGGGCTTGCCTTGCGGCGGGTGTTCATGCCAAAGAACTTTGAGCTGATGCCCATTGGCAGCTGCTCTCCATTCCGGTTGCTCTCGTAGTGCTGCACCAAATGCTGCCAGTCAAAGGAATCCATTTGCTTCTGCCTGCCGTAGTCCCGCTGCGCCTGCTGACGCTCCTTGTACAGGCGGGCATACAGCTTCGCTCCAGAAAGAGTGCGCACGCCGTTCTGTCGCAGATCGTACAGCTTATGCAGCCAAGTGTGCAGCTCCCGACTATAACGCAGGGACTCTAGCAGCATGTCGAATTGAATGGGATCTGGACAGATCTGCATGAAGCCCAGGAAGCGCATGCAACTAGCATCGGTGCTGAATGCGTTCACATACTTGGAAATCCAGCTTACTGTGCGATTGGGCATTATCAATCCGTGCTGCCGCATGATCTTGTATCGACGTTGACGCTCTCTGTGGGTCGTAAAGGAGTTTCAGTTGACTGTAATACATTTTGTTTTAAGGGCTTCTTACCTCAGGCGATTGTTGTATGCCCGCACCAGTCCCAGCTGTAGTTCCGCGGTCACCTCGCGCTCTGTCTCGCTCTCCGCCGCCTCCTGATCCTCATCCCTGCCCCTGTGATCCACCATAATGGACAGTAAACTCTCCGCGGAGGTGTCATAGGGCGTGTCGAAGTCGCCTCTTGCACAGCGATAGCCGGCACTCAGCTTAAACTGCATGGAGGCGATATCATCGTGTCGCGGTGGATCCAGATTGCGCATTTTGAAGACATACGGCATTCGCTCGGGAAGGTAGGTGTGCTTGGCATGCTTCAGTTTCAGTAGCCGCTCAAAGATCCCGCCAAAGTAGCAATCGTGGTAGTGGCGTCGCACTTCCGCGGGATCATGCCGCTGGTCCAGAGCCTGGGAGACCGCCTCCCAGTTGCCATAACCCTGGGTGCGCAGAGCCTTCAGCAGGATGCGCTCCTCCTGGGCCGTCCAGTGCGGTTCCTCGGCGAAAACCTGGATGCTGTCGCGGACTATGATGTAGGCGTGGCTGTTGCGGTGCGAGGAGACCTCCTTGCCCCGCGCGAAGCACTGCAGGCAGAGCACGATGTCCAGGCACTCGGAGCACTTTATGTAGGGCTCTGCGAGACTGCAGCGACACGTGGCACAGCGACTGGAGTCATTTGAAGCCACTGGAACATTGGAGCTATTCTCATCCCGCGCCAGTTCCTCCAGCTGCTCCAGTTGCCTGTGCAGCGAGTGGGGTCTGTACACAACCGTGGAGCTCCTGGTGTTCCCATCTTGGCGGGCATATGCGAACCGCTGCACCTGTTCCCCCAGAGACTCCACTGCAAAGAGGCAATTCAATGTGGTAAACATGTGGAGGAGCGCCGCTTTCGGGGCACTCGAAGCCAAAGATCTTCAGCCAGTTTCACTTGTAAGTTGGGATTCGGTTAGTGGGGGCGTCGGTTACCTTTGGGAAACTGCAGGTCGGCGGCGTCCTCGTCCACCATATCCACGGGGTTCATAAAAGACATGGCTAAACGATTTTAAACCTCTTTTTAATAAACAAATTGCAGTTTTTAAGTCTTTTTCCAAAAAAATGCCGCTGTTTTTAGTGATGGCATAAACAGGCCGATAGCTAGGTAAGAATATATCGATAGGTTAGCCACAGCGATAAATTAAGATGGTCACTCTAGCCGGCATGAAAACTTTTGTTTTGTTCCGGGTGTTTTAATTTTATACGGAGTTCTTCAGCTTTTCCCAAGGAAGTGATGAACCAGGAGGCGGTAGCAGCACCCGAGTACTGTCACTTTTTCAAGACCCTGCTGGTGGAGGAGCTCGAGCTGGAAACGGACCTTCAGAAACTACACTACGGCCAATGCGCGGTAATTGGACGACTGGTGCTCGAGTCGAAATTCTATCGTTTGGAAAACGTGCGCGTTAAGAGCCTGCCAGAGTGAGTAAAGCTAGATCATGGATCCAGATTGATCCTGACCAGTTATGTTCATCCTTTCAGGTACTTATCCCTGCCCGAGGGCACCATATCCCTGCTCCTTTTGGGACTTACCCGTGAAAAAGCAGTCGAACAGAGCGTGTCCACCGGTTCCTATTGCATTGTGCGGGGCGAAGTGGTTCTCTGCAATGTTGTGCATGCCAACAGTCGCACACTGACCGCTCGCGGAGTCCACGAAAAGGTTTCCAGTCTGTCCCACGATCCTGCGGCCCAAAAGGAGTTCCTAAGCTGGCTGCGGCTCACCCACAAACCGGCCATCGATTTGTGGTTCATCCAGTCCGTCGACAGACCCGAAGATCTGCTGAGTCGTAGGCTGGAGATCAGGGGCCTGACCGTGAGATGAACACACACTACCTGACCACTTCGCGTACCAATCCGCAGTTCTACATATTCAGCCAGCTCTTTGGCGACGACTTCGATTGGAGCAGCGAGCAGTGCGACTGGGAGGGGATTCAAAACGTTGCGTGGGAGGAATTCTGGCAGCGTGAGGGTCACGAGCTGCTTGAGCAGCAGTGGCACAAACGCTTTCCCGAATACAAGGACCTTATCGAGGTGGTCACGCCCGAGGAGCAAGCCCTTTGGCAGGAACTGTGGGAGGAACACGCCAGCGTTACGAGCGCCAAGTTCTGGCACATTTTTAGCTGTGCCTTCGAGAATTACCAAAACGAGTTGGCCAAATCATTTGGTCTTAACTTAAATGCATCTCCAGAAGGTGTTGATCAGGATTTAGAGAACTTAAGCCTTACCACTAAGCCCAGAAAGTCCAAGCAGCGAAAATCTACAGAGAGCGAGCAGGAAGAATCCTATTTGACTGCCAACGACGATCCCGAAGATATTGACGAGGAACAGCAGTTGCTGCTTTTGGGACTGCCCACATCCTTTGCCTCCAAGGGAATCCACAAGACCCGAAAGCAGAGAAAATCACAAGTAGAATCTTCTAGCAGCGATAGCGAGGATAGTGACGATCTATTGAGCATGGAAAACGACGAAAACCGCGCTCTGCGTGGCGTTCAAAATGGTTTCATCAAAAAGAACAAAAAGCGGCAAAAGCAAGCCAACAAATTCAGAGCCCGGATGCCCGAGTTTATGCAGGAGGAGAATAGTAAGATGGTCAAGTACTGGTTTAAGCGTTTCTCCTTGTTCTCCCGCTTCGACCAGGGCATCCGTCTGGACCGTGAGAGCTGGTTCTCGGTGACGCCCGAGAAAGTTGCCAAACAGACGGCCCGACGATTGGCCTGTGACTTCATCGTGGATGCTTTTTGTGGCTGCGGTGGCAATGCCATTCAGTTCGCCAACACCTGCGGACGCGTGATTGCCGTGGACATCGATGGCGAGAAGCTAGCTATGGCGAAGCACAATGCCGGAATTTATGGAGTGGCTCACAAGATCGAGTTTATTCATGCCGATTTTCTGCAGTTTGCGGCCAGCACCAGGATTCGCCCAAATGTAGTGTTCCTGAGCCCGCCTTGGGGTGGTCCCGACTACCAGAAGCAGGCCACTTTCGATATCGAGAAAAGTCTGCTGCCCGTGGGCGCCAGCCATTTGATGCAGATTTCTCGCCGACTGGCCTCGGACGTTGCCTTCTTCCTACCACGCAACTCAGACATGAAGCAGGTGATCGCCTTGAGTGGAGCGGGGCAGCAGTGCGAGGTGGAGCACAATTATCTGGACACAAGGATGGTGGCTATGACGGCCTATTACGGCAGTGGAATTATAAAGAGTCAGTAGACTTTGGGTTTTGTTAAGAAAGAGTAGTTTTCTAAGTTGCATTTTACGCATTCAAGATATTAGTGTTTATTAAACACTGTTTAATAACATCTTCAAGCAACAATATAAGAACCAAAAACTATCTTCATCTAAAAAGATAGCATCCATTAGTCAAAGGTTTCTGAAAAATGATCTTATATATTTGCTTTCAAAAATATTACATATTTCTAACTAGGTTTTTAAAAGGAAAAAAATCAAAAATATAAAATTAGTTTTAATCATTCTTTGATTCTTGCTTGATTTCTTAAATATCAACATTTGGTATTCATTTTAATAAGATAACCTCTGAACTAAAAAAACTTTTAACATATTTTAACAGCGAAGAAACTATTTAGTTAAAATATTTTTACTATGTTATAATAACAAAATGAAAGAAAGAAATTTTGAAACATAATTAGTTTGAATTAAACTACATTGGCAGAACCATTTTGTTCATTTTACGAAAGAAAATGTAAGCACATTATGTCCTAAAAATACATGATATTAAAACCACAATGTGTAAGTAAACAGAAGTCACAAATCCGTGTAATTATGCTTTTGTACCTTTTTTGTTCATCCTTTATCCCCTTAAGTTGTTGTCTCCCTTTACCACATGGATCGTGGAAAGTTGGCTAATGAATAAAGTCGCCTCACATGTAACACATGCAAAGTCTTTTTCTACCCATCCCACCAATCCAGCTGCCTGTGCAGTTGATTGTTGCCAAGTGACCAGCAATGCCAAAAGAGTCCAAGCTCTTTAGCCAATTTAGACAGCTTAACAAAGCTCAACTGACCAATGGTCAATGGTCATAACCATAACGTTTCCCAATCCCTTCCTGCAACTTGCCGCTGGACTTTTAATTAAAAAGCAAAGGAAACAAAGAGTGCGTCAATTTTTAAGAACTTTGTGAAACAAGTTGTGACTTTGGAAAAGCGCTGGGAAGGGACACGAATCCTGAACCTGGCAACGTCCGTCGGGGGCAATTAACATGTTCGTGTCACAGCAGAAGCAGCAGCTTCTCCGGAATTCCAAAGCAGACAACGAGCCACCAGAAGCAACAACCCTTTTTCGTGGCTTACAGCATACTTAGGGCTTTTGGATGGGGTGCTTTCGTTCGGTCGAAGGGGTTGCGGTGGGGGCGGGGCATGTGCGGAATTTATAGCTGCCAACTGGCAACGGAGATATTTCCCCCCAAGTGCCCTGCTCCACTGCAATTAGTTTGATTAACTTATTAGTGTGCGTCGAAACATCTTGGGCGAAATTTTAGAGCAAGCTATTCAGCGCTGATTTGTGGGTAGCCTCGCAAATGTTGGTTTCTAGTGGGTCTGCTGAGAAATACCGTTATTTTGTCAAGACTAAGAGGGCTATCTTTTACAAGAAATTAAATATTTGAGGCAAAGAAAGTATATTTATTGTCCTAATCGTTTCAATGTCGGTAAAATATGGAAACAAAGTAATCCAAAAGTTAATTTTAAGTATATTTCTCTTTTCCCCTTTAAAAGTACAGTAAGTGGATATTAAAAAAAATCGTAATAAAAAAATACTAATAAAGTTTATATTGACATAAAACTGTATAATTAAAAATACAATCATGTTCTGTAATACACCCCTTTGGCCAAAGATGAAGATGGACCTTGTTGCTGGCGATTAAAAGCTGACTTTTATTGTACAAATTGTTATTAAAATACCGGGGAATAGCCCGTCACGCGTCAATTTCGGCATTATCAGCTACTTAAATCTAAGCTCCCCGTCCGGATTCCGGTTTCCACTCTCTGGTTTCGAGTCCGTACCTCCGTTATCCTTTATTAGATACACGTAATTGTCGTTTTAACTGTCGCGGACGCGGGGTTGACAATGCCAACAATTTCAATATCCTGACTGGGCGGCCTATAAAAGGCTGGCATCGCTCTAAATATATAGGAAATATATTTTATTGAAAAGCAAACACGTGTTCACAGCTCATCTCATCGTGTGGCAAGTGGCTGCGTCCGCCGTTTGGGCAAAAAACAAATTAAGTCACCCTTTTATTACGCTATTTAATTTCCAGCGTAATGTTGTCATCCTTCTTGACAAATGGTCACCCAAAACAACGAGGACCTTCCTTCCTTCCACCAACTTCACCCCTCGGCTGACTGACTGCCTATTTGATCTGTAATTTGCGCCACTTGATGATGGTTTTAGCCGGGGAATCCGGGAATCCGGAGTCGCTAAGCGGCGGGGTGGTTTATTTGTGCCGCAAGTTGCGACAATGCCGAAATGCGATTACGGCGTGCAGTCCATGGGAACTGTGGAAAATGCGATTGTTCGGCTTCGGGTGCAGGTGCAGATGCTTCATGGGCGCATCTAATTAAGCTGGAGGGGGTTGCTAATAATTGCCAACTGATTTATGTCCTTAGGTCCTTAGACCTGCTTTCGTAAATATTGATTCAAAACAGAATGTGTGCGTTGAGGTTGGATTTTCAGGTCTTACCGCTTTTGAAAGGACGAAAAAAAGGAAGAAAAAAACAAAATAATTTTTGAGTGAATAACCAGGACATTAAAATCATCTTTAAAATTGCTTTAATTAGAAGTTATTCCATTTTTTATTAAAATAAGTGACATCAACATTTTAGGTATTATGAATTTAAATGAAAGTCAATTACGACAATAAATTAAATTTTAATTTAATTTAATTTAAATTTAATTTTTCTCATCAAAAACATAAAAGTGTAATATTCACATTGTCAGAGATTTTTCTTTCTTTGCTTCCTCGCTGAGATTTCAACAAAATGGTGGCATTCTACTTATTGATTAACCGTTATTCATTTGGTGGCAGCCATTAAAATTAATAAACGTTACAAGGACAGCAACAAACCCAAAGGCAAAAATCAACAACAACCAGAAAACCAGCAGCAATTACATACGTATACATATACCAGCATCATAAAGATGAAGAAAAAGTGCGAGGGGAGGAAAGAAAGAGGGAGGGGAGCAGAACAGTTATCCGCCCACTTGCCATTGATGGGCAATAAAAAAAGTCAAGTAGAGCGCAAAACAAGAGCAATAATATTTAATAAATGTGCACAGGGCCGAGCAATATTTATTATACGTACATATATACATATGTATCTGGATGGAATTTCGCTTGTTGTTGTTGGTGGTTGAATGCGAAAAAACCATAAATAAATAAACGAGCTTACGCACACAAGTACATCTAAGATTACAACGTGTTCACCCACTAGCACACTGAAAAAAGCTAGTTTAAAATTAAAGTCTAGCAAAATCTAAACAGCAAATACAAACCTTTAAAATTAGTACGAATTTCAAAAAACTTTTTTTTAACTATACTAAAATTATAGTGACATGATAAACAGTTAAATTTACAAAAAATTCGTTTATAAATTTAAATTGATTAAAAAATGAACTAAAAATGTTGAATATCATTTACAATGTTAAATCTCAGAGTGAATCATTAAAAAGCTTTGCAAAAACTGTGACTCAATTGTTCTCAGTGTACTTATCCTCTTATCCACTCTCCTTTCGCCACCCTTTGTATAGGTAGGCAGACTCCATGTAGGTGCATGCGAGTGTGTGTGCGTGTGCCATGCATTTTTGGTTGAATACTTGAGAGCAGCAGAGGCAGAGCAGCAACAACATCGCAGTGAGAGAGCCGCTCACTTACAGGCAATCCGCCCGTCCCCTCCTCATTCTCTCTCCGCCCCCGCAACATCATTCTTCATGGCATTTCGGTGAAAAAGAATGCTTTTGATCTTCACAAGCGAATGATTTTTAATATGACTTTTTTCTTGTTGTTGCCGCTGGCAGGGGGTGGTTTTTCCAGGGGGTGGGCCATGTCTGTGGGCGGCGGAAATATGTTTAAGCCATGGGAAATGGGAAAGTAAAGTGCGCCGGCAGTCAATCAAAAGCGTATGTTTTTTGCTGTTGTGTACATACACATAATGACTGTGATAATTAATTAGCTTAATTAAATACCAATGCAAATGCAGCTCGCTCACATACATACACACACACACCCACACAAGTTTGGTCAGCCGCAGCGCCTAAAATTAGGCAACGTTTGAATTTGGCCAAGTTAAATCGAAGAAAGGAGGAGAAAGGAAGGACGAGCACTCGCATAATGATGGTAATTTGTTGGTTTCGGCAAAAGAGCAAACGGCATCCTTGGAATTTCAATTAATTTCCATAATTTCCAACGCTTTATGAGCGAAGAAGCGAATCCCCAAGCGGGACAGACAGAGATGGCGATTGGGGAAGAGCGAGCGCGAGTTTCCCCATCGAAGGGGATGATTTTTCCTGCCCTGGAGTACAATTGTGTGTGTCCTTTGTCTGTGGGTGGCTGGCATTCTCCGCCCATTCAGCTTCCGCTTTGTGAGTAGGCCCAGGATCCCATCGCTCAACGCTAAATGCTTAAGAAAGTGTGCCAGAATCGGGAAATGGCCCAGGTGAAAAGGTCCTTAGGCTCCGAATTTCTGTGGCATTAGCTAAACGCAAATCAAAAGAATACTTCTTTGAATTCTAATCCTTAATCGCTTGCTGAAATACTTAGGAACTCATATTTATTTTATAATGAATTTCTGTTTTCCATTTCTTACGATTTTGTAAATGTAACGAGGTCAGATCTCCCCACTCGGGTCAAAAATAAAAGGGATTAGGGTATTCAAAAAGTATGCAACATACCGCAACCATATCCTAGATTCTTCACTGGTCGAAATATTTAATATTTCTATAGAGAAGTCAGCATTCAAGAATAAATAAGATTTAAGTAATCCAAAGTATTACTATTCATATTATAAGGTTTGTCGATTAACTTAGCATAGATTGAGAATCAGATGTGTATTATAGTGTTAAGTGCTTTGTGAAAATTAAATAATGCTTCGTGTGACTAAAACGATTTCCCCGAATTAGTTGACATCATAAGTTATTAATTCATAAGCAAGTTATGATTTCATAGTTCCTCGAAATATGCATTACCATGGCAGCTGGGCTTGGATTTTAATTAAAATCCAACAGCCCAACTCCCCCAACTGCCAACAATATGCAATTAAAAACGCAGTTATTAGTGCTGCGAACATAACCAAATAAATTTCCAATTAAAACAATGACAAGCCACCGTAAAATCTGTTTAGGTTTTGCATTATTTTTGGCATAGCGAAATGGAATCAAAAAATTGAAATTAATTTTTGGCGGACCGAAAAACGGTCGAAAGGGGCCGAAAATATTTGTTTCGAGTGGCTCGCCATCAGCGCGGAGTGCTGCATTTTGGCCAAAAACCAAACCAGGACCAAAAACTCATTTTGAATATGGCCAAGAGCGGGTTGCATACACACTCAAGTGGCCGTAGTGGCAGCAAATGCGGCGGAAGAGCCACCGGAATAGCCGGATTTAATTAAAATCGCAAAATGGCTGCCCTTTCACCTGATTTGCTGGCCGTTTGTTGCCTGATTTTTGAGGGCAATCGAAAAATTTCTAATTTGCCGCTCATTATAAGTTTTGATTTTGTAATTAGTTTTTGAATGGGCTTTGATTTAGCGATTTGAGAGGACTCGGAAATTCAATTGCCATAAAGTTGAACAAAATCAAGCATTTTCCGATGCGAGGCCGTAAAAAAGAGATTAACATTTCGTTTATTTCGACCCATAAAAGGAATTCTGTGCAAATACATCAAAAAGAAATGGATGTGGGGAATGCGGAAAAAAATACGATGAAATAAAATTGAGGAAAAATCAACATTATAAACAACATTATTAAAAACATGCCGCAAATGTTTTGCTCCTCTCGCATTTTTGAGTCCATTTTGTTGTGAGCCAGTGGCCAAGAAAAAGGGGGCAGGACGAACAAAAGGGGCGGCAGTTGATGGGCAAGGAGCAGCAGGGGCTGGCTGCCCAACCTCATGATGATGTTCTTCTGCCCGGCAAATGAATGCTGCCAGTCGAGGGGTGAAGGCGAGTCAAGGAAGAGGGCTAATAAAATTAAGCCCTGCCAGGAGATACAGCCAAGAACGAGAAGGATGTGGGCAGCAGAGGATTAAGTTGGTGGAGCAGCCCAGGCACTTTGTTCCTGCCAGAGTGTGGGTGTGTGCTCGTGTTTGTGCCACAACGTCATGCGGCTCCATAATAATAAAAATATTTTCATTAAATGAGAAAGGATAGCTGGGAGCAAAGTGTTCTTAACCGCTTATTTAAAGGCTGGCAAAATTAAATCTAGATTTTAGGATTCCTATCTGATTGCCATCACCAAACCGCGAACAATAGGGTTTACTTATATTATAGTTTTACAAATTTAATAAATATTGAATACTTATACAATACTAACCATAAAAAAATAGATCTTTAAAAAGAAAAGTTTTAGATCCGATATTACTCATACGCATTGGTGGTTGTTTTGTATTAACATTTTACCATTTGGAAACATTCATTATTGTAAATACCACATCATACTTAACCAAAAATTAGATCACTCATACGCAGTGTTGTCTTCCTAATTCTACAGGTTGAAAACGCATTCCAAAAAGTAGGCAGCCCTGTTGCCTTAATGAAACCCGCGATGCAGCCCTGTGCTAGGACTAACGGTAATTTCATTTGGCAGTTTGCCGAGCCCGTCCTTCTCCTCTCCCTTCTCTTCTCTCCTCTCATCCCATTTTCCTTTTTCCCTACTTCCTGGCACTTTCGCCGTAATAATTCATAATGAAAAAAGTTTCCCTGCCGCTTGTTTGTGTTTTATTTATTAGATAACATTATAATGTTTGTGTGTGAGTGGCTTTTTATTTAATAAAAATAAATAAATGTTATGGTTATGGCAACGCTCTTGCCCTCTCTCTTGCCCCCTCCCCCCATGGGCCAAAAAAGGACATCATCATCATTACGGCTCTCATCTCATTTTATCTCTCGCCCGCAGGGTAACAACAACAACGACGACGACGAAGTTTATCAAAAGGCCAAAAGCCCAACAACAATGGCGACGGCAACAGAGGTCCCTCTTCTCCCCCCACCCTTCTCTTCTCCTCTCTGTGTTCCGATTTAAGAGCATGCGCAGTGCATACAAGTGCCCCACAAAGTATGTGTGTGTATTGTGGGGTTTCTCATTGTTTTTGTTGTTTGCACCTCAAAAAAATATTAAAATTGTGGTAAATAAATGAAAAATAAAATATGTGGGTATATAAAAAGTATGTATGCATACACAGGCGTTTCCTGCCAGTCTAAAAGAGATTTCCTGTGGAGCTCCTCTCTCTCTCTTGCTATCTCTCTTCCCCCCACTCTCATTTACTCTGTAGCGGCCGCCATTGCTAAACGGCGACGCCAACGCCAACGTCGACGTCAGCGCCAAGTGGATGGCCAATTCTTGTGGGTACATTAGCACTAATGATGATTGAAACGACAAACGTGACGCCGAAGCACCCGAAAGGATCCTCTCCATCCCTCCCACTTTCCCATTTCCCTTTTCGGCTGCAAATTCCTGGCTCTGATTTTTGAATTTGTCTCTCTTTGGCTTTTTTTGAAAGAGGAGTTGAAAGTTGGAATTGGCGAGGAGATACATACATTGAGAGAACAAGCCGATAATGAACCGTTAGTCTCATTTTATACATACATACATACGTAGACCTAAAATGTCGGTTATATTAATTTTATGTGAACAAATAAAGGGTTTTATAGGAACAAGTGATTACAAAAAACCGAAATAAATCTTCTTTAAATTAAATATTTTTTTTTGACAATAATCACTGCCCCACTGACGAATTAGATTTCAATTCTA
The DNA here is from genome assembly GCA_037075205.1 of Drosophila prostipennis. Classification (NCBI taxonomy): domain Eukaryota; kingdom Metazoa; phylum Arthropoda; class Insecta; order Diptera; family Drosophilidae; genus Drosophila; species Drosophila prostipennis. The sequence goes on along the minus strand of JBAMCJ010001209.1, from coordinate 11,320 downwards.
AAATGGGACTGCACAACACGTTTACTTAAAATAACACTTTAGTATTTATGATAACGAAATATTAATTTCCTAAAATTTTACGGAATTACACTCACAATTGTAATGGTATTGTTAGAAAATGTATTTTTCTTTTAAAAATGTGAACTTTGAACTTTAATTTTCTGTGTACACTCGTCATGAGCCATTTGCTTTGTCCTTTTTGGGATTTTCCTTTTCTGCTCCTTTCACGTTCTCTTGCATTGATTTACTTTGATGGGCCACTAATTGGAGCCTCCTTCGTCTTCCTGTGTCCGCCAATTCCGCTGGCTCGTAATGATCGTTGGCATTCCGTGTAGTTTATCAAACGGTAAATTGAAGACCCGTTTGGGCGGAAAAGGGGTTATAGGAAACCCATGGCTAATTGGGGTTGAGTTTGGGGTTGAGCTGCGGCTGAAGATAGTTTGCATTACCGACTTAGTTGGCCGATTTCGGACAAGAACGAGTTGCGAGTTTAAAGCTATTTTTAAGTAATTTTAAATCAGTAAAATTAAACGTTTTAAAGATACAAAATTTTTGGTTTTAAGGTTTTTGATAAATTTGTGCACTTTCTAAAAATCATTTTGTATATAAAGAATATTTTGGAATATAAATATACAAAAACTTAAAATAATTTTTTTTATGAGTTCAAAAAGAAAATCTTCTTTACATTTTAATAAATAATACATTTGTATTGTCGCTTTGTCCTTAATATTACCATAATTCGTACTTCGCTCTATAAGATTCGGGATCATCTCTTACTTGTTATGTATCCACGATGAAATTTCGCTTATTGCTTCATTAATTATGTCTGACCCCAGAGTGACTTTTCCACTTATTCACAAAATATTATTAATCCAACGTCGCCATATTGTTTCGCATTTATTTTCCGTCTGCCTTTGGTACCGCCCATTTACCATAAGCGAGGGAGACGGCGCCAGTGAGCCAATTATCCATTTATATCATAATTTCAATAACTTTTCATACACTCGGCCTGGAAACGAGGGGTTTACCGAATGGGTGAGGGCAAGGTTGCTCTGATAGGTGGGTGGTTCGAATGGTGGGTGGTGGGTTGGTTGGCGGGTTACTCGCTTTGGTGGGTGATTCCTTTTTATGTAACTGCCTGGTGGTTGATGATGATGATGATGAGGTTTCTGTTGACGATGTTGTCAGGCCTTCTTCATCCCATCCTTACCCTCTTTCTGTGGCTCGGATCTAAGTTGAGGGCAGGGTTGACAAACTTAGCCAAAAATAGTAAAATTTTTATTTTTGTATGATATTTATGCAAACAAAACAAATAATAATAAAAAACAAGTTTTATTCTAGCGTTTAGATAAACTACTTTATACTTGATTTTGAAGCAAAATGTATAAATTGTAAATTGTTTAAAAAGATTTTATAAATATTAAAGTTGTTTTTTAAATATTTAACAAAATTTAAAAAGTAATTATAATATACACAGATTCAGTTAAGATTACAATTTTTAAATAAATTTAATATTTTTTTATGATTTGAAGGAGAACAAACCTAATGAGTTCTGAATAGGAAAACCATAAGTTTCGACAACCCTACTTGAGAGCAAAAAACGCAGAAGGAAAAGCGGCTAGAAAAATCACAACGGCAACTCTCGCACACCCACAAAAAGAATCACTTACTCACGCACACACACTCACAGACTCGCCAAAGCAGCGCTGCAGGCGTCGCTGCCAGCGTCGGCTGCCAATATTGTAAAAATTTTACGGCCACGAACTTTTGAGTTCAGTTCAGTTTGCAACACGTTCGCGTTCGCATGCGTTTCCGGTAGTAAAAGTTACCACCGATTTTCAATTCGATTTCCTGTGCGAATTCCGTTACATCCGAAAGGAAGGCGCAGAACTGTAGGCAACACTTTTTGTATTGCCGTCGGAAAAACTGATTTTACGGATTTTGTGAAAATAACAGTGAACATTATAAGAACAGTGAAATTTGACACATTTTTGGATTATCTTTTAAACGCATCATAATTTAAATTGAAATTTATGCTCTTGGGGCTACACTAATAGTAAAGGTTTGTGTACGTTGTATTAAACAAAAACCGTCGGCGTTTTATATCAAGACCTTCATGTATTTTTAATTGTTTTTATAACAAGTTAAAGTTAAAGTTGTATTTTTCTTAACAAAAATATTACAGACACAATATCGTTATTAGAAATGGTCCCCAATTATGTTTACTTTTTTAGTTTTATTATTCAAACTCAAAGAATAAATTTTATTGTCAAGTTTTATTATACAACTTAAAAAAAAAGTTAATCCACGAGATTTGCTTTATAAATCATTTGTAAAAAGGAGATTCCTTAATTAAAACTCATAAGAGTTACGGTCCCTGATTTTGTATGCAAATTAATTGTATCAAATTTATTCATTCGATTTTTTTAGATCTATTGTTACACATTTGTTAAGACATTATAGTTGCATTTGAAAATATATTGACTTCTATACTTTTTAAGTTTTGGCAATCCTTATAATTTGTTTCAAATTTACATTGATTATGATATTTCGAACGATTTTAAAATGGTTATGATTAGAGCTCCGATTAATGCTTCACAAGATTGTTTTTAAAAATCAAACAATTTAAAAACTAAACCCAATGGTAAGGTGAACTAGAAAAATGATCAAAATTTGTCCCAGATCAGAGTTATTCAATTAATGCGCTTTAAATTCTATCCGGAATGTGTTGGAAATCCACTTGTTACACCCAAATTGCATTCCCCTAATCCTAATGAAGCTCATTTGGCTCGCACACGAGGTTGTCCTCAGCTGTTTAGTTAAATCAGCTTAAATGCAGCTCGAGACATTCACATATTTGGCCAACAGCACAAACAATGGGAGACAACTGAGTTGATGGCTGGGACTTGGGATGCTTAACGCACTTGGGAGAGCAACTACATCGGCAACACAAGGAGCAGCATTTGCATTTGCGGCAGCCACAATGAAGCAGCAAGCTGTGACAAAGTCTCAATTAGGCTATCACATTGCCACAAACCGATTCAGGTTTAACTGGGGAATGCGTGCGAGCGAGAGGATCCGCAATTAAGCAAATGAATGCATCGCTGAGAGTGCGAATTGGTACACTAATAAAAAATATCATTAGCAGAAGTCTTTTTTAAAGTAAAGTTAAATAGAATAAATAGAAAACCCAGAATTGTTCATAAACTATTTAAATTAAATTGTTTATGTCGATAGATGTTAAAATTCAACATGTTGTCTCATTAGAACGGTTTATATTATATTTATATTATCGAAGTACTTTGATATCTTATTCACATAAGTTGAAATCTGTATTCACATAAGTTAACATTACAATTGATATCGTCCTCTTCTGTTAATTAAGTCGATAGATATTATCTAATTATTATTATCATCATGCCTCATTATAAATATTTATTTTTATATTTATAACGTTATTAAAGTTCTTTAAAATCGTATTCACATAAGTTAAACCCGGTTTTCAAATTTGACATTTTAATGGTTATTCTTCTTTCCTGTTATTTTTTAATTTTAAGGTACTCTTTATATGATCAACTAACTAAATATATCTATTACTAAAAATTAAGAACATTCTTAATTCTATTTGTAGAAATTGTACTTAATTTGCTAATATTACAATGCAATATTAGGGAAAGTTGGTCGAAATTTGGTTAGGTTTCTTTGCCGTGTGAAGGGAAAGGGGCGGGGGGAGGGGCCAGTCCTCACCTTTTGTGGTTACATTGTCCCTTCCCAGACCACTGCTGACCAAGCACTTCATGGTAGAGCAATTTCACCAGGCATAAGATCACATTTCACTTAATTGTGGATTTAATCAGGGAGTCGTTGACACCTGGCCGCTGCAACTCGACAACAATTAAACGGAGGCATTTCTCCCATTTGCAGAGACCGCATCCCGGAGGCCAGAGACCAAAGGCAGACGACAACTTGGAGACACTGTGGCAAATACCTAAGCATGCTGCAGAATCCTTCCAAATATCACGCAAATCCCTTGTCGCACTTCCTGGCATTGCATAACACACAGGCCAGTGGCGTCGGCGGCGGGGGCTCAGCGGGGGTCGGCGGATTGGGCAGCCTGGGCAGCTTGGGAGGGGCCATCCCGGCACATGGTCAACCGCACCCGCATCATCATCATGCGCTGGCAGCGGCTGCAGCAGCGGCGGCCGCCGTCTCGGCGGGTCAGAGTTCATACCAAATGGAGCACCAGCAGCAGCAACAGCATCATCATCAGCTGCAACAGCAGCAGCAACATCATCATCAGCAACTCCACAACCCCACCAACCACCACCAGGATGGCCACCACCCACCGACAACAGGCAGTGGCGGTGGCAGCACCAACACCAGCAACAGCAGCAGCAACAACAGCAGCAACAACAGCAGCAACAGCAACCACCGGGAACAGTTGGCGGCGGCTGCCACTGCGACGTCGCACGCGCAGCTCATCGAGGCGGCAGCGGCGCATTCCTCCCTCGACGTGGGCAAGTCCTTCACCATCGCCGCCATTTTGGGCCTGCAGAGCCAACGCAAGGACTACAACAATGCCATCAATCTCTCCCTGCACGACAACAACAACATTGGCGACGACAACAACAAGTGCTACGGCAGCAACAACAACAACAGCAGCAGCAGCAATAACAACAGCCAGAGTGTAAACAACTTTAATTGTGATAGTGGTGCCGGCAGTGGACGTTACCTGCACGGTGGACTTCCCCATTCGCATCCCCACCAGGCGGGATTTGCAGCTGTTGCTGCCGCCGTGGGAGCAGCTCCCTCTGCCCTCCAGAGCCTCCAGCAGCTCCACCAGCAACACCACGCCCAACAACAGGCCACACTGAGCTTTCAGCGGGAGAAACTCAAGTCGGGTAAGATATTGTAAGAGATAAGAAGCCGCTTTTATGCACCATACTTCAAAAATATTTTCTTCAAGTATCACGAAGTATAAAATAATATACAAAGCTTTAAAACGTTTTGTAAGAGTACCTAACAAAAATTCTTTTAATTAGTATTGAACAATGTAACTATATTGTGTTTAAATTATAATTGTTTACAGTGCAATATTTATACAGAGCAAATTATAAACCCATTATTTTTATAGGTATGAAAGGTAATTAAAATATACAATGAAGGTAGTTTATAAATCAAAGGGTTTATATGCCCAATCTTAAAAAAGTATTCGGACTGAATTGTAATTTAAAGTCAATTGCGACTTTTTCTATAAATTAGAAAAACTATCTATACTACTTTTAAAGAAAAAATTGTTTAATAAAGTAAAATTTCGAAATATATAAAAATTGCTGTATAGTAAAACAAAAATTACATTTTACTTTCTAAAAAAAGAAATAATTTTAATAATACACCAATTCGACAGTTTTAAAAATGTTCTTTAAAGAACCAATTTATTTTAACGATTTTGTATCTTATCATAATTTTTTTATTCCGCAGACTCTCATAAGAAAAGCGCGCTGAAGAACAAACGCGTCCGGACGATCTTTACGCCGGAGCAGCTGGAATGCCTGGAGGCGGAATTCGAGCGACAACAGTACATGGTTGGGCCGGAGAGACTCTACCTCGCCCACACACTCAAGCTGACGGAGGCACAGGTGAAGGTTTGGTTCCAGAACAGGCGGATCAAGTGGCGAAAGCATCACCTGGAACTCACCCAACAACGGCTGGCTCTGATACGACAGACCCAACTGCCGGGTACGGCGATCCTGGGCAACCAGGTGTCCGTGGCCACCAATCCGGCCCACTCTGCGTCCACGGATCTGACAACCGGATGCAGTGCAGCCTCGCCCAGTCTGCATGAGGAGGATAACGAGGACAGTAAGCACTCACTATCGCTATCCGGCGTCATGCCACCGCTGAGTCGGGCGCAATCCAATGTCGGATCTGTCCATCTGCAATGATTCCCTGGACGGCGACAGCCTCATGGACGGCAGCGAGGAGGCCTAAAGATCTCGCCAGTGCAAAGCAAGTTTCCTGTAAATATAGCCAAATAAATATGTACAATATGGGTTTTCTCTATCTCTGAGTGTCTTTGATCAGCATTATTTTACCTATTTATTTTTTACATTTAAGTTAATTTGTCAAGCGCAATTATATTTAGGTATTTTAACCTATTTGGAATTTAATTAATGATTAATTCATGAATTCATCTGCAAAATGAATCAAGTTAAATGGATGATAAGGACAATTACATTTAATTCGATCTTTACACTTTGATCAGTTATCACATTAGAGTATTTTATTTATTGCTGAGCTGCCGCCCTGCAATGCGCGCGTGGCAGGATAGGTGCACGATCTGCCCGTTCGGGTAGCGCACAAAGGCAGACTGGCTGGGAAAGCGTTTCTTGCACTCGGGACACACGCTGAACTCGTTCAGTTCGAAGCTGATGTTTCGCTGCTCCTCCACCGCAGCCTCCAGACGGTTGCTCTCCGCCTCCAGGAGGCCGCACATCATCTGCATCTGGTGCTTGTCGGCGATTTTCTTACGTATCGCCTTCTCCAGGTATTTCTCCAACTGGGGCATAGGCAGGTCATCGGGAAGGTGCTGCAAGAAACGAAGAATGTTAAGTATTATTAACTAGTAATACCAGCACTCTAATGTAAGATCACCTCAAAAATCTCGAAAGGATCGATTTTGGTGGCGTGGGTATTGAGCAGGTCCAGAGCCACCTCTCGATTGACTTGAACAAAATCCGGATGAAGGGGCACGCTCTCATATGGCGGCTCAGTTGGTGGGATCAGTATGCACTTGATAAGCGTGTGGAATATGTTCTCATCCTCCTTAAAGTTGGCTTCGGCATAGGACGTTGCCTTGGCCATGTCGCCCAGGACATGGATATAGATGGACAGCACCTTATCGTGCTTCTTGAGCCGGCCCAGAATGAGAGCCCGTTCCTCCAGCAGCATATTGGTGGGAAATTCCTCTAGCACGCGATCCGGGGAATAGTCATTGGACTCCTCCAGCATCTTGTAGAGCTTGGCTCGCATCGGAATCAGTTCGGGAACATCCTCTCTAGAAAATGAAATATTTTAATTACAATTTTGAACCCATTTACGTATAGAATGATAGTCGCACCCCTTTTCCTGCTGACTAATGAGACGTTGCACCTGCTCGCGATACTGCTTGAGTAGCACATTGTGGAGGAGAGTGTTGCTATCCTTCCACTCGACGATTAGATGCTCCAAATAGGGAGTGACCAGAGCTTTGTGCTTGCTGATAAGAAAGTCCAGAACTTTGGCGCGCGGCAGGGACTCCACCTCGATGAGTTCGTCGGTGAAAATGGATAGACCTTCTTCGGGATTTTCATTCAACACCCAATCGGCGAACTCAAATATCAGCGGCAGATGATCACCGCCCAGCTCCTGAAGGTAACGTATTGTACGCTTGCGACCCTGCAGCACAGATCCTTCGATGCTCGCCTGATCTCGCAGTAGTTTAAGGGCATCCTTGTGCTTGCCCTTCATTTGATACAGGATGATCAGCTCCGAAATCTTGTTGTGCTTCTTCAGAGTCTTCTCCGACTCCTCCAGGTGGCACTGATTGAGCCGTAGGAGAGGTGCCACCAGCGAGTCGTTCGTCTGCAGGTAGCACTTTAGCAACGTGGTATCGATAATCTCCAGCAAGGACTTTGAACTACTTTTGGTGTCGCGCAGCTTGACCACCTCCCGCTGGCGAGCCAAGGCAAGGTACTCGATCAGTGCCAGGTAGGCGTTCTCCAGGTCGCCATCCTCCAGCGCGGGAGCACTGGACGTAGGCACGGCGATGTCCTCGCTGCCCGGCTTGGGCTCAGGCACCAAGTTGGGAAACAGTCTTATCACATCATAGGGGTCTATGGCCGCCTTTTCGAACTCCTTCATGGCCGCCGAGAACTCCTTGTTGGTGAATAGCTCTTTGGCGAAGAGCATGTGTATCTGGCGAATGGTTTGGTCTCGGTCCACGGCTGGTTCATCGGATATTTGCTAAAAAAATAATGGTTAAAGCAGTGTTATAAAGATCGCTCTCTTCCAACTCACCGTCAGTTCAATGGCCAGTTGGAATTTCTTTTGCTGCAGCAACTGCTGACGCTGGGTGGGAATGTCCACCATTCGGAGGCACCAAAGCTCTGAGGTCGCTGCAGCAAAGATGGTTCCCTTGTCGGCGTGGACCAGGAACTTTGTCTTCTGCAGCTCGGGAATGCTCTGGACGAGGGTGTCCTTGCCCACCAGGCTGCGCACCTCGATGGCATTGTTAACCCGACCCACCGCATATGGCTCATCCCAGACTGTAATTTATGGGATAAGTGATAGAGTGCAGCAGGGGAATTAGAGTTAATTTCCTACCCAAATCCAGCAGGGGACTTGACCAGAGTAGCGGAGTGAGGGAACTGTTGCTCTCCATACCACCGGGTCGCACATCAGAGAAGCCATTGCCTCCTTCGGACTCTTTGTACTGACTGGGATCCACTACAACGAGGTAGCTGTCCTTGGAGATGCCCAGCATGTTGTTGCGGATGATGCAGATGCAGGGATCCCTGCTGACACTGGAGGAGGTTAGAAACAGAAGGTACTTCTTTGGTATTTTTCCGGATATCTAAAAGAGAAAATGAAGGATATTTTTTTGAGTGGATATCTTAGTGGTTAGAGTGAGTATCTTACATCGTAGACCACATATTCGTCCTTGTAGCCCACGCAGACGGCATGTCCCACCCAGCAAAGGGTCCTGGGCACATCGGTCAGCTCGATGTTCAGTAATAGCGAGTCCAGTTTGTCCTTCTTCCAGAAGAAGAACACCAGGCGCCGCCGGATGGCGCAGCACAAGCGAATAACCACACGTCCAGTTGTGTACTTAGGCGTGTCCACGTCCATGGTGAACAGGGTGCACCCCTTGGTGTCCGGGGCGCTGTGCATGAAGGTGAAGTTGCTCTCGATCCGCCTGATGTCGCACACCTGCACCAGGTTGTCGGTGAGCACGAAGAGCAGGTTCTCCGAAGCAACCACCTCCATTTGGGTGATCGGCTTGCGGCTAAAGTTCTTGTTGAACATCCGCATGTCCACGCCGGTCTCCTCGTCCACGGAGTACATGATGAGCTGCCCGCTGCGGGTGCCCAAGATGACATGGTTGCCTGGAACAATCCACCCGGTGAGTAATAGTTACCCCAAGTGAGCCTAGGATTGCCACTCACCATACGCCGCTATGGACTCTATCTGCACGCCCTGCTTCAGGATGGAGTGAACACTGTAGGCCACGTGCATCCTGGCGAAGTCAGAGGCTCTGGGATTCCTCCGCCAAAGTTTATTTTCCTATAAAGCTTATAAACAATAGAAAGGGAGTACCTCTAACGTAGCAATCGATATATTTAGCAGGTGTTAATCAATGTTGTGTCGATAGTGCATTAATCCGGGATTTTTACAATTAACCTTCTTTAAAATAAAAATCTTAATTTATATAACATATATATCAACTTTTCAATTAAATTAAATACATTTTAATTTAAAAAAAAAACCGATACTATCGAACCAGTGCTGCCAGACCCATGACTGCTATCGATAACACCGGTTCGATATACTGGTTCCGCGCGGAACCGCTCTTTTCACTTTAGCGAGGCGAAATTGTCACATTTACATTTGACAAAATTGTAAGTTTGGAAACGGCTCGATTGGTTTTACTCGTGCCAAATATGTTCGTTATATTACTCAACGCCTAGTGCAGTCGGTTATTAACGGTTTTACATTGTTCCCCGCACCAGCGTCGACAACACCCCCGCAGACAGCAACAACAACGCTAGAAGGCAGCACATCAGCAGCAGCAGCAGCAAAAAACAGCCAAGATGCCCAAGAATAAAGGAAAGGGAGGCAAGAACCGTCGTCGTGGTAAGAACGAGAACGAGTTCGAGAAGCGAGAGCTGATCTTCAAGGAGGACCAGCAGGAGTACGCGCAGGTGACCAAGATGCTGGGCAACGGTCGCCTGGAGGCAATGTGCTTCGATGGCGTCAAACGCCTGTGTCACATTCGGGGGAAACTTCGCAAGAAGGTGAGTTTTGCCTTTGCCTTGGCTCTTTGTTTGTGCTCTCTTAAACGCTTTTGGGGCTAAGCTCTCTCTTAAGCGGCGAGCGACTCTCTTCGCTCGCTCTCTTAGGCCACTCTGGCATTGATTGCCAGTGAATGCTACGTATTTACATTATTGTTTTGCAAAAATGCAGGCTGATTGTGTGTGCCCATGTGTGATTTTTGGGGTTTTTTGCAAGTTCCCAATTAATTTGCTTTCTAAGGCCCCAACGGTGGCTCTCTTTGTTTGCCATTCTCTTTCTCTGGTCCATTGAGTGGGTGTCATCGTCCTTGTGCGAATGCATTAGCAAAGGGGAGTGAGCGATAGGTGGAGTGGGAGGGGCAACTGATTAATAATACACAAGTGCCTATGTACCAGATGTACACTCATACAAATGTATATAGATGAAAGCAAAACATTAGCATTGCAAATACAAGGTGCCCCACCATCTTATGAACTGAATACATAATATGTCAAATAAATTTATTATGTATTTTATATCAATTTTATTTATTTTTTATTAACTGTATTTTTGTTTCTTAAATAAAGTAGTAGTTTTATTATCCACCTCTGTAAAATAGTAAAAAATTTCGAGTATCAAATCAATATTTATTTAAAAATTTTTTAAAATATTTAAATAATAAATAATAACAATAATAATATAATAATAATTAATTAAATATTATCTATATGCAGTATATTCATAAGATTTCTAGTTTAAAAAAAAGTATATTGAATGTATCCTTACTGAAACGATGAGATTTCTATCTAAAATAATGATCTTGCTAGGGACCATCTCCTGCGAATACACAAGTTCTTATGTATACTGCCTGGATTTGAATAGAAACTTAAGGTACCTGAAAACTACAGCGAAAACACCCGCCTTTATTCCTTTCAATAGTGCAGGCTAACAATAAAGTAGGTCTGCAGTTGCAGTTGCCCCTTATCATCTACCTGAGTTAACCTTGGTCGTGGTCGTCCATAAACCGATTAGATCGATTCTTCCGAAAGGTATGAGCACATGTCAAATTTTGGATGGTGCTTCACCCCGCAGGAGACGGGCGTCATAAATAAGATTCCAAATCGACTACGTCAAGAATCGCGAGTAACTAGTGACGTCTGGGGGCTCTTGTAGGTGTCAAGTAAATATACAAGACCAGAAGTGGAGCCCAATCGAAGCGAACATATCATATCGTGAAGTTATAAACAAAGAGACGCAACCGAAAAATTCCCAGACTGTGAAAATCATG
>JBAMCJ010001208.1:0-21753 GCA_037075205.1 Drosophila prostipennis | reverse complement strand
CCAAGCGGTCAATCATTAGTGGATTTGTATGAAAAATAGCGATGATTTTAACATGGGCATGTACTAGAGGCTCATCACTGCCAGAAATTGGCGCCTTTTTAGCACCTGCTCATCACCATTTTTCATCGCCTAATTCATCACTAAATTCGGCGCTTCTTCAGCGCCTAATTATCACCCAAAATCATCACCTATTCACTGCCCATTTTCATCACCTGTTCACCGCCCGTTTTCATTAAAAATATGTTGAATTTCATCACCTTTATCATTATGTTTATTTCTCTTCAATTCATTTTTACATTACAAATTACAATTTATACTTTTACATTAAATTAATAGATTTTTACAAACTACGGTGACTTGTAGGGGTCTTCGGCACGTTCTTAGCTTCCGGAGTCTTGGTGAGCTGCCTTTACGCGCATGGAGATTTTTCAGTCATCTCCGCATCCTCTCCGGAGGCTCTTCAGGTTCCACCTGACCAATGAATTTGGAAAATATGTATTTTTATAATATTATATAATATTATAAGAATATTATATATTAGACAAGAATGATAAAAACTTACTTAGAAGTGCAAATATAAAATCCTTCTGGGCTGTAGGACAAAATGATCTCATCTGAAATTAAATTGTTTATGCACCTTGTACCATCAGCTTGACCTATAAATATTAAAAATAAGACATACAAATTCTAAAAATGAGAAGCTATAATAATTAAGACAAGACAAAGTCTTAATACCCTTGAAAATTACTTACCTAAAAATGTATTCTTTATTAATAGCACTTTTGTTTGAACTCAAAAACAACTTTTCACAGTTATAACGTAATTGAAAAACGCGGAACAACGGCGTCTGCCTTTGAGAAATATAAAAAGAACACTGAGCGAGAAAAACAACATCTGCAATTTCAATCTCTCTTGTTGTTCTATTCCCTTTGTCACGATCGCGCTTGCCTAACTTGTCTTTACCCCTGCGCAGAGAGAGAGATTGAGAGAGAGAAATTTGGGAGAGCGTCGTCTCTGGCGCCGTTTCGGTCGGCTCCGTCGGGGACACTGTCGACCTAGTGATGATGTTGTGATGAAATTTTACCAAAATTCATCACCTGTTCATCACCATTTTTAGGCGCTTATTTACTGCTATTTCAGCACCTTAATTTCGTAAAGAGAGAAATTGAGAGAGAGAGGGTTGGCAAGAGAGTCGATTCTGGCAAGGCTCCGCCGGCGTCGCAGTCGACTCAGTGCTATTTCAGCGCTCGGGCTGAATTCGGGAACTGCAGGGTTTTCATCTATCATTGAAAGAATCAACTCATGTTTGACCTCTAGCTGCCTATCTCCAAAACATAATTTTATCAAAGTTAGGTGTTCAATTTCAGCCATTACTCCATCTGTTTCTTCTTGTGAAACAATTGTCCTTTCCTTGACGAAGGCAATTTTGAATGGTCGGCAAAACCTTGTAGACGATGGTCTTGGATTTTGCCAAAGCACCTTGTTCTTGTACATAAGTCTTAAAGGTACAATTAATGTTATTAATACTGACGAATCGGTAGCCCGATAGCTTTAAAACTGAGAGACTAGTTTGCGTAGAAATCATTATACCCTCTGCAAGGGTATAAAAACTATATTTATACCCGTTACTCGTAGAGTAAAAGGGTATATTGTACTAGTGCAAAAGTATGTAACAGCTAGAAGGAAGCGTTTCCGACCCCATAAAGTATATATATTCTTGATCAGGGTCACTAGCCGAGTCGATTCTTTGGCTTCCTACGCAGCGCAAGTTTATTTCAAATCGGACCATTCATTAAAAAGTTATACGCAATCAAAATTTTATATATCCATCTCCCTCGCACTCCCTGAGTTACCAACCCTTTAGCTGAGGGACGGGTATTAGATAGTCGGGACACCAACCCGACTCTTCTCTCTTGTTTTTTTTTGGAGCAGAGCATTCTATATGAATATAGAAGATATAGTAAATAAGGTATAGTATTTTTCATGGACCGTAATCATTATGAGTTTTATTTTAAACCTCACACAATAATCACTTGAACGCCACTGCTTTTCTATACCGATTTTAGTCCTATAGTCCTATAAAACGAATGCAGACGTGCCACCTCTGACAAAAAAAAGCTTGAACTTGGATTCCGTATCCCGTTAAATGGTATTCTAATTTTAGCCAGTAAAGGAGATACTTTCAGCCTTTGTTTATGTTTATGTATGAAAACATAGATTTCAGTCGAAATGCTCTTTTCCTTCTCTCCCATTCTTAACTTAACTAATTAAGGCCGCGAGTTCTTCAACACAATCTGGAACAACATTTAACAAAATACCACTACTTTTTGATATCTTTAGTTAGTCCACTTAATCTAAAGAAGCTTTTCCTCTTGCTCTTAAGAATTTAAACGAACTATAAGAAAAAGGTCCTTAGCTAGGAAGAGGAAGTATCCTAACAATTAGCTCTTATTTAAATATCCAACAAAGTATAAGAAAAGGTCCGATACTGAAATCAATTTTTAGGAACAAGTAAAAGTTTAGATTTTGTGGACCATTCTCTAAAGCCCACGCTACTGACCTGAAAGTGGATTGTAGTCTGATTGCCAATTACATTGAGAGGCGTGATGGTTGCATCGGAAGCGAGTGGCATCACATTTACCTTAGGAACTCCTTCGAATTCCTGCTGTTGACCGACAAGTGGTTAGATTCCTGTTCGCCTCGAATGCGAGGTGGCTACATAGAGGTTTCTTAAATTTTAACCTTTTTTCTAAGACTCCAAAATTAAGTTTATTATAATAAACAACCGTTTTAAATATTAAAGTATTTCTGTATTGGTCCACAAAATCAATCGAATGCCTAGCATTTTAATTATATATTTAATATTTCCAAGTATTTACTATAGTTACTACAGCACTGTTAAAAGCAGTAGCTGTAGCAATATAGAATGCTCTGCTCCAAAGAAAACTATAGTTTTTGTTATTGCTACGGCTGCATATAGTATTCTGACTGTAGCATTTCCAAAATGCTTTGCTCCAGGGTCATTTCACGTGAAACGTGACAGGCCAATTTGGGTCAAATCTCCGAATCAAGAGAAACTTTTTTTTTTCGATAGAGAATTGAAATATACGGACCGGTTTATTTTTATTTTTTTTTTATCTCTTACGGTTAATTTTTATACCCTTGCAGAGGGTATTATGATTTCAGTCAGAAGTTTGCAACGCAGTGAAGGAGACGTTTCCGACCCTATAAAGTATATATATTCTTGATCAGCATCACTAGACGAGTCGATCTAGCCATGTCCGTCTGTCCGTCTGTCCGTCCGTCTGTCCGTCTGTCCGTCCGTTTCTACGCAAACTAGTCTCTCAGTTTTCAAGATATCGGGATGAAACTTTCCCAAAAGTCTTCTTTCTATTGCAGGTAGTATATAAGTCGGAACGAGCCGGATCGGACAACTATATCAAAAAAATTATGTCTTAAGTGTTTTTGAACCTAGAACCTCCTACTTTTGGAAATGTCATTTTTTATCTAAGTCTGAATTTCGAATAAAATTTTTTCAAAATCGGACAACTATATCATATATCTGCCATAGGAACGATCGAAAAATTAATGGAATATAATATGAAATAAATTATTGCTTCGTTGGTCTTTATTGTATTCTCTTCTACTCTGGGATATGACTCTTTTTAAATGTTTTCGAATTTCGATTTTAATTTGATCAATATCGAACTACTATATCATATAACTGCCATAGGAACGATCGGAAAATTAGTGATTAATAGGAATTATCTGCAAGGGTATATAAGCTTCGGCTTGCCGAAGCTAGCTTCCTTTCTTGTTTTAAATTATTTTCCTAATTAAGCTCAGATTTTTCTGTTATGCAGCACTTGAGACTCGTTTGAGTTATTTTAATATTTGGTATGCAACTTTGTGGCATATCTTAATATCTTTCAGAAAAATATTTTAAGAAATTTTTAAATTTAAAGTTAAGTATTTTTTAAGACAATTTAAAATTAGAAAAATTCTGTACGCCGGAATACACGCGGTTTCCAAATAAAAAAATTATCCTCATATTGCTTCATCAATTCTTTACGAAGTGGTAAAATAAAATTTTTGTAATCGCAAGACGTACTAGTAAAGACAGCGATTTTAGTTTAGCGACTTTGCATCAAGCAACTACAGCGCAACGTGCGTAGGAGCTCCAAGAATCTTCATGCCAAATACCAATCCTCTAGCTTTTATAGTTTCCGAGATCTCAGCGTTCATACGGACAGACAGACAGACGGACAGACAGACATGGCTAGATCGACTCGGCTAGTGATCCTGATCAAGAATATATCATATAAAAACACCTCTTAACGAGGTAAAAAAACTAGTGACGATCGCACCTTCAACATACAAAAGTTCTGATATCAACATTTGTGGCTAAAAATTATTACACTAGTCATTAAATAGACTTTCTAACATTTTCTGATTCGGCCCGCCCTAGCAAACTATTCCAGCCTTTTTCCCTTCACAGGCATTTTCTATTGCAGCGTGCCGAATGAGAAAATATTAGAAAGTCTATTTAATGACGAGTGTAATAATTTTTCGTCACAAATGTTGATATCATAACTTTTGTATGCTGAAGGTGCGGTCGTCACTAGTTATTTACCTCGTTAAGAGGTTTTTTTATTTGATAGCAGAAGTTTTTGTTTGTTTACATTTGCTCTCATAGGAGCTAATATATACATATAAATTTAAATTGGTCAATCATAATTTGTAATCCATTGTATTTAAACAAATTAAGTTAAAAAGTCATTTAAGTATTTCAAAATACCTTTTAAACGAGGTATAGTACATGTCTGTAGCTTCAGTAGTGGCTATTTTCGTTTCTGAATAACTTTTAAACGTAATTTTTTTACAGTAACATAATATACACCAAAATTTAAGGAATCTCAAGAGCTATACAGTTTGAAGTTTTAAAGGAAATCGTTAGAGCCGTTTTTCAGAAAAATAAAAAAAGCTAAAAAAAAAGTTTTAAAAAAATTTGTTTTGTGCATATCTTTTTAAATATTACATTTACAAAAATTAAAATACCGTTCAAACGAGATACAGCACAATTCAGTAGCTTCAGTAGTTTAGAAGTCCTTCCGTATTTTAGCTATTTATAGCTGTTTTCCCGCTAAACTAGCGGGTTTTTCCAAAAGTGGTAGAACTAAAGTTTCTTATATCGAGCTGTTGAACATCATATCAAATTTTCAGGACTTTAAAACCATGTTTTGGACAAACTGACAAACAGAATTAAATTTTCATTTTGACTAGGCACCCGCAAATTTGTTTTCGTTAAAACTTTTGAACGGAGCGTCCGATTTTCTGATATGAGTGCGAGGGGCCAATTATCCCCACCGGTCCCAACAGATCCAAATTTCTAAATTTTCACTTTTACACTTTCACCGCTCTCTCTCCCAAACCAATTGATTTTCTTGAGGTCTTGGTATGCAATCCTTAAAGTTTTAGCAATACCTTTAATTTGGTGTATTACTCATTACGACCGGACTATCACAGCAGATTTTCAATTGTCTTCTACTTTTGCGAATATTATTTTTTAAATATTTCTGAATTTTGAATTAAATTTTTAAAAAATCGGATGAATCTATCATATAGCTGCCATAGAAACGGTGGGAAAATTAAATCGAAATTAATAGGAAAAAATTATATCTTTGTTGATTTTTTTTACCTTCTCTTCTTCTCTGGAATAAAGCTTTTCATTAACATTTCAAACAAAATTCGAACGTCTATATTCTATAGCTGCCATAGGAAGAATCAAAAAATTAATGATTGTAGTAACATATACGCAAGTAAATCTAAAATTAATGTTTTTGTAAGTTAATAGGAATGATCTCAAGCTTCTTTTCTTGTTTATCAATATCCACTCATCTCATCTTATTATTATCTACTATTCCTCTCCCGAGGAAGACAAGTACTATACCAATCTACCCTGTCGGAGTACGCCAACCTGGATGACGCCACCTACAAGGCCATGCACATCAAGGTGCTAGAGACCCTTCTGATGAAAGAAAGAAATTCTAGAAACGCAGTAAGTAGGAAAAGTAACACTAGAATTACCTTTCAACAAATACGATAGAGTCACATACTGATGAAATTAAATAGATCGAAACACTAGAAACAGCGGTGTCCAGTTCAACTCTCGATATGCCGAAAGCAGCGGCTCAGTCAAAAGGTTCCAGGAAGTTAATAGATCCCCAGCCCAAGGTAACTCATCGAATTCTAAAGATATTCCAATTATAGCATGCGATCTTCCATAGAACTCTCCCAAAAGACTGAAGCGAAAGGCTATTCAAAAGAAGAAACTTGATCGCGAGGTGGTATCCAAGCTGCTGAGTTCGATCAAAAAGAAGTGCAAGGTCCAGAGTAAACATCAAATTAAGCGCAGGTTGGACTTTCGCAGTAAGGAATCACCGATAAAAAATGTAGTGCTGCCGAAGCCAAAGTTCTACAGACCGCAGAGGGTAAACTATTATGGCATTTTAAGTAATACATTTATATACAGCTAATATCATATTCAGGCCACTGTAATTCCTGTGGAAAACCAAAATGACACCATTGAAGACGGAGAAATCGTCGAGGGGCTAGTGAGCAGCGACGATGACGACTGCGTGCCACTAAAAGAAGACAGTATTGGCGGAGAGGATTTCATCCCAGTCCCAACGCATTCGCCTCCGTTACGGAAGGGAAAGAAGAAAAGGCGAAGTGAAAGCCTAAAGCCGGAATCACCCAAAAAGAAGACATCGCGGATGAATGACAGCCTTTTTACCACTGCCGAAAAGAAGAAGCTGGGCGATTACAATAGCAACACCTTTAATCCCTCGGAGGAGGAAGGAAAGACTGCTGATAAGCCAAAAACGAATAAGCGATCTGTCATCATCGATGGCAGCAACGTGGCCTTTGCGTGAGTTCCCCACATTTGCCTAATTCTATTGAGGTTAAACTATCCCATCTTGAATCCACAGCCATGGAAACTCGAACATCTTCTCCTCGGAGGGAATAAAGTATTGCTTGCAGTACTTTGAGAAAATGGGGCACGAAGTGAAGGCTGTGATTCCGTTGTTCCGGAAGAACACCCAAAAGTCCTCGAATCCCGAGCTACTCGATAAGCTGCACAAGGAGGGAAAAATAGTGTTTACGCCGTGCAAAAACATTCCCGGAAAAATGAGCTCCAGCTACGATGATCGGTGAGCTTCTTGCACATTTTCTTTTTGACAAAAACTAAGCATACCATTCCCCGTTTCAGCTTCATTTTGCAGCTGGCATACGAAAAGAACGCTGCCGTCGTTTCCAACGACAACTACAGAGACCTGATTGACGAGAATCCTGCCTTCAAGAAGATCGTGGAGAATCGCGTTCTCGGCTACTCGTGGTGCGACAACATATTCATTCTGCCCAAAGATCCCTACGGCCGCTGGGGACCCACACTCGATGAAATTTTAAGATGCTAGGACAGTTAGTTGATTCGTTAGCAATCCTTTTCTTAGTTATGTGAAATTTGTTTAGTTTCGTGTTTATATTTATTTATTTATTTCTTTAATATTATATTACTTTTTAGTTGGCCGAAAATTATTGAGCGTAATTTACTCACTTTGCATTTAAAATTTTTTAACCAAAAAAATGTATTTTCTCATGCATCATTGAGTATTTTTCGGTCCATTTATCTCTATTTTCCTCTTATTATATTCAAAATAGCGTTTAGTTGGTTAGAACTCACAAATTATTAATTGGCACCTACTCACTTCGTTTCCATTGAATAGTTTTCGGGTAGAAAACTTTATTTTCTTTTAACTCTGTAAATATGTGGCGTGTTTCTGTATGAATTCTCGAGCAGCAAAGTTTATTTATATAAGCAAAACAAGAGAGAACGCTATAGTCGGGTTGGTGTCCGACTATCTAATACCCGTCAGGGAGATGGAGATATAAATTTTGATCAGGCATAACTTTTTAACGAATGGTCCGATTTAAAAAATGTACTTCTACATTTCGATAGGTATTTTTAAACACAATAAAACTGCATTTTTACTTTTCCGATCGTTTAAAATCGTTATAAGCGATTTGTGGGCGTTAGAGGGGGCGAGGCGTGGTTCCTTGCGCTGCGTAGAAACTCCAAGAATCTGCATGCCAAATGCCAATCATCTAGCTTTTACAATTTCCGAGATCTCAGCGTTTATACAGACAGACAGACGGACATACGGACATGGCTATATTGACTCGGCTAGTGATCCTGATCAAGAATATATACACTTTATAGCAGCGGTCGGCACACACATACGATGACATTTTGTTTTATATTTGTGTGAGTAATTTGCACTGGGCAGCTCATCGATGTGTGTGTGCAGACCGCTGTTCTACGTTATACGTGAGCTAGCAGCGCGTGGGCAGAGCAAATCCCTATGCTCACTTAATAGGGCGCTGCCGACCGCTGCTTTATAGTGTCGGAAAAGGTTTCTTCTACCTGTTACATACTTTTGCACGAATACAATATACCCTTTCACTTTACGAGTAACGGGTATTAAATCCGTCTGCTAACCGTCCAACCTGACAGTGGTACCAATTCGCCAGAACTTTAAAATAGCAAAATCGGAGTAGTTAACAAAGTTATTCTAGTAACGAATAACTTATAAAACGGAACGTAGTATTTTAGTAAAAAATAAAACCCATTTCTGGTCAAAATTTCATGTTAAAAGAAGTTGTAGATATTAACAAATCAATAGAATAAAAATATCTATCGATCTAGATAGGTTGGGACCAAATCCGAGGTCTACAAGTGCTTCAAAAATGCATTCGAAAAATTGTGTATCTACCATTTTGGTTAACTGCTCCCCCCACAGAGGTTGTGCCAATATGTACGCTAAATCAGACTATTAAGCGGTAATTCAAGCTTCTTGTCTGAAAGCTTAATTAAAATCAAACCCACAGATTTATAAAAAAACGCCTAACAGCGAATCAACCTCGGATTTTCCCCAAACAAAAAAAGGAATCAAAAATTAATTTGCCTGCGGCTTCACTCGTAAAGGTTGTGCCAACATGCACGGTACATAGGCAGATTGGGGATCGACCTAAAAACGTTTCGTGGAAATGAAACCCACTGTTTTTGAGAACATTTATTTACAGTGGGAGGTGTTAAATGGTCAAATTTTGAAATTTGCCGATTGCCACTGCCCGCGCCAGCGAGACGTCACATGAACCATATAAATATACATATATTTCCTATGCAATATTAATACAACGTGCACGGTATATCAATAGAAGGAGCATAATTTTAGGTAATTTTCGAATTAATTTCAGGCCAATTAAATGCACAGGTTTCGGGAAATTCAAGTCTATTTTTGGTTTCCGTCTATAGCCTTCCAATATCGGAGCCGACTCTGTTTATACCGATTATTCCCATACATCCTTATTCCAGGAAAACTAGCTAGACCCTCTTTATGGCTAAACCATTTTTCTTAGCTAATTTTTATTTTAATATTTAGCAAGACGTCGTCTCGGGTATTTCTCTTAATAAATTAAACTTCATTGTAACTTCAATTACATTTTTATCCTACTATTGAGTCGCGAAGGGGTAGGGGTGGAAAAATGAACATATATTGTAGCTATTCTGGTTTTGTCCCCTGCTTCTGAAACTGTGACGTAGGCTAAGCAGTTTACTGGGAACACTTTTGGACACTATGCTATTGTCTATTGCCTACTTCTAAGGATGATTTCTTTTCGATTTTGTAGTGGTCTTTTGAGGTCGCCTTCGTTTATATGTATAGGTATGTATATTTTTTTGCTAAGCTTTACTAAAATGCACTATGGGGTAAAAGTCCACTTTTATTGGCATTCATTAATTATTTATTTATTTATATCTTCTTCCTAACGCTACAAGTATAATACTTATAATTTAATGCGCTAGTCACACAGGACAAGTTAATTTTGTGTCAATAATTTTCACTTAACTCTAATTCACAAATTTTAATTATACTTATATTAAATCTAAAGCTAGGGTCGCTATGTTTATTTTACGTCATGTTAGCTGCTTGGAAATGAGAAATTAATTTTGCCTTAAACTGCGCTGCACTACTAATATTTTGTACAGAGTTTGGTAGTTGGTTCCATGACCTTATTGCATAAATAAAGAATTGCCGGTCAGAAAGCAGGGATCTATGCCTTATTTGAATGATTGTTTTTGATCTACGCGAATTGGAAAATCTATGCGTTTCAAAGAGGTAGCTTGGATCTTTAGTAATAATTATTTTATGTAGGTATACTAACACTCTCATTTTCATCCAGTCTGCCGAGTGCAGTTCAAATATTTTCCCTGCAGGAAAAATGCGAACTAGTCTGAAAATCAACTAGTTGTACAACTAGTAAAAAAGCTACCGGAATTTGTCTGGATGCATTTGAACTACACAGGGCTTAGAAAATTTGTGCTAGTCGAAAAAATAAATAGTACAAAACTAGTGAATAAGCAAATTGTCTCGGACTGGTACCTTTCTGACAAAAAAAAGCCAAAAAACATTTAATTGGTAGAACAAATACATGTTAAAGTATAGTTAAAAGGCAACTAAAATTTAACTAGTTGCACTTGAACCATATATGATCCAAAAAAATAGCCTAGAGTGTAAATGTGTTGGGAAATTTAACACAAAACAAATCAAACAGTCGAGGTCCTCGGTTCAATCCCCAGTCTTTGTAAATAATTTTTTTGTTTTTTTGTTTGCTAGGTGATGCTTTAGTTTTATTATACCCGTTACTCGTAGAGTAAAAGGGTATATTGTATTCGTGCAAAAGTTTGTAACAGCTAGAAGCAGGGACTGCAAATAACAGTTATGGGGTTGAAAAAAATCATGGGCTAAAACGTGATCTACATAAAAGTGGTAGACATGGAAATATTTTTTTTTGGTTCAGCAACCCAAAATTCGCTAAAACGTTTATTTTCAATTTTTTCAAAAAAATTGTTGAATAACTGTTATTGTCTGATTTTTATTTATAAATAACAGTTATTCGATGACTTTTATTTAAAATTCAAAGCATAACAGTTATTCTGTGATTTTTATTTTGACATAACTGTTATTCAATGATTTTTATTATAAAAATCAAAAATAAAAATCAAAACCAAATATCTTTAAAACAACGCGGAATACAAAAAAACGAAAAACGCAGTTTTATTTTCCGGATGAATACCTTTCATATGATATATTATATATATTATATATATATAATATTATATATATATTCGCGGTTTGTCTTTCTTGGATCGGAAGTTGTGCTGATTACTTAATTCCTGAATAAAAACGTATCTGAAATCGATTTTTAAAGTACTAGTTGTTCTTAAGAATTCGCGGTTTGTCTTTCTTGGGTGGAAAGTTGTGCTGATTGTTTCTGAATAAAAACGTATCTGAAATCGATTTTTTAAGAACCGCGAATTCTTAAGAACAACTAATACCTCAGACTTTGTTAACCAATTTCTACTTACCAAAAACCCGTTTCTATACATTGTTTGATATTTAAATTAGTTCTGCAAAAGCCGCGAATTCTTAAGAAGAAGAGGATAAGCTGTTCTTAAGAATAAGAGATTCTAGAGATTTCAAAAAGCGGTGACACTTTGATAAATGTTGTTCCAGTATGTATTGTCGAGCTCGCGGCCTTCACTGGTTAATTAGTTCTTGTAGAGTGAGAGAGGAAAAGCGTCTTTAGATTATTTGGACTAACTAAGGATATCAAAAAGTAGTGCTACTTTGTTAAATGTTGTTCCAGTTTGTATTGAAGAACTCACTATGTTTTTTAATAATATTTAATATCATTTAATGGATTTTTGACTTTAATATTACTGGAACTTAAATGTTCCAGAAAAGTTTCCATATATATATGGCTATAAATATTATTAATTTTAGAATCCTAATGGACGTGTGATATATCATAAGAAAGGTATTAATCCGAACAATAAAAGTGCGTTTTCCGTTTTTTTGTATTCCCCGTGGTTTAAAAGATATTTGGTTTTGATTTTTATTTTTGATTTTTAAAATAAAAATCATTGAATAACTGTTATGCCAAAATAAAAATCACAGAATAACTGTTATGCTTTGACTTTTAAATAAAAATCAAAGTAACATTTGACTTATTTAATAAAAATTGAGAATAACTGTTATGTCTTGATTTTTAAAATAAAAATCAGAGTATAACCGTTAAATTGTGATTTTTATTTTAAAAATTATAACTGTTACGGTCCCTGGCTAGAAGGAAGCGTTTCCGACCCCATAAAGTATATATATTCTTGATCAGGATCACTAGCCGAGTCGATCTAGCCATGTCTGTCTGTCCGTCCGTATGAACGCTGAGATCTCGGGAACTATAAAAGCTAGAGGATTGGTATTTGGCATGAAGATTCTTGGAGTTCCTACGCAGCGCAAGTTTATTTCAAGAAGGTGCCACGCCCCCTCTAACGCCCACAATAGCAAATACACGATTTTAAAAATTTAAATATTTCGGAAAAGTAAAAATGCAGTTTTATTGTGCTTATCAATACCTATCGAAATGTAGAAGAAATTTTTTAAATCGGACCATTCGTTAAAAAGTTATGGTTCATCAAAGTTTATATATCCATCTCCCTCGCACTCCCTTTAGCCGAGTGACGGGTATTAGATAGTCGGGACACCAACCCGACTATAGCGTTCTCTCTTGTTTTTAACTTAGTTTAATCTGTCGTAGGCAATATATATGTGAAAAATAACTGTTTTAAAAATATATCACACTAAAATTTATAAACTTTGTAAGTGCATTGCAAAATGTGATGCGTGTATGGCTCAATCAGCTAGTGTGTCTACAAATCCAAAGGTCCCCGGTTCAAGTCCTAGAGTGGGCGACTTGCCTCGAAAAAAGTAAGTTTGTTTGAATTCCATTTATTTATCAATTGCCGTATTTATAGTAACAATCATAATTTCTTTAAGAGACCGCGCCTTTCAACTAGCTACCAATTAGGAGAGCGTCAAATTAAACATCTTCAGGTACGAGTAAATCCAATAACACAGGTCGACAAAAAAATAGCCCAAGACTAAAAGCTACAAAACCTGAAAGGATTTTACCTTTAGATTACTACCTCATACTTGGAAACTTTCTATCACGTAACCGTTTTAAGAAATCCGTGGTCAAAGTTCCAAATTATCGATTTTTAAACTCTTTTTGCAGCTTAATAGCAAGAAAACCCTTCGTAGCCCAAAGCCACAATTTAGAGGAAATGGTACTTTGAGCCTTTAACTTCAAGAGTGTCCAATCACAAAGTTGGGCGACCTCTACTTCTTTAGCTACAATGGATTTTACTAAGGTAAGTTTTGTCACTTTTTTCTATCTAAAGTAGCCTCATATTTTCCTTGTTGAAATTAGACCCGTACACAGAATATCAGGCTACTACAATGCGAGTTAAAGAGTATAGAGTAGTAACAAGTGAAAGTCAATAGAGTTTTCAAGTCAAGTAAGTGAGCACTTGTTACAGGACTTATTATACCCGATACTCGTAGAGTAAAAGGGTATATTGTATTCGTGCAAAAGTATGTAACAGGGAGAAGGAAGCGTTTCCGACCCTATAAAGTATATATATTCTTGTTCAGGGCCAATAGCCGATTCGATGTAGCCATGTCTGTCTGTCTGTCTGTCCGTCTGTCCGTCTGTCTGTCCGTCTGTCTGTCCGTCTGTCTGTCCGTCTGTCTGTCCGTCCGTATGAACGCTGAGATCTTGGAAACTATAAAAGCTAGAAGATTGGCATTTTGCATGTAGTTTCTTTGAGTTCCTACGCAGCGCACAATCTAACGCCCACAATCGCTCTAAACAATTTTTTAAAATTAAAATATTTTGGAAAATAAAAAATGCGGTTTTATTGTGTTTTTAAATACCTATCGAAGTGTAAAAGAAATTTTTCAAATCGGTCCATTCGTTAAAAAGTTATGCGTGATCAAAGTTTCCAAAGTTTCTCCATCTCCCTCGCACTCCCTTTAGCTGAGTAACGGGTATCTCATAGTCGGGGCACCCGACTATAGCGTTCTCTCTTGTTAGGTGCCACGCCCCCTCTAACGCCCACAATAGCTTATATACGATTTTAAAAATTTAAATATTTCGGAAAAGTAAAAATGCAGTTTTTTTGTGTTTGTCAATATCTATCGAAATGTAGAAGAGCATTCGTTAAAAAGTTATGCCTGATCAAAGTTTTATCTCCATCTCCCTCGCACTCCCTCTTAGCTGAGTCACGGGTAGCTCATAGTCGGGGCACCCGACTTAGTAACTTTTATAAAAGCAAGGAAACCGGCCGAAAGAATTATGATAGCCGTCTTAACTAAGGGCTAACCCCAAAACAAGAGAAAAACCTTATCGAGTTCTTAAGAAAGTCTGCGTAGTCTATTTTACATCGGTTCCGCAACGAAATGGCTTTCAAAAGCTTGGGGTCCACCGAGGAAATTTTTTGCGGGTCCTAAGAAATCGCGATTTATAAAAAATTTGCGGAAGTACGCATGGTTTGCACATTTTTGTCCGTGATCTTTGTAATTAATTTATTTTTGTAAAATACAATAAGTAAACAAAACAATGCCAGAACATGGTTATTACAGGTTTGGACTATGTGTTAAATACAATAATTTCTACAAATTGTGCGTGCTTGTACCTACATTTTGACATTTAATGTGTTTTGGGTTATTTTTAATTTCCGACCAAGTCTATGTTGTAGCCTTGTCAATACAGAATCACTTTTTTCATCTTTGATTTGTATGCAGTAGCGAATAGGTACAGTTCTCGTAAATTTGTATGGTAAATGTTAGATACGATAAATATTTAGAAAACCACTATCTTTGTTTGTTATAAATAACAAGCGAGAAACAAATTTTTTGTTGTGCATATTCTTAAAAAATTTTTTGTTTCCTGGAAAAGGCGCGACTATGCCCATTTTTTCAAAAAGAAATCCTTTAAATATTATAAACCAAATTCCAAAAACAAAACTTTGAAATGTTACGTCGTTGCTGTTTACTCTTTATGTGAATGATCTTCCTTCCGCGTTATCAAATTCGATATGTCCATATGTACACAGACGATGTCCAGATGTATGTGAGTCGACCCCTACATAGAATAGATGAGTGTGTAGATATATGTAATAGTGAACTGGTCCAAATAAGCAACTGGGCAAAAGATAACGGGTTAGGTCTTAATCCCGGCAAAATCCAAGTGCCTCATAATTTACAAAAAAGAAAACTAGCATTAACTCCATTCAGCCCTTAGTTTTAAACAGTGCATTCCCATTGAATACGTTGAAAAGCCACTAACTTGGGCTTTGTTTTTAACAGTACGCTGACCTGGAGTGATCACATTAACGCAGCTGTATTGAAAACGTATGGACTCACCCTGCAGGAAAAGGAATCAGTTTTGGACCAGTAATATACTAGTTGGGTCAGGAAAGTTAACTAGTTCAAGTTATGTCCATTTCCTTGTAACGAACTGGTCCATTTTTCATAGGCTTGTCCTCGCAAAAAACTACTCGATTTGCTACTAGTTTTGCAATAGTGGCTGTTAACCAATTTACGGTTACAGCTTTTAAACTACAATCAAAAAAAAATTATTTTTTCGAAAAATCTAAAAACTGGTCTATTAACCATTAAATCATTGGATTTTACTCGTACTTGAAGATGCTTAATTTGACGCTCTCCTAATTGGTAGTTAATTGAAAGGCGCGGTCTCTTAAAGAAATTTTAATTGTTACTATGTAATTAAATACGACAATTGATAAATAAATGGAATTCAAACACACTTACTTTTTTCGAGGCAAGTCGCCCTCTCTAGGACTTGAACCGGTGACCTTTGGATTTGTAGACACACTAGCTGATTTAGCCATACACGCATCACATTTTGTAATGCACTAACAAGGCTTATAAATTTAGTGTGATATATTTTTAAAACAGTGATTTTTCACATATATATTTCCTTCGACAGATTAAACTAAGTTAAAAACAAGAGAGAACGCTATAATCGGGTTAGTGTCCCGACTATCTAATACCCGTCACTCGGCTAAAGGGAGTGCGAGGGAGAAGGAGATATGTATAAACTTTGATCAGGCCTAACTTTTTAACGAATGGTCCTATCTAAAAAATTTCTTCTACATTTCGATAGGTATAACTAAACACAATAGAATTGTATTTATACTTATCCAAAATCTTTAAAAATGTGGGCGACAGACACATTTAAGTATAGTTCGTGGGCGATTATGGGTGATTGTGGGCGTTAGAGGGGGCGTGGCGCTCGGCTGCGTAGGAAGCCCAAGAATATGTGTTGGTAATCCCAACTCTCTAGCTTTTGTAGTTTCCGAGATCACAGCGTTCATACAGACAGACAAACGGACAGACGGACATGGCTATATCGACTCGGCTAGTGATCCTGATCAAGAATATATATACTTTATGGGGTCGGAAACGCTTCCTTCTAGCTGTTACATACTTTTGCACGAATACAATATACCCTTTTACTCTACGAGTAACGGGTATAACAAGAGAGAACGCTATAGTCGGGTTGGTGTCCCGACTATCTAATACCCGTCACTCGGCTAAAGGGAGTGCGAGGGAGATGGATATATAAACTTTGATGAGCCATAACTTTTTAACGAATGGTCCGATTTAAAAAATTTCTTCTACATTTCGATAGGTATTGATAAGCACAACAAAACTGCATTTTTACTTCTCCGAAATATTTAAATTTTTTAAATCGTATATAAGCTATTGTGGGCGTTAGAGGGGGCGTGGCACCTTCTGGAAACAAACTTGCGCTGCGTAGGGACTCCAAGAATCTTCATGCCAAATACCAATCCTCTAGCTTTTATAGTTTCTGAGATCTCAGCGTTCATACAGACGGACAGACAGACAGACGGACAGACAGACATGGCTAGATCGACTCGGCTAGTGATCCTGATCAAGAATATATATACTTTATGGGGTCGGAAACGCTTCCTTCTAGCTGTTACATACTTTTGCACGAATACAATATACCCTTTTACTCTACGAGTAACGGGTATAAAAATTTACAAGGACTGGGGATTGAACCGAGCACCTTGACTGTTTGATTTGTTTGGTGTTAAATTTTCCAAGACATTTACACTCTAGGCTATATTTTTGGATCATTTGTAGTTCAAGAGCAAGTTGCCAGTTGCCTTTTAACTATACTTTAACATGTATTTGTTTCACCAATTAAATGTTTTTAGGGTGTTTCTTGTCAGAAAGGTACCAGTCCGAGACAATTTGCTTTTTCACTAGTTTTGTACTATTTATTTTTTCGACTAGCACAACTTTTCTAAGCCCTGTGTAGTCAAAATGCATCCAGACTAATTCTGGTAGCTTTTTTACTCGTTGTAAACTAGTTGATTTTCAGACTAGTTCGCATTTTTCCTGCATGGTCCTTACTATTTCTAGTACCTCCGTGAAAAAAGGCCACTACGAATAGCGAGAGCTCTCGCTCTCTCCTATGGCTAGCTCGCAGTTATTATTATTATTATTTATTGGTTTATATCCTAACGCTACAAGTAAAAATTTGTCGTCGTAGAAAACTAGAGGTGGGAAGAAGTGAACACTTGAGTCTTTGGTAAATCTTTGTAATCCGATAAACGATTATTTCGGTCTATCGCCGGCGATTCACATCTAGGGAACACATGCAAGACTTTAGTCTGAATTTGACACAGTCTGAACATGTTTCTTATCCAGTCGGGGACTGTAGTGCATTATTCATTGTTATATTTTGGTATTGGTAAATGCGAATAGAACGTTGTCATTCATTTATTTTCATTGCCAGAAGCAGTATTTTAATTTTAAATTATTTTCCTTTTATCCCAGTGATACAGGCTTTGGGTACAATATTTTGATATTAATCATTTTGTCCTACTTACTAACATTATAAAATCTTAAAAATAAACAAACATAAGAAAACATTTTAATTACAAGTTAAAAGTCAAAAATTAAAAGGGAAATCGTTTGAAAACAAAAAATAAGAAACAACAAGAAATTGTGGATTTTCAGAAATTATCACATTTAAATTTAAAGCTAAAATTAAAGTTCAAGTTAGAGTGTGCCCCAAAGGTAAGAAACAGGGACCGTAACAGTTATAAGTTTTATTGATAAAACTCGCACTGTAAAACTTATTTCCTGATTTTTATTTTTATTCCTCAAAAATAACAGTTATTTTTTGAGTTTTATTATAAAACTCATGATCATGATGAGCAAAAAAAATAAAAGTCATCAATAACGATTATGTGTGAGTTTTATTTTATAAAACTCAAAATAAAACTCAATTCGCTTTTGGGGCCATGGTATTAAGAATTTAAATATGGTTTAAATTGGTCCTTCTTCGTTTGGCCATGTAGTTTCAATACATATAATAAAAAAAATTATATTTTAACATTAAGCTATTTTAAAAATTGATTTAAGGTGAAAAATGGGCCTTTTTGGACAACTTTTTTGTGAAGGCAGGATAAATATTGGTTTTTATGGATCTGATAACTTTCGATTAAGTTGCAAGGTCTTTGAAGTTGTTCGCAATACAAAGTTAAGCCGGAGGAATTCGCGAATTTTATTTGATCCGTTCTTTCATAAAAATTATGACGGGAAAATATCGTGGTCGGTATTGAGAATGCAGCAATATTTCAGTTATGTGACTGTTTTCACTATTTGCGATTCATTTGACCTAAAGAATTCGCGTATTTTTTGACCTGAAGAATTCGCGGATTACTTTACCTGAAGAAATCGGTATGATTCATATGATTCTGATATTGTTAAAGTCGAATAATCCGCGAATTCTTCAGGTCAAGAGAGTCCATGAATTCTTCAGGTCAAATGATTCACGAATTGATTTACCACTTGCGATTCAGTTGACATGAAGAAATCGCGGATTTTTTGAACTGAAGAATTCGCGAATTACTTTACCTGAAGAAATCGGTATGATTCATATGATTCTGATATTGTTAAAGTCGAATAATCCGCGAATTCTTCAGGTCAAGAGAATTCAAGAATCTTTTCCCAAAACGCCACGGGACTTGCTAATGCTTTTATTTTTCTTTCACAATTATTTGATTAAAAAATGTGTTATATAATAATGAAATATTAAAAAAAATTGTATATATAAAATTTATATATTATAAATTATTATTTTAAGTTGACTTATCCCGCTCTAGTACTCATTGCAAAATATTCCCAATTCGTTTTATTGGATTTGATTTAATATACATATTCAAAGTCAAGTAATAGAAAAGCGAGATGGGTCGAAAATCGGATAGAATTCCCAGAAGTTTTTTTACCACTGATAATGAGAAAAATGTATCAATATGGGCCGTTCTTTTACAAACCGAACAGATTTGGCCAAAAAAAAAATTTCACATTTTTGATTTGCCTGAAACTTTTTTTACACGTACTATTCGGAAAATAAGTAAACACGTGTATCAGGATTTGACCAAAAAAAAATTATTTTTTTAGTTACAATTTTTTTAAGTTTGCCAAAAATCGTCAAATTTGAAAAAGTACCCTCTCATTGAAAATCTGTATCTCCAGTTATATGAATCCAATTGACTTCATGTCTTCTGCATTAATTCCTCTAAAACCTCTTCTTTCAAAATAAAATATCTAAAAAAAAAAAATTTTTTAATTTCTTAAAAATAAAAAAAAAATTTAGATTTAAACAAATTTTTTAACCATTGCCCCCACAAAAAAAAAATTTTTTTTTATTTTAATACTTGAGCCATATTGTTCGTTACAATCGGTTTTTGTGAAAAGTTGGAGCCATTTTTAGTTTTTTAAATATCGAATTTTTTTTAACAAGGCCTCGGCTTTTTTCTATGTAAAAACGTCGCAGCAAGTAGGGCTACTCTTTTATTTTTGTCGGATCCTTATGGAATTCATGTTTTCTCATCGTTTATTAGTCCTTTAACAATTTTTAATGATTAAAAGTTAAGTTTTACGTGTTTTGACAATTTCTAAATGACAAAAAGTAAAAAGTTTTTTTTTAATCTATAAAAAAACCACAATTATTTATTTAACCCTCCATTTCATAAACAATAATTTAAAAATTTTTTTATTTATTATTTTTTTGTAATTTGTAATTATTTTAACTTTTTTAAATATTTTTTTTAATTTTTAAAAAAAAACGAGGACGGAAGCTAACTTCGGCAAGCCGAAGTTTTAATACCCTTGCAGATTTCACGAATGAAAACTTGACTAGAAAAGCAAGATGAATTAATAAACAACAAAATATTGTATAATTGAAAAAAATCAAAATTTTAAAATTTTTCACCCTATTGTTCCTATGGGAGCTATAGGATATAGTCGTCCGATCGGCACGCGCTTTTACCCTGATCGTGGTGTGCATAAAAGAATAAGGTTTGGAAAGTTTCATGTCAATAGCTTATATACTGCGCGAAATATCCTGAAAAACGTCACATTTTGACCGATTTCACCCTATTGTTCCTATGGGAGCTATAAGATATAGACGTCCGATTGGCACGCGCTTTTACCCTGATCAAGGTATGCATAAAATAAATAGATTTGGAAAGAGTTATGTCAATAGCTTTTACACTGCGCGAAATATCTTTATTTTATGAAAGCTATATCCGATTGTTCCTATGGGAGCTATAGGATATAGACGTCCGATCGGGCCGATTTTCAAACTTGATCTGCGTACACATGTTTTAGGACGACTGTGAAAGTTTCAGATCGCTAGCTTTTAAACTGAGCTCGCAAACGGTATTGAAACAGACATACAGACGGACAGACGGACAGACGGACAGACGGACAGACGGACAGACGGACAGACGGACAGACGGACAGACGGACAGACGGACAGACGGACATGGCTATATCGACTCCCCTATTGATCCTGATCAAGAATATATATACTTTATGGGGTCGGAAACGTCTCCTTCACTGCGTTACAAACTTCTGACCAAAATTATAATACCCTCTGCAAGGGTATAATTATTTTATAAAAATAAAAAATTATTAAATTGAATAAAAAAATTTTTTTTTAATTTGTATTTTATCTAACATATTTAAATAATTATTTTTTAATATTTTATTTTTTAATGGAAAGTTAAATAATTAATTGTGGTTTTTTTTATGGATTAAAAAATGAATTTTTACTTTTTTTCATTTAGAAATTGTCAAAACACGTAAAACTTAACTTTTAATCATTAAAAATTGTTAAAGGACTAGTAAACGATGAGAAAACATGAATTCCATAAGGATCCGAAAAGAATAAAAGAGTAGCCCTACTTGCTGCGACGTTTTTACATAGAAAAAAGCCGACGCCTTGTTAAAAAAAATTCGATATTTAAAAAACTAAAAATGGCTCCAACTTTTCACAAAAACCGATTGTAACTAACAATATGGCTCAAGTATTAAAATAAAAAAAAAAAATTTTTTTTGTGGGGGCAATGGTTAAAAATTTTTTTTAAATCTTAATTTTTTTTTATTTTTAAGAAATTAAAAAATTTTTTTTTTTTAGAAATTTTACTTTGAAAGTAGAGGTTTTAGAGGAATTAATGCAGAAGACATGATGTCAATCGGATTCATATTACCGGAGATACAGATTTTCAATGAGAGGGTACTTTTTCAAATTTGACGATTTTTGGCAAACTTAAAAAAATTGTAACTAAAAAAATAATTTTTTTTCGGTCAAATCCTGATACATGTGTTTACTTATTTTCCGAATAGTACGTGTAAAAAAAGTTTTAGGCAAATCAAA
>JBAMCJ010001204.1:0-12750 GCA_037075205.1 Drosophila prostipennis | reverse complement strand
AACACAAGCGCCAGGGATTCACGCAACGCAAGCGCCGGGGACCCACGCCACGCCGACGCCAGGGATCCGCACAACGCCAGCGTCATTAACTGCGCAATTAAAAAAGGAACGCAAAAGAAGCCGAGTAACCCGCAGAACCAAGATCCTATAGCCGACGAAAGAAACCGACGAGTCCACCCACCCCATTCTAAGCCGTGGCCGGACGATCGACCATCAACGCAAGCTACGATCAGGACCGAGATGGCCGGGCGCATTACACCGGATTCTACCGCCGACGATGCGCAACGGGGAACCTCTGGCACGAGCCCGCCGCCAGGAGGCGACTGGTCGTGGCTGTCCTCCACCATTGAGGAAATACGAGAGAGCCTTCACTTGGGTGAGAGTCATGGTCCCCACACTGGCGACGACCAAGCCGGACCACTGTACAGTCTCAGGTTGTTCGGAGACCGCCGGCCATCCCCGGGCCAAGGCGAATGCGAAGACGACGTACCACCGGATGGTCGTTTCGGCCCGCTGCGAACAGAATTAACCCCACCACGGCCACGGGAGCCCCAACCCAATCCGGCTTCCGTCCTTCCAGGAGAGCTGCGACCCCAGGGCTCTGATTTCCCACCATCCACGGTACCGTTGGAAGACCTCCTCGCACCCTCGCGACCCCGCCGGGGCGAGATAGAGGACACCCTCATCGAATTTTTCGATGAATTACCGGAGGACCTCTTCGATTGCACGCCGGGCGACTTCCAAACCCGGCTCCCCGAGCTGCCAGAGGACCCCTTCAACGGTGCCGCGGGTGGTTCTGAAGCCCGATCCCCCGAGGGCCTAGTCGAGCACGCAGCGGATGGAGGCAGGTCCCCATCTCCAGCGACGAGGCAGGGTCGGAGACAGACGATCGCATGGACGACGACGGTGACAGCGATGCCACCGAGACCGAGGTCTCCACGCTGGAGGAGTGCTCCTTGCCCACCAGTGACAGCGACACAATTGTAATCCTCGACTCCGAAGACGACAGGCCACCACCCTGGACCGCAAGCGCCCCCACCAGTCCACCGAGGACGCCACCGCCCTCCTACGAAGAGATCTTCGGACCGGGACCATACGCGCCACCCCCGGACACCGGTCGACTCCCAGTGCGATGCGCAGCCAGTCAGGCGCAAGGGACGCAGCGACTCCGACGGCCTACGCCCAACGAAACTGCTGCCGACACCGCCCGCCGGAGAGCAGAGGAACTTAGCGACGAATTGGGCACCACGTCTTCCTCACTAGGGAGAAGAGGCGGAAATCGGCCACCAACCCCACCCATTGCTAGGCGAGGGCACAGACGTCGCGCACCTTGGGCCGACACCACGAGTGGTTCCTCGTCAGAGGAGGAACGAACGGCCGGGGGCGGAATCAACACACCGGGGACCTATCAACCCTTCATCGAACATGCCCAGTGGGTACCCGCACCCTCGGGCTGGGTTACCCCAAATGGCTCGCTACCAGCGCCGTTGATCGAGCGGATCCAACGACGCCTCGGAGGAGCAAGAAGGCGGGCTTTACGCTATTTGGAGGAGGAACGGGGCCAACGATTCCGGGTCCAAATCAACCGGGACGATCGCGTCCTCATATTTTTACAACCCACCAGGAAGTAAGGGGGGAGTGTGACGAAGTCACAAATTAAACATTAGTATATAAGCACATTAACATAAGATTTAGTCTAAGAGGGCACGAAGCCACACGTTATCTAATTTAAGAGGGCACGAAGCCACACGTTATCTAATTTAAGAGGGCACGAAGCCACAAAGTCAGTTATATGTTAAGAGAACTAGAAGTACAAAGAGAACTAGAAGTACAAAGAGAACTAAGAGACGAAGAGCAAGCACCGATCAAAGACGACAGCCGCGCCGCTCCCACTAGCCAAGGAGCGAGAGAGACCACCAGCGACGCAAACAGCTCTGCCGCCAAAGTTTCCGGCAGCGCTGTCACCGAAGTTTAAAACAGCGCTCTCGCGCAAAGCAGCGCTGTCCCGGAGTTTTCGGCAGAATTAGGTCCCAGGAACCACGAGCAGAAAAGGCAGGGGAGTCGAAAGAAAACCAGCGAAGTGATCGGACGCGAAAGTGACAAGTAACCTGAGGACACACATCGAGGCGCTCCGCTACGGGTGAGCATGGCCGCCGGCCAACAATGGAACTGCTAGAACCTTTGGAACAAATAAACGGACGAATAGATCACCCCTCTTCTTTTCCTCGCGTACCCCAGGACCTTCAACTAGGATTCTTCGCCGGGGTGCCTGATCCTTATTCCTGTGACCGCTGGACCATTTCCGGGTACAGGCTTGAGCGCTGACCGCTGGATTATTCCGGGTACAGGCTTGAGCGCTGACCGCTGGATTATTCCGGGTACAGGCTTGAGCACGGGCCGCTGGACAAATTCCGGGCGCCGGCTCGTGTACGCGCCGCTGGATTATTCCGGGCACGGACTGGAGCACGGGCTGCTGGACAAATTCCGGGCGCCGACTCGTGTACGCGCCGCTGGATTATTCCGGGCACAGGCTTGAGCACGGGCCGCTGGACAAATTCCGGGCGCCGGCTCGTGTACGCGCCGCTGGATTATTCCGGGCACGGACTGGAGCATTGGCCGCTGGAGTATTCCGGGCCACAGCAGTAGCCGCCGATAGCCCCGCTGGCTCCGCATAGTCCCTAACAACCCCACCTTGTTCGTTTCCCTCTAAGAAAACCCCAGACAAATCATTGGCGTCTTATGTCTTGGCCGTCTCAGAATATTATACATTTTGTGGGGAACTCTGGGCCGCTGAGGATCACCCCGGCCGTAGTAGCTTCTTTACAATAGATACAATAAAACTGCATTTTTACTTTTCCGAAATATTTCAATTTTTAAGAGGGGTTTTGAAACAAACTTGCGCTGCGTTGAAACTCCTAGAATGCCAATCTTCTAGTTTTTATAGTTTCCGAGATCTCAGCGTTCATACGGACGGACAGACAGACGGAAAGACAGACATGGCTATATCGACTCGGCTAGTGACCCTGATCAAGAATATATATACTTTATAGGGTCGGAAATGCTTCCTTCTAGCTGTTACATACTGTTGCACGAAAACAATATACCCTTTTTCTCTACGAGTAAAGGGTATAAATAGCCCTAGTGTTCCATATTCCACCGCTCCACTTTCGTTGCTAACTCATCGAAGCTAATTTGACACACATTCCGAGCAACGGATGGTGGATGGTTCTCTGTGGGAAAACGCTATAAACTTATGGACCATTCGATCAATGGATGGTTGGTAATTTTCTGTGGAAAGGGGCTATAACCCATTTATTGACATACGTATCAATAAAATACAGACAGACGGTACAGACTTTCAAAGATATCTTTAAATGTTTTTAATATTTTTTAAAACCGCCATTTACAAAAAACCAATCGTTAGGATCTAAAACTAAGTATGCAGAAATACTTATATACATACATACGTCAATATTAACATAATTTACTGCCCATAGAGGTGAAACTTCTAAAGAAGGATAGGTGCCACTTTTTAATTTTTATTTACAGCTGTACTGGTATTACTAAAGTCGCTTCATCACATTAAAAGAAAAACCGCGAATTCTTCAGAAAATGATGACCTTGTATAAACCCTTTATAGTACTCTTCGTCTAGCGAGTCTAAAACGGGAGTTCTTCAAAGGTTTTATTATTAATTGTGATCATTATGTGTTCAGAGCTCAAAGAGCAAAAATAAATGAAATAAATAAAACCCGAATGTGATTGCCATCGATAGGGATGTCGAAAATATATCAAAATATCAATATATCGATAGTTTTTGGGAAAAAATAAATATTTTTATCGTGATATTTTTTTTGAATAATTATCAGATATCATCGATTTTTTTACATTTTTTTATAATTTTAATACATATGAGCGCCGCTAAAATTTATTTTTGAGCAAGTGAAAATTGTTTTGGCAAGTGCAACATTTGTGATGAAAACATAAAAGAGCGCATATGCATATGTACATATGTGTGTAGTACAGTAAAGCATTCAGAATGAAGGAAACGCGTTAAAAAAATGCGCGGGAAATAGCGGAATATGTAAGTACATTGTACTTTTATTTGATTTGATTACTATAAATAAAAGCAAAAAAACAAAAATAAATATTGTTTTCTTTCATTTATTAATAAATATAAACTAAAAATAATTATAATATAATTTAAGCTCGTATGTGGGTTAATGTTTAGTGGTTATTGCTTATGCAGCTTAAAATTTAAAAAAAAATAAAAAACAAATATATCAAAAATATCCGATATATAGATATTTTTTTTCTGATATATCAAATATCGTTTTGATTTTTTGTCTCAATAAAAAATATCATCGATACGATATTTTTAAATATTTCGACATCCCTAGCCATCGACAACCTGAAAAAAATTAAAAACAAGAAAGGAAGCTAGCTTCGGCCAGCCGATCGGTGCAGGTGGTTTGATCTCTGTGGGATGTTGCTATAAGGGATTTCATTGTAAATTACAATTTGTAATCCATCGAGCAATCACATAATACCGAATAGTGGAAATCTGATTTAAATCTCTTTGGAATAGAGTGTAAGTATAAAATATATTTTATTACCCATCAAGATTTATTGATGATGAAAATCGTGAATAGCAGAGCTAATTTCTTTCCGTAAAGAATTAAATTAAAGTCAGTAACAATGACCTTTCACAATGACGGAATGCCAGATCAACAATTTTTGTGGGATGTTTTTCAAAGGCAAGTGTGAGAAATGTAATGTTCTGTATTAGTTAAAACGAAATTACTTTCAGAGTGGACAAAGACAGGAGTGGTCATATCTCCGCTGATGAGCTACAAGTGGCGCTTTCGAATGGTACATGGTCTGCATTTAATCCCGAAACGATCCGTTTGATGATTGGAATGTTTGATCGCGAAAATACAGGCACCGTATCCTTTCCAGACTTCGGAGCATTATGGAAATATGTGACAGATTGGCAAAATTGCTTTCGATCATTCGATCGCGATGGTTCGGGAAATATTGACAAAACTGAGTTGAAGACAGCACTGACATCATTTGGATATCGTTTATCCGACCATTTAATTAACGTTTTGCTACGCAAGTTTGATCGTTTTGGACGTGGTACAATCTTGTTCGATGATTTTATTCAATGTTGCATTGTGCTATATGTAAGTATATAAGTTGTTTCTTAGACATGCATTCCTTTCAAAAGGAATTATATATATATATTAGACATCTGCATGACTGGAATCAAACAGGCTTTGAAATGATTCCATTCGAGTAGAATAGAGTTGAGTAATTGCTCAGCACACTATGACTAGAATGGATTGAATCTTGATTACTATTAAGTGAGCATAGGGTTTTGTTCTGCCCAGCCGCTGCTGGCTCACGTATACTGTAGAACAGAGGTCTGCACACACACATCGATGAGTTGCACAGTGCAAATTACTCACACAAATATTAAACAAAGTGTCATCGTATGTGTGTGCCGACCGCTGGTATAGAGTATGACAGCAAAGGCCTAGAGTTAAACGAGTGATGACAAAAAACAGAATGTCAAATTGGATAAGGCTGAAATTATCAGGGACCGTAACAGTTATAAGTTTTACTTTAAAAGTCATCGATTAATCGTTATTCGCCACCTTTTATTTATAAGTCATGAAGTAACTGTTATTTCAGACTTTTAAAATAAAAGTCAGAGAATAACAGTTATTTTCTGACCAAAAAAATAAAAGTCCTCCGTAACTTTTATTCATGATAAAAGTCTAAAGATAACTGTTATTTTTTGACTGAAAAAATAAAAGTCAACTTTTATGGTGATCGACAAAATTTAGTGGGATCCTAAGCGCATGATTTTTTTGATTAAAAATAATAAAATAACTGTTATTTTCGGTCCCTGGAAATTATTCGAGTTATTCGAATCCATTCGATTTTCTTATATGACGTCACAGGGGAAAATAGAAAAAAAAATTTGTTTTGATATACATACATATACAAATAAATATGTCTATTTTATTTTGTTATGCATAAATAAGTATTTTTGCCATTTTTTATTATTACCAATAATATTTTACAATATTTTCATTTTTAAATCCTAAGAAATCGCGGCCCATGGAGGAAAAGCACAAACAAGTGCAGCCAATGAGAAAAAAGGAGTGGTCTTCCTAGGACCGCGACATCTTAGGTGTTTGTTAAATAAATTCTTAAGTAGTTGCGGTCCAAGGAAGACCATTCCTTTCTGCTCATTCGCTGCACTTGTTTGTGCTTTTCCTCCATGGGCCGCGAATTCTTAGGAAAATGCCATGGTTGTTATCTGTGGCGAGCCAAAACTGAAGGTAGTTTGCAACTTAATAAAAAAACAAAAAAGGCAAATATATATGTAATTTAATTTTCCATTTTGCCCTTATGACGTCATATAAAAATTCGAATGCATTCGAATAAATTCGTCTGAGTTTTTCGTGTTCTCAGTTACTCGATTGGTTTTCCATCACCTTTTCTGGTTCGACTGAGTTTTACGTCAGCACACTTATTTATTCAAGCCAGTTTCCCTACACATTCCAACTCATTCAACTCATTTTGAAACTTGTCAATTCGAATACGTATTTTTTGATATTCATGCAGATGTCTATTACGAACGCGATATATATTTTTAACTGAACGACGGATCGAGGGTCTTACGAAGGCGTTGGATGCCAATTAAAATGAGAATATACGAAGACTTTGTTTTCACGAGTCGATGTCCGTCACGATTTATTTCCAAACTGAGACTAACTGCTAAGTACATAAATTCTTAAAATGTAAGCTAGCCCTATGCTCTGAAACTGATGACACGGCGTTCCGTGCATTGAGTTGGGCAGCCGTTGCAAATTTACTACGAAACTCCTAGAAAACTACAGATTCTGTGACACCTACGGTTTTAATGGTTTGGAAACCAACCGTACCCAAATCCGTAGCCGGTTTCTGTGACACCCCAGTATAAGATATTTTCACACCACAAACTTGTCGATGTGTGTGTGTAGCCCTTTTTTTACTGTGTATGTCAACCTATCCCACGGTTTAGGTTCGTAAATTTGTTCGAAAACTCTGAATTAACAAAGTAGAATAAAAATAAATTTCCTTTTATATTTAATATTGTCTTTTAATGTTACTTTAAATTTATATTGCAGACTCTAACAACTGCATTCCGGCAGCATGACACTGATATGGATGGGATCATAACCATACATTATGAACAATTTTTAAGTATGGTTTTTTCATTAAAAATATAATTGTATATAATCAAAAACAAAATAAATCAAACAAGAAAAATAAAACCATTTAATAGGAGTTAAAAATATACTGATTTCTTGACTGCCAGTAAATATTTATTCAAAAATAATTGTCAAGAAAAATGGGGCTGATATAATGAAATATTTACCGCAATTGTAAATCAGTGAACAAAGTGTGTATAAAAGTAAGTATCTGCTATCTGAGTTAAGGCTCAGTTTTCAACGTACCAAAAAGCTGTCCAAAACAAAATAAGAAAAAAAACCGGAACAGCATTTTTGGTGGCAAAGTTTTGGTTGGTATTATCACTGTGGACTGCAGTACACTTAGTGACGAATCGCACCGGGCTTATGTGCGAGGATACTACTAATAATAGGCGATCGGAACAAGTATTAACCCGATCAAAGATATTATTATGCTGTTCAAATTTTGATACTAAGACTTTTCTGAAGTGGATTGGTTCTGGAGAAATTAATGTAAAAGTAAAAAAAAACTGCAAAAATACAGGTGGGAAGACGGTGGAACCCAATGAACTCTCATTTTAATTTTAAGTTTATTAAAATATTATATTAATATATAATATTAATAAAATATATATAATAAAATATTGAATACCACATTTTTTTAATACTACATTTCCTTTCATTTTTACTCAAAAAGCTGAATTCTAAAGGCATTTTTCCATGCGGTTTTTTCGGTATTTTTCGGTATTTTCGATTGGCAACGCGATAGGCGGACGGGAGGTGTTTCCATTGGCAAACGCGTCTGAAACAGCTGTTCTGCTATTGTCATTTGCGAGCTAAAGTAAACAATGGATTTAAATAATTTATTACTAATAAATACAATCTCAGAACAGCATTTGAACACAATAAATATGTGTGGACAAATTGCCCAAAAGCACCACATCCCACGCTCTTGCAGTACATTTTAATGAAAACCAAGACCAGACAACTTAATAAGGCAATGTTCTATTCTTCATGTATTTCACAGCCCTTTAACCTTATTACAAGTTATTAATACATAAATATAAATCAAAACACATTATTAATTAATTAACAGTCAAATATGGTCTACTCCCGCATGTTTCGCTCAAACAGCTTGAGAACCCTTTCTTGGAAGCCCCTAGCTCCTCGGCGATCCCCTGCATCAAGCATATTTTTTCCACAGCATTGGGGCCATAGCTCGCCATCTCCTGGTATACATGTGTGGGTGTTATTCCGAACACCTCGAAGTCCGTCCATGTTCTCCTCCCACAAATACAGAAGGAACTCGGTGGCATCTGCTGTCCACAGCATTTTTCTTTTTTCTGTGAAGAGAATTCTTTAATATAAACTATTAAATAATTAAAAACAAACAAATTACCTGTTCCGTTTTCCATTTTGCCGGCTTTTATGTTGACAATCAGCTGTTTTGGGCCATCCCTGGTCAATAGTGCTGGTAAATGGTGGTGGAAAATACCACAAATTTCACTTTCCAGCCCTGTAACGCGACAATTTTCCACCCTCCCCTCCCCACCCTCGCCAACAAGTTTTGTATGGGATTTGGTCGCGTTCAACGGTAAATGGATGCAAACGCGACGCGTTCATAATGAGCAGAGGGCATTAAATTATATGTTCATTAAGGTTTGTAGTAGGGACAAATTATACCTCACGACGATTAGCGTCGTGAGGGATATATCATTAAGATCTCTCAACAACTTCTTAGGCAAAGGCATAGCAAAACTTTGATATTTAGATTAATGTCTCGATTCTATGAAATTTTGTATGCAAATCGTGATTTAAGTTAAAGTTGTAATTTTCTTATTTAGAATTTTATGCCTATCGCAGGAAGTTGTTGATCGATCTTAATGATAAATACCTAATTTTTTTGTCTTTTCATTGGCTAAAAAATATGTGGTCCGGAGATTTTTAGACCATTTGAAAGGACTTGAAAATCAGGATCTGCTGAAATGCTGAAATGAAATGTGGAGTCACTTTATCAGGTCCCAGCTCTATGATTTCAACCGCATTTTCTTTAAAGTGTTTCATTTTAAGTAAAACAAGTAAATTGAATAGACTAAGACCAATTCGGACACTTATCCTGCCTAAAAATGGAATATTTAGATCGTTTTAGTTATTTATGTACCAGGGTCCTTGTGATTTGTCTAGATTTTTCAGTTCTTCATTTTAGTACCTTACTAAGGTTGTCTAATTAGAATAAGAAGTAAAAAGTCGAAAAAAATGATCAGAAGGGTGAAAAAGGTATGAATGTGCTAAAGTGTGCTAAACTGTGTGATGGAAGAACTTCATGACTTGAAGAGTCTTTACATGGACTTAAACTCAAAGTTTTTGAAGGTTTTTGACAATAACAATGTCAGTCGGCGAAAAAAAGTGTTGAAACCTTTGGCTCCAGCTTCTTCAAGTGATCGCCAAGCCAACCATGCAGACCTGGTTCCCCCCGCACCAGTTTCTACTGCCGCCAAGCCCCACGCAAAGAATCACAGGAATAAGAGACAAATAGTTGGTCAAGCTGCTAGTTGTGAACAACTCGACGTTGTGCCGATTAATAAATTTCTTCATATTGGTAGATTCAGAGCCCATGTAAAATCTGATTCTGTAAGTGGATATGTTGCAAAGAAGCTAGGCGTGGATACCGCTACCATAATCTGGAAGCCTTTAGTCAAAAATGGTGTAGATGTAGCCACATTGGAATTTGTCAATTTTAAATTAAGAATACCAGAGCAGCACTTTCAGACTGTCTTTAGTAATGCATTCTGGCCGAATTCAATCAAAGTCAGTTGATTCGTCCATAGGGATAGGCCTATTGTGGATGGGAACGTCCTGGATTCGCACAATCATCATACATCGGACTCAAAAAACCCCCAATAATCGGCGCCTCTGGTGTCGATTTTACTACGGCATATTGTCATGATCCGCTGAAATAGATCGAAAAACTCATCGTAAACGGTCTTTTGTCTTCAGTGACTTTTTATTAACGTTTAGCAACAACTTTAACATGTTTATTAGATTTAGACATTATATTTATTGCTTATTCATTATTAAGCTTTACAACTAGTAGCGAATTTAGAGTTTCTGCACTTAAAGAGCTTCGTCGCTCTCTTAAAATGTAATAAAGCGCTGAAAAGGCCCTCTCAACAGACACCTGAGTCGCCGGTGTAGACAGTACAACGTGCGCGAGCGAATTCAGGTGTGGCGACTGCAGCTTTAAATCGGTGAAAAACTGCAAAATGTTAGCTTTTATTGGCAAACGTCCATACATAAGGTCGACATTTTCTATGTCAGCATAGATTTGGACCAGTTTTTTTGATGCAGGCTCTTCCTTAGTTTCGGAGATTGCCTGTACGTCATCCAAATAGGCGGAAAACAGAGACACTTCTTTGTCAGCACATTTATCACCGTCGGATGTCAGCTCCATTTTCTGGTCTTAAATATCAACCTCGTATGATGGCGCACTTTGTGTTGGGGAATGGACCTTAAATGAAAAATAAATTAGTACATATTTTTTGCAATGTTAGTTTAGTACAAGTGTGAGTTTTTGACATGGACAATATACTTTGTTAAAACATTTAATAGCAATTAACATCAATAAAACAGGACCTAAACTTCAAACACACGTAGCCTTACTTGCTTTAGCTCGAATAAACGGTATGCTATTTTTTTTAGA
The DNA here is from genome assembly GCA_037075205.1 of Drosophila prostipennis. Classification (NCBI taxonomy): domain Eukaryota; kingdom Metazoa; phylum Arthropoda; class Insecta; order Diptera; family Drosophilidae; genus Drosophila; species Drosophila prostipennis. Next base: position 1,804 of record JBAMCJ010001204.1, on the reverse strand, counting down.
TTTAACTTTGCTAGGCATTTTTGCTGGCCATTTAAGATGCAATTAACGCGTGGATCCATGTAGATTGCAGCTAACATCGCTTCATTTTCAAGTAACTTGCTTTCTCGAATTTTTATCTGTCCTAGTAATTTTTTTTTAATATAATTTTGGCTGTTCTCGCACTTTAGTTTAAGCTCCATCCATAGTATAAAGAATTCGCTATATACTAATTTTTCATTCTGCAACTTTAAGGTCGCTTCGTACGTGTCCTTGAACGCGTCAATGTATATCTCCATCCAATCCCAGTCCGCATCAATACTAATGCTAGGGTGTTCAGCAAGGAACTCTTTTAAATCGAACAATTTTAGTACCATTAAATATGTTGAGTTCCATATTGTAATAACATCGAGACATGGTACGTTTTTTTTGCCCTCGTTCAACCAACGTCTGCTCAGGTTGAATATTTTTAAACATTTAAAATAATATTAAAAAATTTTAAGTTTTAACTTACCTATTCGTTTCTGTACGCAATAATTTACAAATTTTGCGACACGATGAAACTTTTTCGCTGATCTCATCAAGCTTGTTGATGTCGAATACGCACAGTTGAAGCGAGTGCGCAGCACACCTTACAAGATGAATATTCGCCAGCTGTATGGAATCGAGTTTTTCCATCACATTTTCACCGGTAATGTCATCGTGTGTGTCATCTTCAAAAAGTGTCTCGGAATCATCATTTAAAATTTGAATGGCTTTTACCATGTTTCTTCCATTATCCGATGTAATGCTGTGGTTATAGTTTTAGGTTTTTAATAACCGTCATTTAAAAGATATTTTGCAATTAAGATTTTACCTGAAGACTTGATCGAGGGATATTCCGTAGTCATTTATGATCTCCATAACTTTTTCCTTAATGTACATTCCAGTGTGCGAATGGCGAAGCTGTATCATGCCTAAAGTCTTGATGACGATTTCAGCTTTAGACATACTAGATTGTATCAATTGTAAATTCACACCCAAAGTAGCCTTATCCATTCTTGTGGCAACATCTATTTTTAGTGATACAAGCTTTCCCTTCACAAGCGCTTTTATATTTTCTTTAATGGACTGCTCTTTTAAAGTCACATCTTCCATAACATTTCGAGAAGTTTTGGGATTCATCAAAAGCGCGTTATAAATTGGGTTTAATATATGTCGAAACCCTTCGCTGTCCAGAAATAAAAAAGGCTTTCCATCGGTGGTCACAATCTTTATAATCGAAGAAACGATTGATGCTTCACTGGTTTCATATGAAATTTTTATTTTTTTCATATTTTGCTGAACTTTGTCGTCGTTGGTCTCGAATTCATTAAATACATGTTTTGCAGTTAAATGCCGTTTTAAATTTGTTACGTGAGAGCCTGCTAACTTCACACCGCAAACATTGCACTTAGACTTTTTGTCTTCTGCATTAAATTGAAAAAAAGTGCACTTTTTTGTTGTGATCGCGACCCATTTTTAACACAAAAATTAAAACACTCCAAACGCACCGAATCCACAAAAGCAAGTGTGGTTTTCAAGTAGACTGATCATTCGATCAAAGGACTTTTATTCTCTCCGCTCGTTGCAAACGGTCAGCGAATGAGCAGAGCAAAAAGGAAACACGAAATTGGTTTTTGGTTGAGCACAGACCGTTCGTTCAAGAGACACTGGTGAACGGTTCTTGTCTGACTCTTTGCGCAAGTGGTGCGCAAAAAACAGTTTTTTGGTGACTGCAAGAAACGGTCAACTGTTATTTGCGAGCTCTGCTAAAAACTGAGCACTAAGCGCTCAATCACTGCTGAAT
>JBAMCJ010001191.1:0-39839 GCA_037075205.1 Drosophila prostipennis | reverse complement strand
TCCCATATGATTGCTTCGTTTATGAAGGATTGCACAGAAATAAGCAGCTGTCCTCCACCGACCCCAACCCCGATTGTTACAACTAATCTCGCATGTACTTCGACAAAACTCAAATTTCCCACAGGTTTCATATCAGAATCTTTTACAAAAACTGCCGGCAATGACAAATTCGGCAATGCTAAGCTACATGACGACTTTTTTGAGCTCAATGCAGCCACAGAGATGTTTGGTACAAACATTAGTATGATTAAAAATTCTACACTGCTCCGTCCGCCAGATGTCTTAAATCCTCCTGAAGAAGAAATGGCAGAATTAAGCATATACTACAAGACAACACCACTGACGCCGAAGCAGTCACATCATTCATGGTCGCAGTCTGATTTAGAAACACCGTCGCGTGACCACTATGTCCACCCCAAGTCCAATGGCGATCACTCTATGTTGAACGATACATTGGCCAACGCAAATAGGAACCCGTTCAACATAGAACTCATCAGCTCGCTACTCGAATCAATAGACTTCTCCATGTACATCGAAAAGCTACCCCACTGTCACCTGGTGGGTCACGTCAAGCGACTTCATCCTAACACCCAGCTGGTAGTCCACAATGAAAAGTTCGAGGTGTCTAAGCTGATAGGCAAGGGAGCTTACGGGTCGGTATATGTAGGGCGACATCTCGAATCTGGGAAAAAGGTGGCTCTTAAGCAGGAACGACCAACCAACTACTGGGAGTTCTACATATGTCTGGAGATTCACAGCCGTTTAACAAGTGAGCAAATGGTAAGTCTATGATAATAACACAGTCTACTACTTATTTATTTTGAATTAAGGAAACATATGGAACAAAAATTCGTTTTTTTCATAAATCGGTATGATAACTTTAACTCAGAGTATTTTTTGTGTTTTATACCCGTTACTCCTTGAGCAAAAGGGTGTGCCGGTGCGGAGAGTGCCGGTGTTGCTTTCCCTTTCTTACACGTTGGGCTGTTGTTGTTTGATGCAAAGTTGCTAAAGTAAAATCGTTGTCTTTACTAGTTGGTCTTGCAAATACAAAAATTTTATTTAAATACTGAGTGAAGAATTGATGAAGCAATTCATTCGGAAACCGCGTGTATTCCGGCGTACAGATTTTTTTAGTTTTAAATTCTCTTAAAAAATAGCTAATTTTAAATTAAAAAAATTTTTTTAAATATTTTTCTGAAAGATATTAAGATATCCCACAAAGTTGCATACCCAATATTAAAACAAAAGAGAACGCTATAGTCGGGTGCGCCGACTATCAGATACCCGTTACTCAGCTAAAGAGAGTGCGAGGGAGATAGAAATAGAAAACTTTGATCACGCATAACTTTTTAACGAATAGTCCGATTTGAAAAATTTCTTCTACATTTCGATAGGTATTAATAAACACAATAAAACTGCATTTTTATACCCTTGCAGAGGGTATTATGATTTCAGTCAGAAGTTTGCAACGCAGTGAAGGAGACGTTTCCGACCCTATAAAGTATATATATTCTTGATCAGCATTACTAGACGAGTCGATCTAGCCATGTCCGTCTGTCCGTCTGTCTGTCCGTTTCTACGCAAACTAGTCTCTCAGTTTTAAAGCTATCAGCAGGCTAAAACTTTCCCAAAAGTCTTCTTCTGTTGCAGGTAGTATATATGTCAGAACGAGCCAGATCGGACAACTATATCATATAGCTCCCATAGGAATAATCGGGAAAAAAAACGTAAAAAAATTATATCTTGTGTGTTTTTGAGTATATCACCTCCTACTTGGAAATAGTATTTTTTATCTAATTCTGAATTTCGAATAAATTTTTATCAAAATCGGACGACTATATCATATAGCTGCCATAGGAACGATCGGAAAATTAGTGATTAATAGGAATTATCTGCAAGGGTATATAAGCTTCGGCTGGCCGAAGCTAGCTTGCTTTCTTGTTTCTTTTCCGAAATATTACAATTTTTAAAATCGTATATGAGCGATTGTGGGCGTTAGAGGGGGCGTGGCACCTTCTTGAAATAAACTTGCGCTGCGTAGGAATCTTCATGCCAAATACCAATCCTCTAGCTTTTATAGTTTCCGTGATCTCAGCGTTCATACGGACGGACGGATGGCTATATCGACTCGGCTAGTGACCCTGATCAAGAATATATATACTTTATAGAGTCGGAAATGCTTCCTTCTAGCTGTTACATACTTTTTCACGAATACAATATACCCTTTTACTCTACGAGTAACGGGTATAATAACTCAAACGAGTCTCAAGTGCTGCATAAATGAAAAATCAGAGCTTAATTAGAAAAAGATTTTTAAAAAAATAAGCGGTAAGAGATAAAAAAACTAAAAACGGGTCGTTATATTTCAAACCTCTATCGAAAACAAAAGTTTCGATTGATTCTGAGATTTGACGCAAATTAGCCTGTCACGTTTCACATGGAATGATATGTATATTCTTGATCAGCATCACTACACGAGTCGATCTAGCCATGTCCGTCCGTTTCTACGCAAACTGCTGTTTCAGTTTTAAAGATACCTTCTATTGAAAATAACCTGCTGAAGTGTAACTCCATTAACAATTTAAAAAAAATTTAACTTTACGGCACCAGGGGCAATTTTATTAGTCTTAAACATCTATTTTAAAATTTCGAACTGTCACATTAAAAACAAGAGAGAACGCTATAGTCGGGTGCCCCGACTATCAGATACCCGTTACTCAGCTAATGGGAGTGTGAGGGAGATGGATATATAAACTTTGATGAGCCCTAACTTTTTAACGAATGGTCCGATTAAAAAAATTTCTTCTACATTTCAATAGGTATTGATAAGCACAACAAAACTGCATTTTTACTTTTCCGAAATATGTAAATGTTTAAAATCGTATATAAGCTATTGTAGGCGTTAGAAGGGGCGTGCCTCCTATTTGAAATAAACTTGCGCTGCGTAGGAACTCCCAGAATCTGCATGCAAAATGCCAATATTCTAGCTTTTATAGTTTCCGAAATCTCAGCGTTCATACAGACGGACAGACAGACATGGCTAGATCGACTCGGCTAGTGATCCTTTTATATATATAGTTTTTTTTTTTGGAATTTTTTTAAGAAAAAAAATTAAATTTTTTTTTTTTAATCTTAATTTGTTTTTTTTTTAAGAATTTAAAAAAAAAAATTTTTTTAACAAATTTGGTTTTTAAGAAGAGGTTTTAGAGGAATTAATTCAAAAGACACGAAATCAATCGGATTACTACAAACGGAGATACAGATTTTCAATGGGAGGGTACCTTATCAAAATTGACGTTTTTTGGCAAACTTGAAAAAAATCTACAAAAAAAAATAATTTTTTTTCGGCCAAGTCCTGATAGCAGGGACCGTAATCATTATGAGTTTTATTTTAAAACTCATCAAAAAAAAATAAAACTCAAAAATAATCATTACTTTTGAGTTTTAAAATAAAAATCAAAAATAATCATTATTTCTGATCGGAAAAAATAAAAGTCAAAAATAATGATTATTGTTGATTTTTATTTTTTTCGCTCAGAAATAAAACTCACTTGGACGCCACGGCTTTTCTGTGCCGATTTTCGGCGTTTTTTTTGCATAGTCAAATGGAGCGAATGCAGACGTACCACCTCTGAAAAAAAAAATTTGAACTTGGCTTCTGCATCCCGTTAAATGGTATCATTCTTATAGTCAGTAAAGGGGATACTTCTAGCCTTTGTTTACGTTTATGTCTTTAAACAAACATTATGTTTATGTATTTAACCATGGATTGCAGGTCGATATGCACTTGTCTTTCTCTCTCACTCTACAAGAACTAATTAACCCATGAAGGCCGCCAGCTCGACTACACATACTGGAACAACATTTAACAAAGTGCCACCGCTTTTTGAAATCTCTAGAATCTCTTATTCTTAGGAACAGTTATCCTCTTCTTCTTAAGAATTCGCGGATTTTGCAGAACTAATTTAAATATCAAACCATGTATAGAAACGGGTTTTAGGTAAGTAGAAATTGGTTAACAAAGTCTGAAGTATTAGTAATATTGTATTGATTATAATTGTACTATTAGACTAATTGGATAAGAAAAGTGACAACAACAAACTTTTAAAAACACAGGGCGGCAACCCAACTACTATTTTCACCGCAGCTGTATGCTTTTATGTTTTTTGACTATATTTTCTAAAATTTGTTACTCCTTAATAAAAATCCTAAAATTATTCTAAGTATGGGGTTTGAAAGATAAGGAGTGTATCTTTTAAAAAACTTTAACATCGAATCAAACCATGAATCCGTTTGCCTCTGATAGCTCCGGAAAGTTGGCCAATTTCAGCATTTTTCGAACTTTCAGGTCCTTTTGCTAAGAATCCTTGCGTCGGGGAACTTTTTGGAAAACGCAGTTTAACTTGGGAATTCGTAACGAATCGAAAAATATAGCATCCATCGAGGTAAATTTAAAAATCATTAAAAATGCTGCACAGTGATCATTATTTACGGTCCCTGCCTGATAGACGTGCTTACTTATTTTACGAATAGTACACGAAAAAAAGTTTTAGGCAAATCAAAAATGTGACAGTTTTTTTTTGGCCAAATCCGTTTGGTTTGTAAAAGAACCGCCCAAATACAAACAAGAAAGGAAGCTAGGAAGCTACCAGCCGAAGCTTACTTATACTTTAAGGCTCAAGCGTTCAGTGCACTGCCAGGGATTCCATATATATTATTGCCTATTGAAAATGTTGTTTTTATGTTGTCAAAAATCAAAACGACTGCTTCCTACAAAGTTACAATGTATGTATTTTCTTATATTTGTTTGAATATTTCTATGGAAGCGTTAAGATATAGTGGTCCGATCCGGCTCACTCCCATATATGTACTACCTTCAAAAGAAAGTAGACTTTTGGAAAGTTAATCGCGATAGCTTTATACCTGAGAGATAAAAACGGACAGACGGTCATGCCTAGATGGACTCCGCTATTGGTGCTGATCAAGAATATATTAAAGTATATATATTCTTGATCAGCACCAATAGCGGAGTCCATCTATGTCCATCTGTGGTCGGAAACGTCACCTTTAGTGCGTTGAAAACTTCTGACTGAAAAGCTTTTACCCTAATCAAGGTATGCATAAAATAATACGATTTGGAAAGACTCATGTCAATACCTTTGGTACTTGGCGAAATATCCTGAAAAACATTAAATTTTTACCGATCTATTGTTCCTTTTGTTATTATGGGAGCTTAATGATATATACGCGCTGATCAAGGTGTGCATATAAAAACAAGAGAGAACGCTATAGTCGGGTTGGTGTCCCGACTATCTAATACCCGTCACTCGGCTAAAGGGAGTGCGAGGGAGATGGAGATATAAACTTTGATCAGCAATAACTTTTTAACGAATGGTCCGATTTAAAAAATTTCTTCTACATTTCGATAGGCATTGATAAACACAACAAAACTGCATTTTTACTTTTCCGAAATATTAAAATTTTTAAAATCGTTTATAAGCTATTGTGGGCGTTAGAGAGGGCGTGGCACCTTCTTGAAATAAACTTGCGCTGCGTAGGAACTCCAAGAATCTTCATGCAAAATGCCAATCCTCTAGCTTTTATAGTTTCCGAGATCTCAGCGTTCATACGGACGGACAGACGGACAGACAGACATGGCTAGATCGACTCGGCTAGTGATCCTAATCAAGAATATATATACTTTATGGTGTCGGAAATGCTTCCTTCTCCCTGTTACATACTTTTGCACGAATACAATATACCCTTTTACTCTACGAGTAACGGGTATAATAATATTTGGAAAGGTGCATGTAAAGCTTTTACACTGCGCGAACTGTCTTCAATATTGGCAAGTTATATCCGGATGTTGCTATGGGAGCTATAGCAAATAGACGTCAAATCGCTTTTCAAACTTTATCTGAGTACACATTTTTTAGAACGACTTTAAAAGTTTCAGATCGCTAGCTGAGCTCGCAAACGGACGGACGGGCGGACAGACAACAGACGGACACTTCCCTATTGATCCTGATCAAAAATATGGGGTAGGAAAGGTCTTCTTTACTGTGTTTCAAACTTCTGACCAAAATTATAATACCCTGTGTAACAAAGTATTGACTGCGTTACCTGAGGAGTTATTATCGTGGGTGGTATTAGAGGGGAATGTTTGATTGTTAGGTAGTATTAATCGTGAAGTAAACTATTTACTATTATCATGAATCAAACCAAATGAAACATTTTTACAGATTCCAGCCTACGCACATATTGATTATGCCCTGGTGGGCAACAATTCCAGCGTTTACATATCGGAATTTTCAGACTATGGTTCACTTATCAGTGTGTGCAACAAGATAAAGAGTGTCACAAATAGGAATCTAGACGAGTATGTTGTAATGCATATAAGCTGTCAGATGCTTGACATTGTGGATCATATGCACGCCATGGGTATCATTCATGCCGACATAAAGCCAGATAACTTCCTGCTAATGAGGCCGTAAGCACATCCAACCAACTACTACATCACTTTGACGAATATTTCATTTATTCCTTCTGTTTTAGATTATGTTCTGATCCAAACGATGTGAGTTTACAGTTAATTGACTACGGTGTTTCTATAGACACTAAGCTCTTTCCGAACAATCAGACATTTAATTATGTCAATCACGATGACCTGTTTAAGTGCATTGAGATGCGAACCCAGCGTCCGTGGACATACCAGCTGGATTTATTTGGTCTGGTAAGCGTCATGCATGTACTGCTATTTGGGCGCTATATGGAAGTGGCTCAACGATCTCCGAGTACCGTGTGGATGCCCAAGACAACCGTGCCACGCTACTTTCAGCGGCAAATGTGGGAGAACATGTTCCGAACACTGCTTAATATTAGAGACTGCCGCACCATGCCCAATATGCAGGAATTACGTACGCAGCTTAAGTATGCGCTGGCTGAGAAAGAAAAATATGTCGGCGAGGCCATCAGCAAGTTCAATACGATACTACAACAATAGCTTTTTTACTGTATTTTTCCTGAATTAGTTTTTCTTATGCATATTTTAAAATAGTTATTTAAGTTGAAGTGTTTTCCTGATAACGGTTTTATTTATCTCTTTAAACAAATATACCTAAATATAAGTAAGGAATGCTTGATTTGGTTACACCATTGTTTAGAAATAGATCAGTCATTTATTATTATTTTTTAACATTCATAGTTAAATGCTCATCATTGTATTGTTTTCTAATCGCATCTAGTTAAAGTTAAATAGCACTAGTTTACAAAAAAAAATCGACGTCACCCTACTTGAAGACAACCTTAATTTTCTGGTAAAGAACATCTCCCTGATTAAGAAATGGGCACTTATAATTTTTTTTTTGATATCAATTTTTTTTTAAGTGTAAAAAACGTTTTTGGCCCTTTTTTATTTTTTATCTTCTGTTCTGGTAAACCGATTTTGGTCATCTTAGACATATTTTATAGGTAATAGAATGCCCTTTGACTTTCTTATACACAGCATTGAGTTCCAGTCTTTAGTTTAAAAGCTACACCGCGTCAAAGTCTAAAAAAAGGGAAAAAATTCAATTTGGACCGGCATAAATCCGATCATTAAAAATACACGCCTAAAAACCGAAATTAGTTTTATAACTTCTCCTGGTAGATTGTTCTTTGACAAAAAAACAAGCTAATGATCATTAGAATCCACCAGCAAATGCACTTTATATGCATATTTTGAGTTTGGGACAACGGTGATTTTTTCGCCGTTTACAGCTGTTAACTGAGACAACAGGGCCTTAACATGGCTTTAACAGGACTGTAATACCCTTTTTACCCAGCTTGAAAAATCTATATAAAATGGAACGCTTGGTTGATTTTTGAGCTGATGGTCTTATTATTTTGCTTAAAGTCCAATCTTTAAGAATAAACTATAAAACTAATTTCGGTTTTTAGGCGTGTATTTTTAATGATCGGATTTATGCCTGTCCAAATTGAATTTTTTCCCTTTTTTTAGACTTTGACGCGGTGTAGCTTCTAAACTAATGACTGGAACTCAATGCTGTGAATAAGAAAGTTAAAGGTCATTCTATTACCTGTAAAATAAGTCTAAGATGATCAAAATCGGTTTACCAGAGCAGAAGATAGAAAATAAAAAAGGGCCAAAAACGTTTTTTACACTTAAAAAAAAATTGACATCATAAAAAAAATTATAAGTACCCATTTCTTAATCAGGGAGATGTTCTTTACCAGAAAATTAAGGTTGCCTTCAAGTAGGGCGACGTCGATTTTTTTTTTGTAAACTAGTGTAGTTCAATAATAGTATTATGATAATACATTTTGGTTCGTTCGAGTAGCCGGATAACTGCGTTTGAATTTGAGTTTATTTGTGAATAATAAAAGACAAAATAGCCGCTGCATCGGACAATTAAACAACGTGGTGCCTGTAACGGGCAAATAACTCGCACACTTAACAGTGCTTCGGAGTTTTCGCAGGGATGTGATAGTGTGGTGTGTACACTCAAAAAATTTTTTTTCCTAAATTTTAGAAAATCGCCATAAAATGAAATTTTTTCTTAATTTTAGAAAATTTTCTGAATTTTAGAAATTGTTTTCTTGAATCTAGGAAAAAAGACCATAGGAACAGAATTTTATGAAAAACCTTTCTTAAATTTAGAAAAATGATTTTTTTTCTTAAATCAATGGTGTTTTTTCCTAGTTTGCTCTCCAAAAGTTTTCTTAAATTAATGGCGATTTCGCCATTAAATTAAGAAAAAATGTACTTCATCCCTTCCTAGAATCTAGAAAGTCGCCATAAAAAACACGGTACATTTTTTTTAATTTAAAGAATTTTTCTGAATTAAAAAAAACGTTTTTCTTGAAAACAGAAAAGTAGAAATAGAAAATCACCATAGATTTAAGAAAAACTTTTTTTATTTCTGTTATGCTTCTCATTCTTTCTTCGAAACGAAAAAGAAGAAGACATGGGGTTAGTCCGCGGCGCGTCGCGTTGACAGTTTTTGGCGTATGTATATGTTTATGTGTGTTTGTGTGTATGATCGAGAATTTTCTTGTGCGTAGCTGTAACTTTTATTGCGTTGTTGTTTTGGAAATGCAGTCTCTCGCGAGAGAGTTGCTTGCGTTGCGCTGCATTTTGAACCCTTGCGCTCAGTTTTGGATGAGCATTCAAAGTAATAAGTTTGTTGTGTAGAGCCTATTTAAGAAAGTTAAAGTGCGATCCCTCTAAGAGGCAATTTATAGGTAAGCAATTGAAATAAATTTTAATATAAATTTGGTAAGTAAGTAAAAATGTATGGTAAGCAAAGGGCAAACTATTTTAATATATTTGGCTATTAATAATATTGCAGGCCGCAAATACCATCCTTCTCTAATATTAATTTTTATTTTCGATTGCAGGAATAATTTCAGGTATTGTTGATAATTTGGCAGTAAGTAAGTAAATTTTAATAACAATATATTAACTATTTAATAAAAATATGAATAATTTTATTTTTATCTTTTTTGTTTTCTTTTCTCTTTTTTGTTTAGGAAATATTTATAATGTTTTTTTTTCTCTTTTTTGTTTTCTTTTCCCTTTTTGTTTAGGAAATATTAATAATTTTCTTTTCGTCTTTTTTATTTTCTTTTCTCTTTCTTGTTTAGGAAATAAAATAGTAAAATAAATATGTAAGCATTTTATTTAAATAAAGAAGATTTTCTGAAAATAAAAAAAGTCCTTTCTTATTTTAAGAAAAAAGATTCTATATTCAAGAAAAGTACTTTCTGGATTTTAGGAAAATTTCTCAATTTGATGGCAACTTTTCTTGATTTTAGAAAAGTATTTCTGCTTTTCAGAAATTTTTTTCCTATATTTTAGAAAATTCCTTTCTAAAAAATACGGAAAATCGCCATCGACTGAAATTCATGGCGAATTTCTTGATTCAATGGCGATTTCGGGCTGTTTTTTTTTTGAGTGTAGTGTGTTCGTCCTGTAGCCAACTTCAACCGATGATTTAGTTGCATTTAACATGGAGGATTGGATTGGACTGAATTGAATATACCTGAATACGGGGACAAGTTCTACAGAGCGCATTCAATTTTTATTAAAGCCATAGACAATATGGGTGGTCAAGATCATGAGGACCCGTCGAACATTTTGCTATTAAGTACAGTGGAACGTCTATTTGAGGGACGAGACCAACTTCTGAACCCAATTCATACCTCATCGGGAGCAGCTAATTTAAGGTTTGAGAAAATTGGAATTCCCACATGTTCTGGCAAATGCGAGGATTGGATCCAGTTTAGTGATTTGTTCTTTAGCTCAGTAGATAATAACGAGAAGATCTCCAAGTGCCAAAAATGTCATTATCTGAAATCTTATTAAACATATTGCCGTTTGTAACGATAATTACCAAGAAAACGCCAATCGATCGATCATTTCTTTAGAATTTTCTTTCGTTGCCAACCGCTAACAATTTGAATATTGCAGAGTTGACTCTGCCGACGAATGTATTCGAGGCCTTCAGGCGCTGAACTGACAGCCGCGATGGGTGGCTAATTCATATTTTGCTATTAAAATTAGGCCCCGAAATCAAACAAGCTTGGGCTAACTGTAGTGTGTCGTCCAAGGAAGACGTTACCATAAATGATCTATTCGCTTTTCTTTTCGCTCATTGTGATACTTTGGAATCCTGTCAGGATATAAACGTAATACAACCCAGAGTAGACGCCGCCAAGCCGGTTATCATGCAAGTGGATCAAATCAGTCTTCTCGCGACTGTATATTTTGTCAAGGACAGCACAATATATATATCAAAGCCCTGGATGTCGTAAACCGCAGTACCTTCGCCAGGGATACTAAGCTTTGTTTTAATTGCGTAAGTCGATCTCATCAAAACAGGGATTGTAATTTTTCGAACACTTGCCGTCAATGCAACGCTAAGCATCACACGCTAGTCCACCCGGAAGAGTCTAGATCGATTCCGTTGGCCTCCGCCCATATGTCTGCGGCTGAGGTTAATATAGTTCCTTCGATTGATCATGATGCTGATAAGAATACTGCTGCTGTCAGCCATCATACTGTGGAGAGGTCCAACAATCAAGCCCTACTGCCAACTATTCTTGCCAATGTTATTGACACATGTGGCAACAAGACCTCATGTAGGTTATTACTCCATACTAAATCAACAATAACCATGGTAGCTGAGTCGTTTACCCAAAGGATTGGAATTCCACGCACGCATGCTCGCATCTCAGTTTTTGGATTAGGTGCTAACCCGGCTGGAGTTAGCCAAGGTCGCGCTAGCTTCACTTTGGTTTCAAGAACCACGACTGCATCATTGGAGGATGCAGTTCTCTGACCTCCTTGATTCCCGCTCAGCAGGTCAAGTCTAGCGCTTCTATCTGGAACAAGATTCGCAGCTTACCGTTAGCTGACCCAACGTTTGGAGGACCGGGAAAAATCGACGCTTATTTTGATTGGGTTATTACAGGTAGCTATAATGATTGTAGCGAAGCATCTACGCACGCACAAGTCCACCACGCTTACGAAAATCTTCGTTTCCTAAGTTCGCTCCTTCATGGATATGGATGAGGTGCATACGACCAAAGCGACAATTGACGCCAATGATTCTGCAGACTGTGCATCTTGAGGAATACTTCCAAAGGGCCTCTTGGACCATCCCATTTGGTGGAATGGACATGCTAGGAGCTCAAAGAAGCTGGGTTGACAAAAATGAAATTTTTGAACTTTTAAAAGCGGAATCGTTTGCCCATCTTTTGCCCACCAATTAATTTTTTTTGCCCACGTCTAGTTTTCAAGATATAAAATTTCGAAAATTTTCGAAAAACAAAAATTTTTGGAATTCAATTTTCTTTTTTTAATCGTAAGAGAATCGTTTGCCCACCTTTTAGAATTTTGAAAAAGTTGATACTTTAAGAGTTATGTTAATTATAAGTTAATCCTTAAGAAAAAATCGTTTGCCCACCCCTTAAAACTAAATATTTTTGCAAAAAAACGATTGCCCACCTCCTAAAACTAAAAATAATCGTTTGCCCACCCCTTTAAAATAATTTTTTTTTGAAAATAAACGTTTGCCCACTACTTAAAACTATGTTTTTATGCAAAAAACGTTTGGCCACCTCTTAAAACTTAAAATAATCGTTTGCCCACCCCTTAAAACTAAATATTTTTGCAAAAAAACGTTTGCCCACCTCTTAAAATTCAATTTGGTTTACCATGAAAATTTTGTATTTAATTCTTACATCTTTAAAATAAAATAATCATAACACACGTAGTTAAACCTAATATGTATCACTCGGCTTGCGTATATGTCGGGGAATTGAAGTCATCCCTGTGCAAGTCGTCGTTGTTGGTCGCTTTATCGTCCGATTTCTTATTTTCCATACTCGGTCCTGGCGGATGCAGCGAGTCTTCGTTGCCTTTGTTGCTCATCGTTGTCTCTTAGAACTTACAGCTCGGAACTCTTAGACTTACGCGTGACCCTTTCACGCCGGAAACCAGAAGGAGAAGGAGAATGAAAGAGACCAGATCTAGCAACGCATACGAAGCCACACACAGCCCCAGTTCGCAAAACTGAGTCTCCATTCTACCAGGACTAGTATTTACCAACACCACCCAACCACCCATGGTCATACCTTAAAGTCTCGTGCCTATCGATATGCCACAGTACTTCCTCTCCGACATATATATAACAATATGGAATGTCATTTTCGTTGTAAACGCAGTTAAATTTCTCCATTGTCTGCACATATTATCGTGAACTTCCCAAGATCCCGTTACTCTACGGCAATATGAAATATAATGTCCAATTCCAGATCCTTGTGCTGGGACGTATTCAATGGCACCACTGAGAATGTATTTTCTATTCTGTATTACTATTTCCTGTGGTATCTGTAGCAAGCTTGCAGATCCTGTTGAGCCCGTTGAGGATTTTCAATGGAACGCACTATCCGTCGCAAATTCTATGTCTATTATGACATGAGGTCCTGGATCTCTTTCAAGGATCTCTTCTCCGTAGCATCTTCTGCATATATTTGCGTTAACCCAGCTTCTTTGAGCTCATGCTAGGCTATCTCAATCACGTTTAACCTTGCCACCCGTTAAGGCTATGTTTGTTCTGTCGACAGAAGAAGTGGCATCCCTGGAAGTAAAAGCTGATCCTAAGGTTAAACCTACACATTTCCGACGACGGAAATTCACTTAACTGTATGATCAACAAAACCTGCTCATGGTCTCGTTCGTTGGAGATACTCAGTTGCTGCATTCGTTTCATCGTCTTCGTGGGAGGAATCAACTTTCGCCGTTTCTGTCGGCGTGGGAGCTACAATATGCCCGGTCTCGGATATTCACCCGTGTTCAAAAGGAGTTCTTCAAAGTGGAATACAAGCAGTTAAGCACCGAACAGCCATTAAAAAAGATCTCGAAGTTGATCCGCTACACCCCTTTCTTAGACGAGCAGAGAGTAGTACGTATTGGTGGTCGCATCGATAATTCTATGGCTAATTATGAAGCAAAACATCCCATAATCCTGCATAAGGAATCTCCTATACCGGCTTTATTAGTTCAACATCAACATGCTGCATCGCTACATGCTGGAGTCGAATACACTTTTCATAGTCTACGACAAAGGTATTGGATTCTAGGAGCTCGAAACCTCGTCCGCAAAACCATATTTAATTGCAGAACATGCTTCTGCGACTACGACATACGAGTTCTCATTTAATGGCTGATCTACACGAGTTTCGAGTTCAACCCGCCCGCTGGTTTCTTCACACTGGATTAGATTGTTCTGGACCTGTGACGATCAAAGCCTCTACAGGTCGGACACCAAAATTTGGTAAAGCTTGGTTTGCCATCTTCGTTTGTCATCTTCGTTTGTCTCTCAACAAGAGCGATACTTATTGAACTATCGTTCCTATGGCGAAATTCGAAAACATTTAAAAAGACTCATATCCCAGAGTAGAAGAGAATACAATAAAAGTCAACGAAGCAATAATTTATTTCCTATTATATTTCCATTAATTTTCCGATCGTTCCTATGGCAGCTATATGATATAGTTGTCCGATTTTGAAAAAATTTTATTCGAAATTCAGAATTAGATAAAAAATGGCATTTCCAAAAGTAGGAGGTTCTAGGTTCAAAAACACCCAAGATATAATTTTTTTACATTTTTTTCCCCCGATTATTTCTATGGGAGCTATATGATATAGTTGTCCTATCCGGCTCGTTCCGACTTATATACTTCCTGTCTCTATATACATAGAGTAAGAAACTATATAGAGACACCATTTGCTCTGCCCGAACCTCTGCCCAAGCTCTGCTGATAGCCAATTCAAGGCCAAGTTCGATGCGAATTTCTGTGCGAAGCAACAGCAAAAGTGGTGAGAGTCCACATACAAAAACAAATCAGTGAGTGAGAGCGGTGCAGATATATAAAATCCCATAAAACTCACCATGGGCCCAAAATGCATGTTTGAATCGAACATAGTAAAAATTAGGGAAATTCTCGTTTTTCGCCTAGGTGGCATCATTGGCGAATTCGCCGAAGAGAGCAGCAGGGCAAATGGCGTCTCTATACATTATTACTCTATGCCGTCGGCGACACTGTCGGCCTAGTGATGATGTTGTGATGAAATTCATCACCTGTTCCTCACTATTTTTAGGCGCTCATTCACTGCTTGTTCAGCACCTTAATTTCGTAAAGAGATCGATTTTGAGAGAGGGGGTTGGTGAGAGAGTCGATTCTGCCGCGGCGCTGCCGGCGTCGAAGCCGACGCAGTGCTATTAAGCGCTTGGTCTGAATTCGGGAACTGAGTGCAGCGTTTCGTGTACATATGTATATGTATGTACATTGTACACATGTATTTCTTTTTTGGAATTTCACGTATAAAAAGTTTGCACCGGAATTAAAAAATGGCAGCAATACTTGGAGCGTGCCGAATTGGGATAGGTCGTGACATCATGTAAATTTCTAGAACTGCAGCTTCACACACCCTAATGCAAGCGTAAGCCAAGTTTCGAAGAGTTTTACTTGCAAACATACATATGCACACAAATACTTTGTTTTTGGAATTTCACGTAAACAAGTTTTAACAGATTTATAACATAAATATACATATGCATACATATATTTATACATATTTATTCTCACCATAAAACACAACGAAATTAATAGTTCATTCAATTCATCCATTCTAAAATAGTGGTACCACTCAGCTATACTGAAAACTCTTGCAGTGCGACCAGCTTTCGTTACAATTTTTTGCCACCAGGGGTTCGCAACACTAAAAGTATTACGTTAGGGTAACTATTTCAAAATAGTAGAATAACTATTTAAAATAGTTTCAATAGCAAAAACAAATACACAGACGACTATTTTTATTGTTAAAGTACTATTTTTTATAGTTACTGAACTATCTTTATTGGTTAATTTTACCAAGTAAATTTTTTTGTGTGTAGTCCTTTTCCGATCCTTCGAAATCGTGCCTTGAGGTGGCCAAAAGCGTTCTCCACCACTCTTCCAGTCTTCGATAGGTTGTAATTGAAAGCCTTCTGTTCCTCGTTGGCTTCTACGGAAAACGGATAGGGTTTCATAAGATTCTTCGAAAAACGAAATGCTGAATCTCCCAAAATAAGAACAGGGACTTCGACATCATTAATTATTCTGGAATGTTCATCCATTAACTCGGACTCGTCGATAATCCGCTTTAGATTTGACTTCTCAAATATCTTCGAGTCGTGGCACCGACCCGGACTGCAGACGCTTATGTAGGAGAATCTATAGCGATAGTCGACCATAGCAAAAAGCACGGTTGAATACCAACCCTTGTAATTATGGTAGTCCACAGATTCCTTAGCATGAGGTCGCACTTCGATGTGGCAGCCATCTATTAGGAATAGTTTTTTATAAGTATATATAATCGACAGTTTCAATATGCACTTACCAATTACTCCAAAGCATTGTGGAAAACCAAT
The DNA here is from genome assembly GCA_037075205.1 of Drosophila prostipennis. Classification (NCBI taxonomy): domain Eukaryota; kingdom Metazoa; phylum Arthropoda; class Insecta; order Diptera; family Drosophilidae; genus Drosophila; species Drosophila prostipennis. The sequence goes on along the minus strand of JBAMCJ010001191.1, from coordinate 23,856 downwards.
GTCCTCAAAACCCTTTACATTTTTTAAAATGGCCTCCTGGGTTAAAAAATCAGGCGGAAGGTACTCCGGAGCAAGTTTAACAATGACTTCCCGTGTAAACTCATAAAGGATTCGACACACGATCGGCTTGGATACGCCAAACAAACACGCAATCGTACGGTACTCAGCAGAGGACCCAAGAGTGTACAAGGCTATCGCTATTCTCTTTTCCAAAGGAATTGCCATGCGAAATGGTGTGTCCTTCTTTTGGAGGTTTGGTAGGCGTTCCACTAGGGTATCAAAAGTTATTTTTTCCAAGCGAAAATGTTGCTTGAAGAACTCTTCCGAATTATTGGGTACATCCTGCTCCCAAAAGGTTCCAAATCGTGGCTGATTTAAATAAAAATTAATAAGAAGTTTGCGAAAACTAGTTAATTTATTACCAAGGCCCAAACACTCCGAGATGGACGACTTCTAAAGTTCCGGAAGGATTCTATGGACATCCCTGCTAAGCTCATCAGCCTTACCATTGTTTTATTATAATGGTCAGCCACAGCAATCAGCAACGCTTCAATATCTTTTTTTTCCATATTTTAAAATTTTCCTCTGAATTTTGTCACAAATGAAAATCAAAACGAAGGCCAACTGACATAACCCGAAAAATAGGGTTAACCATGTGGAAACACTTGTTTGGAGTAATGGGGTTATTGGCTCACTCGATAGGTTACCCCACATAGTGTGACTAGACTATAAGAAGCGATAATATCGTGATAGTATCGATGGTCATCTCGAAAACATCGATGGAGCCAATATCGATGTTTTCACAGCTCTAGCCCGTTTCACACGGATGGACTCTATCGAAGTTGTTACAGAAATCTCTTCCAACCGAAGACGGTTGGTTTTGTGCATTGATCTACGTAAGAACTATAACAGATTTCGGCTATTAACAGAAGCTTCAAACTAAAACATTATAATATATTAGGGGGATTCCCTAAACTGTTGAATTGCTGAATTGTTGAAAATTCAACAAAAAATTTCAGCAATTAAGGGAACGACCGAAAATGGTTCCTGTTGAATTTTCAAACAGCTGTTATTTGTTGAAAAATTTCAGGAAACTTAAAGCATGTAAAATTTGATTTATTATTGCTAGTTACTGTCTAAAAGTGTTACCAAGGTAAAAAGAACCACAAATATGCTTTCTAATAGCCTCTTCCCATAGAGTCCATCCGTGTGAAACGGTTGGGATTTTTGACGAATGTGAAACTCGTGTTCCCACAGAACTCCATCCACCATCTACCATCCGATAACAGCTGACTTAAGAGCAGTTGCTCAACTCAACATTGACGAAGGGGGATTTTAACTTGGCAAAACTGGCGTAAAATTGCGTTTTCCTAAACTTATTGTAAAATAATATAATAAATAGCATAAGATAATAGTTTAAAACATATCTGAGCTTTTATAACACATTCTATAACGATTATGCATACATATTGCTGACTGGGGGAGAGCCTAACCTCCCGTACCCCACACTCCGCTCTTACTACGCCTCTGTCTAGCCAATATTAATGTGAAAAATTTTGTAAACAAAACCAAATTTGTGCTGTTTTGGTAATTTATAGCAACTTTGGAACTTTATAGGAGTACATAGTACACTTTTAATTAATATTTGTTAGTATTTACGAATTGCAGAACATATTCTGAGACTTCGCTGCAAACATTGATGTTTTCGTTTGCAGAACATTTTAAATTTTGTCCCGCACATAGCAACTTGTTGGCGAATGCTTTTCCGCTCATAACAAACTACAAATAATTCCACCAAAGCCAAAAAACAATGAAGTTGAGCATTATTTATTTTTTTCCCGCCATTGATTTGATTTGTTCTCGTAGTCAACGTTCCATTTTTCACAGTCAAGAGGAAGAATTCAGAGTTGCACCGAAAAAACATCGCCTAACTATCGCATAAAAGAGCCCGTCAAAGTCCGTTAAAATTGGATGGCGGACTAACTGGGAAATTTTCGGAACGGCAAAACCTTACGGACCATCCGTTCAACGGATGGTAGACGGTGGATGGAGCTCTGTGGGAAGACCCTATAAGTTGATTTTAAAATAAATAATGCGTACTGGTGATACTAAAATGTTACAGAGTTGCCACAACTTTTAAAAAAAGGTGACAACTCTGGCTTTTCAGCAATTCAACAAAATTTTCAGCAGCCTCGAGGCTGTTGAATTGCTGAAATTTCTGAAAGTTGACTTTGTATGGAACAGCTGATTAACAGCTGACCAAAACTCAACAATTCAGCAATTCAACAGTTTAGGGAATCCCCCTATTATTATTCCCGATACTCGTAGAGTAAAAACGTATATTGTACACGGGGAAAAGTATGTAACATTTGAAAGGTAGCGTTCCCCACCCTATAAAGTATTTATTTTCTTAATCAGGATCACTAGTCGAGTCCATCTAGGCTATGTCCGTATGTCTGTCCTTGTGAATGCTAAGATCTCGAAAATCGTAAGAGCTAGAGTATTGCGGTTTTGTGTTTAGATACCTTAGCTTTCCATTCAGCGCAAGTTTGTCATGCCAATGTGCCACGCCCACTCTAACGCCCACAAACCGCGAAAAGCTGTGACGACCACAGTTTTAAAACTTGACTGAAAATTTTACTGAAATGTATTTGTTTCTTCAATACCTATTAGTTGACCTAAAAAAATTGTCAAAAATTGTTTCCATCCTTCCTATGGCAGCATCATTATTATGCATAGTTGTAGTATTGCGCGATCTGCAGTGTCTCGTCGTCACTCCTTAGAATTTTGTCTAGTGCGTGAGTGCGTGAGCGGCGGTGTTTCTTAATCATTCGCGAGTTCGAATCTGTTCACTTCGCCTCCTCTTCGAATGTGCCGCGGTATTTCTCGACCGAGCCTCGTCTGCTACCTCAAAATTAATTGCGCGAGTAGAGGCTATGCGTTCGGCATTTCGAGTCTTCAACTGCGATGAATTTCGAGCGTATTGGAATCTACTTCGATTGATTTCGGCGTTGTTCCTGTGAGGACGAAGATATACGCGGCATTTTTAATCATTTTTAACAATTTTTCATAAAAAACTTTTTTTATTGTTGATCTGTTTTAGCGTTAAACTGAACCGAAAACTTTTTATGCCGTACCCCTTACTGATGTACATACTGTAGTATTTTTTCGGTATTCAAAAAAATTATATATTCTGTTCGCACGGGATACAGCATTTAGCCTTTCTAATTTAAGCCTAGTACTCAGTTCGGCTAAGAGTTTTACTAGTCGAAAAATATTAATCTTTTAGTGTGGCCGAAGTTCATTCGCATTGCATGTAGCATGGTCTTACTCTCAATCAGCTGGGTTTGTTGACAAACAGCAAACATCGACTGGCGCCAATTTTAAAATATTACAAAATGTTGGGCCGACCTGGGTCGCAAGCTTTAAATTTGCTGTTGGCATGGCGATATGTATTGCCGCAACTCCCACAAGCAGTTTTCCATTGGTTTTTAGGGTTTCCCCTTCATTTATAATTTGTTATGGGCACACAGGACAAAGTGGCAAATTGTGTGAGGGCTTCCAGGTCCTCGGATTTCCCTTAGTGCTTTGGAGCAATGGGTATGTTCTGAATTTTGGTTTTGTTTTTATGCTCATGCATAATCACAATTTGCAGATAGATGCCACATAAAGATCAAGTCGCCCGCTAAAAGTACTTCACTTTAGATTATCACAATTATAAAAATTGGTATTCTACTGTGCTGTTTGCCCTAGTCCATTATCGGTATGGTATTGCAAATTTAATGAATCTCCTCTAATAAATGGCTTAGTTATAGATGTCCAGGTCGTGTACATTACTCGCAGATTTTTGAGAAGTCCTCATTAAAAAGAACTATTGAGGAGTCGAGGCTGTTCAAAGACAATTCGAAAATGATCAACGGGATTATCGTTTCAGTAATGATTTCGGCTTTTAAGTTCACGAAGACGGTGATGAAGCCCTATCCGTTTTGTTTAGACGCATCAGAAAATCGGAGCTGTTTTAATCTAATCTTTTAAAAGTGCGGCGTGTTGTCGAAAATGGCTTTGGACAGTTAAAGGGCACAAAAGTACATTTCAAGAGAGTTGAGAATTTGAATTGCCTTCGCATCGAGAGGAGCCTGATCGTGCAGTAGCGTTTGAAAATATGGATGATTCTGCAGAGTCTATTCGCAATGCCTTAAGTCAATATTTCAGTGAAATTGGGCAATAAAAAATAAACAATTTATTTTATAAATTATGTTTGTGCATTTGTGTTATTTTAAATAATGTAATAATCATGATGGAAAGATTTAATTTCCTCCACAATTTTTTTCATGGAATCGGCCATTCCCTCCATCGTTTCAGATCTGCGGATCTCTTGTTCCTAATTATTGATGCGCTGACGCTTTGCTGTTGAAGCAGATGTTGATCTGTGCTGATCGAGGACAAATATAAACAAAAAAAATTAATAGACTATTTTTACAAACCACTCCGAATATTTACCACTGCTTTCCGAAATTACATAGCTTATCAAAGTTCACCACATGAGAGACCGACAAAATTCGGTCAATTTGGTTGTATAATGGCCAGCTTGACGGTGTTCCTCCACTGGGACGGATTTTATCGCGTTCTTGTCTATTCAAAATTATAAATAAATATCCGACACCTTGAATTTTTAGGATAGTTGCTTGTATTTTTGCGTTCGGTTATCTATCTTAATTGTTACGTCCTTTCCAGTCGCGCCGAATTGGAATAGCTTGGCGGCCATTTCCCGGTGTATGTGTGAGTTCTTGCGACCTCCGCGCAATCCATCAAGGATATCAAACCAGACCTCGATGAGATGGTTTGTTGCCTCCTCTGTGCATTTGCACCTCTGAATACTTTCGATTTGCGCTATGATTTTATGCATTATTTATAATTATACCCGTTACTCGTAGAGTAAAAGGGTATATTGTATTCGTGCAAAAGTATGTAACAGGTAGAAGAAAGCGTTTCCGACCCTATAAAGTATATATATTCTTGATCGGGATCACTAGCCGAGTCGATCTAGTCATGTCTGTCTGTCCGTCTGTCCGTCTTTATGAACGCTGAGATCTCGGAAACTATAAAAGCTAGGAGATTGACATTTTGCATGCAGATTCTAGGAGCTCCTACGCAGCGCAAGTGTGTTTCAAAATGGTGCCACGCCCCCTCTGACGCCCACAATAGCTTATAAACGATTTTAAAAATTTAAATATTTCGGAAAAGTAAAAATGCAGTTTTGTTGTGTTTATCAATACCTATCGAAATGTAGAAGAAATTTTTTAAATCGGACCATTCGTTTAAAACTTATGCCTGATCAAAGTTTTTATATCCCTTGCACTCCCTTTAGCTGAGTTACGTTTATTAGATAGTCGGGACACCAACCTGACTATAGCGTTCTCTCTTGTTATACCCGTTACTCGTAGAGTAAAAGGGTATATTGTATTCGTGCAAAAGTATGTAACAGCTAGAAGGAAGCGTTTCCGACCCCATAAAGTATATATATTCTTGATCAGGATCACTAGCCGAGTCGATCTAGCCATGTCTGTCTGTCCGTCTGTCTGTCTGTCCGTCTGTCTGTCTGTCCGTATGAACGCTGAGATCTCGGAAACTATAAAAGCTAGAAGATTGGTATTTGGCATGAAGATTCTTGGAGCTTCTACGCAGCGCAAGTTTATTTCAAAAAGGTGCCACGCCCCCTCTAACGCCCACAATAGTTTATAAACGATTTTAAAAATTTAAATATTTCGGAAAAGTAAAGATGCAGTTTTGTTGTGCTTATCAATATCTATCGAAATGTAGAAGAAATTTTATAAATCTAACCATTCGTTAAAAAGTTATGGCTCATCAAAGTTTATATCTTCATCTCCCTCGCACTCCCTTTAGCTGAGTGACGGGTATTAGATAGTCGGGACACCAACCCGACTATAGCGTTCTCTCTTGTTTTTATACTCACTTCAGTTATAATTACAGGTCCGATTTGAAACTTCAAGTAGATGTACATAATAAACATGTACACCACCTACACCACGTGCACAATATAAGGAAATTAAAATAAGATGACAAACAAGAACGGAGAACAACAACACAAGGGGGACGTGGCGTCACAGAAACAACCGGCATAATTCCGATTACCACCAAAGCATCATTTTTGTATTTTCTGGATTTGAGGAATTTTTTTTTGTATTTAGAAAAAAATTTGTCTTTATTAAAAAAAAACCATATTTATATTATTTAGAAAACCCTTATTTCTAAATTGTAAGACTTATTTTTTCTACTTTTTCGAGAAAAATTTCTAAATAGCAGTTCTTTTTTTTGTATTTGTGAGGACGCTTAAGGCGCCCCACATTCCTACATGTATTTCTCAGCCTTTGGAAAGGCATTATTATGTTTCTGCCATTGAAGGCCTTATTTTACGTTTAAGATCTCAAATATATATATAAGTGTTAAACCTAAGTTATTCTAGTTTCAAATAAGCGCGCGCGGGCTGGCCAGTGTTGATCAGCAGGATCGGTCAGCTGGCCAGTTGGGGCGAATGCCAATAGTATCGATAAGTTATCGGAATCACCCGTAAACGAGCACTACGGGCTGTTAAGTGCAAACTTGCTGTTAAGAGCAACCCTGCGGTCTGTTAGGCGCAAACTTGCTGTTAAGAGCAACCCTGCGGGCTGTTAGGCGCAAACTTGCTGTTAAGAGCAACCCTGCGGGCTGTTAGTCGAAAAAGGATGGCTACGTGGCACAGCGATCGGCTGAGATCGCTCTCACTCTTTTCCGGCAGCCGAGCCGAACGGACCAGCAGCAGACCAGCGGAAGGGACACGCGGACGGTACCATCAGGCAGTAGTAAGTTAAGAAAAGAGAAAAGCCCACACTGAGTGCGAAGGTTAGGGAAATATAAAAGAAGTGAATAAAAGGAAGCTAAATTTGTGAATTTAAACCCCAAGCCTTGGTAATAAAATTTGGAGTGAAGTTCGCGGGTTAATTTGCGTCGGCCCCGTTTTCGTGTTGCGTTTCCGAGGCTTCCTCTGCGCAGCGCGGACGACGAGGCTGTACACGCGCTCATTTTCGTCAGTCAAGTTTTGTATTGCGTTTCCGAGGCTTCCTCTGCGCAATACGGACGCTTGTCGGACGGGAAAAGTTATCTGCGATCGCCCGCCTGTTCTCCCTTCGGTCGCGCACGCCCACGCGTTCCTGGCTCACCCACGCTTCGGCCCGGCCGAAAATCCCCGCGAGTAAATTTACGGAGACCCCGTTTTCGTGTTGCGTTTCCGAGGCTTACTCTGCGCAACGCGGACGACGAGGCTGTACACGCACTCATTTTAGTCGGTCAAGTTTTGGTATTGCGTTTCCGAGGCTTGCTCTACGCAATACGCATGCTTGTCGGACTGGAAAAGCTATCCCCGATCGCTCACGCGCACCCATGTGCACCCTCTCGCCCACGATCAAGCCCAGCTATGAAAACCCCAGTGCTAAGTTGTGTCGGCACAGTCTGGGGTTACGTGTCCAAGCGATCTACCCCACGTAGACGCGGAGACCTAGGCCGCGTGATCTCAAGAACCACAGTCCCGGCGGCAACTCCCAGTCCCATTTCGTCTCCTGTGTTTCTACAAATTTAACTGTAGAGGACTCTGGCCGGACTGAAGCCTATCCCAGCCTACGAAAAGTCCTTACAGTTTGGCGCCCGAGCAGGGACGATTCAGGACGACATAGGTATCCTGTAGGAGTTGGGTTTTCCGATATCAACCGCATGGCCTAAAGACCCATGCCCAGCCGTAGGATTTTTTTTTCTTGAGCACCCCTGACTTAAAAGTCCGTACTGCCACTTCCGACGACGCCAATCGCATTCACGCGCACCAAGAGCGGGACAACTGTGCCGCTAACAGACACCTCGCCAGGAGCACCCCGAGGCCAGCATCGACGTCCGCCGAACGCCTCAGCAGCGCCATCCACAGCAGTCACCGCGACGAGGGAACAATCACCACGCTAACCGTGGACCACGGATCACCCACCGCCTGGAGGCTCGCCGCTGCGTCAGCACCGATTACCTCAGCCAGTCGCTAGTCGGGAGACCTAGCCACACCCACCTCATCATCCAGCAGTCCCGTGACGCACGTGCATTTGGGGCGTAACTCAGCGCAACTCCTACATCGGCATCCACGTGACGCTCACCCGGAGGCCCAACCGCAGCGACACCCAGCCGCACAGTTCATCGGGTCGACCGATGAAAACGGACCTGGACAAGAAAGCGTCGGAGGACGCAGAACAGAAACCTGCTACGTCAGTCGCCGGACGGATCGAGGAAGAGAACTTTCCGGAATCCGACGACGAATCCACGACCCGAACCATGGGGGTCAGATGGATTTCCTACCGGCGCAAGGACGAGTTACAGGCCCTACTCAAGGAGTTTGGTCTGAACACACACGGCCAAGTGGACGAACTGCGATCTCGGCTCACATCGTTCATCGGAGGGTCCAACCACAGCCCGGCGCTCCGGGAACGCTTCGCAGCATTGGAGGCCATATATCCGGAGGCCCCCACCCAAAAGGTAGTGACCAGCCGGTCCACCTCACCGATGCCCGGCGCAGGCGACACCCTTCTCTCCGTGCCACCCCCGGATCACCGTCACACGAGTCCAGGACGTGGAATCCAAGGCTCCAACCCCACGGCCCACTCGCCATCACGGCCCATGACAGCGGCCGCGTTCGCCGAGAAGCTTCGGGGATGGGGCGTCCTTTTCGACGGACAGGCCGATCCCCTACACTTCATGGAGCGAGTGGAGGAAGGCGCTACAACCTACAGCGTACAGAACAGCGACATCCCGAGGGCCATCGCTGGACTGCTATCGGGCCGCGCCGAAGGCTGGTACCGAGCCTACCACATGCATGCCGTGCCCTGGGAAGCTTTCAAGCGGGACTTCCTGGAGTTTTTCCTCCCTCCACGGTACTACCAGCGCCTGGAGGATGCGATTAGGACCCGCCACCAACAAGGCGACGAGCCTTTCAAGTTCTACGTGGTAGAACTACGCCTGATGATGCAGCGGGCAAACTACTCGTTCGAGCAGGAGCTCGAACGGATCTACGAGAATCTGCTGCCGGAGTATCACCTCTTCATACGGCGCCATGAATTCTCCTCGCTGGAAGGGTTAACGCAGCTAGCCACCGCCTTCGAAATCGCACGGGACCGGGACCCAGTACGACACGCAGCACTAGTTCCACCCGCCAGTGGAAACTACACAACGAGGAACAGCCCTCCGTCCGGTCCCCGACAACGGGATCCCGTACTTCCAAGGATGACGTCCTTCAGCCCACCGAACCCAGCGATATCAAACAGGATGATCGCTCAGGAAGCCGAGCCACCTGTCGACGTAGCACGAGCCTGCAGCCGCTGCGGTGAAGTGGGACATTTCGTCCGAGAATGCCGGAAACGTGGTACCCGTACCATCGACTGCTGCCGACAGTCGGGAAACGCCCGGGGTCCTCGCACACGCAGGGAGCAGGCGGCGACCCACCCTGTGCTCCCCCAACACTAGATCCACCGCTCCGCTTGACGGGAGGCCGGATCGTCGCCACAGTTACCATCGAGGGTCAACTCTTCTCAGCGACAATCGACACGGGGGCCTCCAGAAGCTTCGTCAGCGAAGCAGTCGCTAACCGACTCGATTCGGGGCGAAATATCAAGGAAGTTCGCACCCGAATATCTCTGGCGGACGGATCCCCGAAGGAAGTCACCAAGGCCTTGCACGCACGGGTGCTCTTGGACCAACAACATGTCCGCATGACTCTGCTAGTCCTGCCAACGATATTGGACGAAGTGATCCTCGGGATTGACTTCCTATGCAGTATCCAAGCCACCCTAATCTGCGGTCAAGTGTGCCTGCAGCTAGCTCCACCCGCCACACGAAGGGCCAATCAAGGCCAAGCTATCCGAGCGACGCCCACGGCGGCGACCGCCCATCTTTCGGACACACCGACTCCTGCCCCGCGGACTCGAAAAGGCAACGAGGGAACCACACCGGGTCCCACACCCGCTCCAAGGCATAAAATCGCGTCGACACTGGGACGAAATCCAGTCCCCGTTCCAGCGGGACACCCGCCACTATCGGCCATCCCCGACGCTACCACGCGAAAGGCCAATCTCACCGTCGAGGAAGGCAAGTACCGCCTACATCCACTACCAGATGCCGCCGTTGCCAAGCAGAAAAACCCCTTTCGGAAGCACCCCATGGGCCAGGACCGCCTAGCCGTCACCACGATGGGAACGCTCCCCGACGACCCGGAAGTCCCGGAAAGCCCGCAAGGAATTGGGAAGTACCAACTACTTGCCCAACCGGATGCGGAGTACGCCCAGAGGCGGAACCCGTTCCGGAGTCACTGTCCTCACGAACACTTGGCCACAGTCGCGGAACCCCCGCAGGAAACACTAGTGCAGGAAGAACCTCTCGACGCAACAACCCTCCGGTTCCTTCACGAGGAGCTTCGGCATTTCGACCATCTTCAAGGAACAACGGATATCGCCGAGCATACCATCACCCTTCGGGATGATAAACCGCTGAAACAGCGGTATTATCCCAAGAACCCGGCCATGCAGCGTATCATCAACGAGCAGGTGGACGAACTGCTGCAGGACGGGCGAATCGAACCCTCTCGAAGCCCGCACAGCGCACCGCTGGTGTTAGTCCGAAAGAAGACCGGGGACATGCGGATGTGCGTTGACTATCGTCAACTCAACGCACACTCCATACCCGACGCGTACCCTCTTCCACGTATTAACCATATCCTGGAACGCCTGCGGAACGCTCGGTTCATCTCCACGTTGGACCTCAAAAACGGGTATTGGCAGATCCCCATGGCGGAAGGCAGCCGAGAATGCACCGCGTTCACTGTCCCTGGGCGTGGACTCTTCCACTGGAAAGTCATGCCCTTTGGACTCCATTCCGCCCCAGCGACCTTCCAACGGGCTCTGGACAGCGTTATCGGCCCCGATATGGAGCCTCACGCCTTCGCTTACTTGGACGACATCATCGTCATCGGGGCAACGTGGGAGGACCATGCATACAATCTGAGGGAAGTCTTCCGGCGCCTCCGAAAAGCGAACCTACGCTTAAATCGGGGTAAGTGCAAGTTCTTCCAAAGAAGATTAGTGTACTTGGGTCACCTGATTAGCGAGGAAGGCATCAGGACAGACCCCGACAAAATCGCGGCGATCCAGGGGCTACATCCCCCGACTAACGTCAAGGAACTCCGCCGCCATCTCGGAATCGCATCTTGGTACAGGCGTTTTGTCCAAGACTTTGCCTCCCTAGTGCAACCCATGTCGCGACTCCTGAGGAAGGGAGTAAAGTGGATCTGGGACGAGCCCCAACAACAGGCGTTTGATTCACTTAAGGCGCGACTGACGGCCGCCCCGGTGTTGACCTGCCCAAACTTCGAGTATAAGTTCCAACTCCAGACGGACGCCAGCGACCAAGGACTCGGCGCGGTGCTCACACAGAACATCGAGGGCGACGAGCGGGTAATCGCCTACGTGAGCAGACGACTCGAGCGGGCAGAGGAGAACTACTCGGCCACTGAAAAAGAGTGCCTCGCCATTGTGTGGGCCATCCGAAAGTTACGTTGCTACCTGGAGGGTTATAAGTTCGACGTGATCACGGATCACCTGGCGCTCAAATGGTTAAACTCCATTAACAATCCAACAGGCCGCATAGCCCGGTGGGCACTGGAACTCCAGCAGTACCAGTTCGACGTACTCTACCGCAAGGGTAAATACAATGTGGTCGCCGACGCCCTCTCCCGGCAACCACTCGGAAGACTCCATCTACTCGCGGAACTTAAGTGCGACTGCAAATGGGTGCAAAAGATGCAGGAACAGGTCCAAAAGCGTCCCGAGAAATTTCCGGACTACTCTCTGGATAATGGACAGCTTTACAGACACATAGGGCATCCCACAGACGTCAGGGTAGGAAACCCTTGGAAACTGTGCGTGCCTCGAGAACAACGTCAACGCGTGCTTAGAGAATGCCACGACCACCCCTCCGCCGGTCACCTGGGCATCCGCAAGACGCTCCGAAGGATCGCCCAACGTTACTTCTGGCCTGGACTTCGCCGGGACGTGGTACGGTATGTCACTAGCTGTCTGACATGTCAACAGTACAAGGTTAGTCAGTGCAAACCAGCCGGCAAGATGCTCACTCGCCAACCTACGGAGCCGTTCGCGCTCGTCGGAGCCGACTTCGTTGGACCCCTTCCCCGGACCCGGCGAGGAAACACTATGCTCCTTGTTTTCATCGATCTGTTCTCCAAGTGGGTAGAACTCATCCCATTGAAGAAAGCCACGGCCGCTCAACTGGAGTTCGGATTCCGAGAAAGGATCCTCTCTCGCTTTGGAGCCCCCCGGAGGTTGATTTGCGACAACGGCACGCAATTCACCAGCCGAACCTTCCGGGCGTTCTGCCGGAACAACGGTATTCAACTGGAATATACCGCTCCGTACTCCCCCCAGCAAAATCCGACGGAGCGCGCCAATCGCACTATCAAAACAATGATAGCACAATATGTGAACCAGGATCATCGGACATGGGACCAGCTACTGCCTGAGATCTCCCTCGCCATCAACACCAGCATCTCAGACAGCACGGGGTATAGTCCCGCTTACCTAGTACAAGGTCGGGAGCCCAGGTTGCCAGGCGCCCTCTTCGATGCGGTCGCACCTAGTTTGCATGCCTCGCCATTGGACCCCACGGAACGAACCAAAAGGCTTCAGGAAGCTTTCCGCACCGCCCTGGAAACCAACCAGATAGCTTCCCAAGAACAACGTCGACACTACGACCTGAGGCGACGCGAGTGGCGGCCCCGACTAGGCTCACAGGTGCTAGTTCGTCTTCACCATCTGTCCAAGGCCAGCGAGGGCTTCAACGCAAAACTTGCACCGAAATACGCGGGTCCATTTAAGGTAGTGAAATTCCTATCGTCAAATGTAGTAAGACTACAGCAAGTAGACGGCCGGAAGAGACGGACAGCTGGCATAGGCGACCTAAAGGAGTATCACCCGCGCGAAGAACAACACGACGACGCTACAGAAGACCCCAGAAGGAGCGACTCTCCACACGCACCCGATGACGTGCCCGATACAACTCTACAAGGGTAGACGTAAGTGGCGTACCAGTCAATAAGCTACCTTTAAGCGGAAAATTTGTATCGAATAGGCTAGTTAAAGATAGTTTAATCTTCGCACTCAGGCTAGGCAAGCTAGGTAACGTAGTCCTAGGCTAACCATTTAAGCACCTTTCAGAATCAACACATGCAACAATGGACATAGAGCCCGAGGATCCCTATCGAGAGGAGGGGGTGTACCGACCAGTCGAACACCCAGAGGGCTACGTCACCAGCAGCAGCAGTGAGTCACAAGGCCAGGACTCGGTCTTGTCCTCCCACAGCCCGACTCCACCCCCGTTCAGCCCATGGCGAGGCCTAGGAACGCCCGAAGGACCCGCTGGCCGCACCCCCCCGGGCAACACCGACTCCGTGTCGACTCAGGCAAGGTCTCCAGATGCGAGCATTGCCGTCAGCGGCGAAGCGCCGGAAGTGTTCGAACCACTGACGGAAGACGAAGAGGAGCAGCCAACCACCCCCACGGTTGCTCGCCTGGCTCGACTACAAGTAGACGACGGAGACGAGCCCGGGACGTCGACCACCCACACCCTAGTCGGCGCATGGTTGCGAGGTCAGGACCATCACTCTTTCGCCCCCGGCCACCTGCAGCAATGCCTCTGGGAGGCCCAACAAAGCCCCCCCGCGAGCCCAACGTCCACAGACGACTCGGACGTCGGAGCCGACGACCGCTTCTGGAGGGACCGACCGCGAGCTCCACTCGAGCGCGCCATAGCCGAGGCGAACCGAGCCTGGGAAGGCTACGCTGGTGACATCGCCCCAGCTCCGGAGGAATCCGACGCCGAAAGTGGCCTCAGCTCTCGCCATGGAGACAGCAACGACGAGGGAGACGATGTACTCGACATCCACGCCGAGCAAGGCCCCGTCGCCCCCAATTTAGAGATCCCCGAGGAGCATGTTCCCGCTGTGGCCGACCAAACCCCACCCGGGACTCCAGCACGCGCCACACCACAGTCCACACCAAGGCGCGGCCAACCCGAGTCCCCACGGACACCCACCAGTGCTGGGCGCCCGCCCCTGGAGCTGTCACCCGGGCTCGGAACCTCCAAGCGGGAAATCCCACTCACACCCGGCCGGTCAATCCCCTCCGCGGTCTTGAACCAGTTCTTGGGAACCCCAGCACAGGCGGCGTCTCAAAGCGGAGACGAGGAGCCGGACCTCCAACTATTCCTGACCGGCGGGGAACAACAGGAGGTACTCCAAGCTCTCCAGGATGACCCAGCGGAAGACCCGGTCCGCAGTAATCCACACTGGATCGAGGCCCCAGTGGACTGGAGGGTGGACACCCCGAATCGCCGTCTTCCCCCCACTCTCGTCGCGTCCATCCAGACGCAGGATCGCCGGAGCGTGCGTTACCTTCGCCTCATCGACGGCGTCAAATTTCGAGTCAACGTGACCGCACGGGGGGAAATCAAGGTGACCCTCCGCCCACTTCTCTAACCACCCCGAAGTAAAGGGGGGTGTGAGGACGCTTAAGGCGCCCCACATTCCTACATGTAATTCTCAGCATCTCAGCCTTTGGAAAGGCATTATTATGTTTCTGCCATTGAAGGCCTTATTTTACGTTTAAGATCTCAAATATATATATAAGTCTTAAACCTAAGTTATTCTAGTTTCAAATAAGCGCGCGCGGGCTGGCCAGTGTTGATCAGCAGGATCGGTCAGCTGGCCAGTCGGGGAGAATGCCAATAGTATTGATAAGTTATCGGAATCACCCGTAAACGAGCACTACGGGCTGTTAAGTGCAAACTTGCTGTTAAGAGCAACCCTGCGGGCTGTTAGGCGCAAACTTGCTGTTAAGAGCAACCCTGCGGGCTGTTAGGCGCAAACTTGCTGTTAAGAGCAACCCTGCGGGCTGTTAGTCGAAAAAGCATGGCTACGTGGCACAGCGATCGGCTGAGATCGCTCTCACTCTTTTCCGGCAGCCGAGCCGAACGGACCAGCAGCAGACCAGCGGAAGGGACACGCGGACGGTATCATCAGGCAGTAGTAAGTTAAGAAAAGAGAAAAAGCCCACACTGAGTGCGAAGGTTAGGGAAATATAAAAGAAGTGAATAAAAGGAAGCTAAATTTGTGAAATTAAACCCCAAGCCTTGGTAATAAAATTTGGAGTGAAGTTCGCGGGTTAATTTGCGTTAATTTTCGTGTTGCGTTTCCGAGCTGCGCAGCGCGGACGACGAGGCTGTACACGCGCTCATTTTCGTCAGTCAAGTTTTGTATTGCGTTTCCGAGGCTTACTCTGCGCAGTACGGACGCTTGTCGGACGGGAAAAGCTATTTGCAGCCGAAAAGCCCCGCAAGTAATTTGCGTCGGCCCCGTTTTCGTGTTGCGTTTCCGAGGCTTACTCTGCGCAGCGCGGACGACGAGGCTGTACACGCGCTCATTTCCGTCGGTCAAGTTTTGTATTGCGTTTCCGAGGCTTCCTTTGCGCAATACGGACGCTTGTCGGACGGGAAAAGTTATCTGCGATCGCCCGCCTGTTCTCCCTTCGGTCGCGCACGCCCTCGCGTTCCTGGCTCACCCACGCTTCGGCCCGGCCGAAAATCCCCGCGAGTAAATTTACGGAGACCCCGTTTTCGTGTTGCGTTTCCGAGGCTTACTCTGCGCAACGCGGACGACGAGGCTGTACACGCACTCATTTTAGTCGGTCAAGTTTTGGTATTGCGTTTCCGAGGCTTGCTCTACGCAATACGCATGCTTGTCGGACTGGAAAAGCTATCCCCGATCGCTCACGCGCACCCATGTGCACCCTCTCGCCCACGATCAAGCCCAGCTAAGAAAACCCCAGTGCTAAGTTGTGTCGGCACAGTCTGGGGTTACGTGTCCAAGCGATATACCCCACGTAGACGCGGAGACCCAGGCCGCGTGATCTCAAGAACCACAGTCCCGGCGGCAACTCCCAGTCCCATTTCGTCTCCTGTGTTTCTACAAATTTAACTGTAGAGGACTCTGGCCGGACTGAAGCCTATCCCAGCCTACGAAAAGTCCTTACATATTTTAGAAAAAAACGCCTTTGATTTTAAAAACCTACTTTTTTGAATATAGACAAAATCGCCAGAGGCGCAAATTCATAGGCGATTTTCTAAAACCAAGGGCGATTTTAGCCGTTTTTATACCCGTTACTCGTAGAGTAAAAGGGTATATTGTATTCGTGCAAAAGTATGTAACAGCTAGAAGGAAGCGTTTTCGACCCCATAAAGTATATATATTCTTGATTAGGATCACTAGCCGAGTCGATCTAGCCATGTCTGTCTGTCCGTCTGTCTGTCCGTCTGTATGAACGCTGAGATCTCGGAAACTATAAAAGCTAGAGGATTGGTATTTGGCATGAAGATTCTTGGAGTTCTTACGCAGCGCAAAATTGTTTCAAGAAGGTGCCACGCCCCCTCTAGCGCCCACAATCGCTTATAACGATTTTACAAAATTTAAATATTTCGGAAAACTACAAATGCAGTTTTATTGTGCTTATCAATACCTATAGAAATGTAGAAGAAATTTTGTAATCGGACCATTCGATAAAAAGTTATGCCTGATCAAAGTTTATATCTCCCTCGCACTCCCTTTAGCCGAGTGACGGGTATTAGATAGTCGGGATACCAACCCGACTATAGCGTTCTCTCTTGTTTTTTTTGAGTGTGTACAATAAGTCTAAGATGACCAAAATCGGTTTACCAGAACCAAAGATAGAAAATAAAAAAGGGCCAAAAACCTTTTTTTACACTTAAAAAAAATTGACACCATACAAAAAACAAGAGAGAACGCTATACTTCTACATTTCGATAGGTATTGATAAGCACAATAAAACTGCATTTTTACTTTTCCGAAATATTTAAATTTTTAAAATCGTATATCAGCTATTGTGGGCGTTAGAGGGGGCGTGGCACCTTCTGGAAACAAACTTGCGCTGCGTAAGAACTCCAAAAATCTTCATGCCAAATACCAATTCTCTAGCTTTTATAGTTTCCGAGATCTCAGAGTTCATACGGACGGACAGACAGACAGACGGACAGACAGAGATAACTAGATCGACTCGGCTAGTGATCCTGATCAATAATATATATACTTTATGGGGTCGGCAATGCTTCCTTCTCCCTGTTACATACTTTTGCACGAATACAATATACCCTTTTACTCTACGAGTAACGGGTATAATTATAAGTGCCCATTTCTAAATCAGTGAGATGTTCTAAACCAAAAACTTAAGGTTGTCTTCAATTAGGGTGACGTCGATTTTTTTTCTAAACTGGTGTTAGCTACCAATTAGGAGAGCGTCAAATTAAACATCTTCAGGTACGAGTAAATGCAATGATTTAATGGTTGATAGACAAGTTTTTAGATTTTTCGTAAAAATAATTGTTATACCCGATACTCATAGAGTTAAAGGGTATATTGTATTCGTGCAAAAGTATGTAACAGGGAGAAGGCAGCGTTTCCGACCCTATAAAGTATATACATATATACTTGATCAGCATCACTAGCCGAGTCAACCTAGCCATGTCCGTATGTCCGTCCGTATGAACGCTGAGATCTCGGAAACTACAAGAGCTAGAAGATTGGCATTTTGCATGCAGATCCTTGGAGTTCCTATGCAGCGCAAGTTTTTTTCAGCCGAGGGCCTCGCCCCCTCTAACGCCCACAATCGCCTATACCAATTTTACAAAATTTTAATATTTTGGAAAAGTAAAAATGCATAAATATCTCCATCTCCCTCGCACTCCCTTTAGCTGAGTTACGATTATTAGATAGTCGGGACACCAACCCGACAACAGCGTTCGCACTCCCTTTAGCTGAGTGACGGGTATTAGATAGTCGGGACATCAACCCGACTAAAGCGTTCTCTCTTGTTTTTTTTTTGGCTACACACTTTTAACCTTTTGACATAAAGTACTTTTAGATTTTTTATCTCTAATCTCTAAAAGATTATAAAATGAAAGACCGATTTTTAAGGGGATACGACCACAGCCCAAACCGTAAGAGCTAGAGCAGCCAAATTTTTTCACAGTATTCCATTGGGGGCGTAGGCGACACCTAAGGTCCGATATGTCCCCCAGAGGCCCCAAACAGCTCCAACATCCATATTTTTAGCAAACAAAATTAGATTATTTAATGCTTAACTTCTGAAGTGTTTGGAATTTCGAAATTTGGAGTTTGCAGAATTTTAGATTTTGAAAAGGCCTAATTGGAAATCTAAAAGAAATTTCGATATCCCCCATAATTTGGGGGCTACATTTAAAATTAACTTTTCGATTTTCAAAATCTAAACCGCTGCTCCGATCAAGATGATTTTTGGACCATTAGTTATTCTATGGCCCAAATGCTTAAGTTTAATTTTTCAAGTTTTTAACATTTTTTTAAAGTATTTTTAACGAATTTATTTAGGTTTTGTAAGTTATCGCGTTGCATTTTGTAGGAGCCCAGAGAGCTGATGCCAAGAGAGCGACGGCCGAGAGAGCAACAGCCAAGAAAACTGATTATGGGGAGGGGTAGTGCTGTGAGGAAAAGGGGAGGGGAAAAGGGCAATTTAAGTTTAAGTTTGTTTTGGATTTTAACAAGAAAGGAAGCTAGCTTCGGCCAGCCGAAGCTTATATACCCTTGCAGATAATTCCTATTAATCACTAATATTCCGATCGTTCCTATGGCAGCTATATGATATAGTCGTCCGATTTTGAAAAAAATTTATTCGAAATTCAGAATTAGATAAAAAATGGCATTTCCAAAAGAAGGAGGCTCTAGGTTCAAAAACACCCAAGATATATTTTTTTTTACATTTTTCTACCCGATCATTCCTATGGGAGCTATATGATATAGTTGTCCGATCCGGCTCGTTCCGACTTATATACTACCTGCAATAGATATAAGACTTTTGGGAAAGTTTTAGCCCGATAGCTTTAAAACTGAGAGACTAGTTTGCGTAGAAACGGACAGACAGACGGACAGACGGACAGAAGGACAGACGGACATGGCTAGATCGACTCGTCTAGTGATGCTGATCAAGAATATATATACTTTATAGGGTCGGAAACGTCTCCTTCACTGCGTTGCAAACTTCTGACTGAAATCATAATACCCTCTGCAAGGGTATAAAAACTTATACTGCTGCCCCGATCAATATGATTTTCGATCAATAGTCACTTCTGTGGATCAAATGCTTAGGTTTTATTTTTCAAAAAGTATTTTTATACCCTTGCAGAGGGTATTATGATTTCAGTCAGAAGTTTGCAACGCAGTGAAGGAGACGTATCCGACCCTATAAAGTATATATATTCTTGATCAGCATGACTAGACGAGTCGATCTAGCCATGTCCGTCTGTCCGTCTGTCCGTCTGTCCGTCTGTCCGTCCGTCTGTCCGTCTGTCCGTCCGTCTGTCCGTCTGTTTCTACGCAAACTAGTCTCTCAGTTTTAAAGCTATCGGGCTAAAACTTTCCCAAAAGTCTTATATCTATTGCAGGTAGTATATAAGTCGGAATGAGCCGGATCGGACAACTATATCATATAGCTCCCATAGGAATAATCGGGGAAAAAAATGTAAAAAAATTATATATTGGGTGTTTTTGAACCTATAACCTCCTACTTTTGGAAATGCCATTTTTTATCTAATTCTGAATTTCGAATAAATTTTTTTCAAAATCGGACGACTATATCATATAGCTGCCATAGGAACGATCGGAAAATTAGTGATTAATAGGAATTATCTGCAAGGGTATATAAGCTTCGGCTGGCCGAAGCTAGCTTCCTTTCTTGTTCATTTTGTAGCAGAAGTCAGAGCCCTATTTAACTACCGTAATACAAGAAAATAGAAAATTACTACGAAAGCAAAGCCAAGTTCCAAGTTAACTATTAATCTTAAGATTCGAAGTCTTGACCAAATACGTTTATACATACAGTGGCGGACAAAAGTCTACGGACGACTCCCTTTTTGGGAGTTTACGCACTCCTATTGCTTTTACGGGAAAAGTAATGATGCAGTTTTGTTTTAAATGTTATTAATAAGCAAAAACGAAAATTTTATTCTTATCCATAAAAAACTGTTAAAATTACATACGAAAAACTTAAAAATGGCATTGACAAAAGTCTACGGACGATTTTTTACATAGAACTTTCAAAATTTTCGCTCCAAAATTGCCCAAACCTGCTTTATAATTTTTATATCCAGGCATTATGGTGGTGAAAACATTTGCCGGGAAGCATAAAACAGCAGCCAATTCTTCAGGATATGCGCCGTATGCTTAGGATTATTATCCTGTTGGTGGATCCAGATGGTTCCGAGGCATTATTTGTCCACAGATGCCTTCAAATTATGTTCAAATATGGTCTCCCGAGGCTTCAACTGATCCCCACACCATGACTTTCCCACCACACTCCCACCACAGTACTAATTTGGACCGTAAAGCACTTCGGTGGGAGTGACATGGTGTGGGGAACAGTTGAAGCCTCGGGAGAAGGACATTTGGTCATCGTCGAGGGTATTATGGTTCGTTCTCAGTATAAGACCATATTTGAACATAATTTGAAGGCATCTGTGGACAAATAATGCCTCGGAACCATCTGGATCCACCAACAGGGTAATAATCCTAAGCATACGGCGCATATCCTGAAGAATTGGTTGCTGTTTTATGCTTCCCGGCAAATGTTTTCACCACCATAATGCCTGGATATAAAAGAGCAGGAATAGTGCTTTCCTTTTCTTACACGTTGCGCTGTAGTTGCTTGATGCAAAGTTGCTAAACTAAAATCGCTGTCTTTACTAGTACGTCTTGCGATTACAAAAAATTTATTTTACCACTTCGTAAAGAATTGATGAAGCAATATGAGGATACTTTTTTTATTCGGAAACCGCGTGTATTCCGGCGTACAGAATATTTCTAATTTTAAATTGTCTTAAAAAATGCTCAATTTTAAATTTAAAAATTTTTTTAAATATTTTTCTGAAAGATATGCCACAAAGTTGCATACCAAATATTAAAATAACTCAAACGAGTCTCAAGTGCTGCATAACAGAAATATCGGAGCTTAATTAAGAAAATAATTTTAAAAAATTAACCGTAAGAGATAAAAATAAAATTAATAAAAACCGGTGCTTATGTTTCAATCCTCTATCGAAAAAAAAAGTTTCGATTGATTCTGAGATTTGACCCAAATTGGCCTGTCACGTTTCACGTGGAATGACCCTTTACTGAGTGGCATACCAAGTATATGAGACTGTAATGCAAGTGTATTACTGAATAGGATACCTGGTTTATAGGTTTGAAATGCACCCGTTGTACTGACTGGTTTACCCTGTATATAGGGTTGTAATGCAAATGCTTTAGTAACTGGTATACCACGAAATAGTGTTTATTCGAAGCCAAATAAAAGATTGTTGTTATACCCTTCCAGAGGGTATTATGATTTCAGTCAGAAGTTTGCAACGCAGTGAAGGAGACGTTTCCGACCCCATAAAGTATATATATTGTTGATCAGCATCACTAGACGAGTCGATCTAGCCATGTCCGTCTGTCCTTCTGTCCGTCTGTCTGTTTCTACGCAAACTAGTCTCTCAGTTTTAAAGCTATCGGGCTAAAACTTTCCCAAAAGTCTTCTTTCTGTTGCAGGTAGTATATAAGTCGGAACGAGCCGGATCGGACAACTATACCATATAGCTCCCATTGGAATAATCAGGAAAAAAAATGAAAAAAAATTATATCTTGGGTGTTTTTGAACTTACAACCTCCTACTTTTGGAAATGCCATTTTTTATCTTATTCTGAATTTCGAATAAAATTTTTTCAAAATCGGACGACTATATCATATAGCTGCCATAGAACCGATCGGAAAATTAATGGGAATATAATAGGAAATAAATTATTGCTTCGTTGACTTTTATTGTATTCTCTTCTACTCTGGGATATGAGTCTTTTTAAATGTTTTCGAATTTCGATTTTAATTTTATCAATATCGAACAACTATATCATATAGCTGCCATAGGAACGATCGGAAAATTGGTCATTAATAGGAATTATCTGCAAGGGTATATAAGCTTCGGCTGGCCGAAGCTAGCTTCCTTTCTTGTTTTTCAACTAAAATTAAAAATTTTATTATTTATTTTATTAAGACGGCTCGCAC
Source organism: Drosophila prostipennis (assembly GCA_037075205.1). NCBI lineage: Eukaryota > Metazoa > Arthropoda > Insecta > Diptera > Drosophilidae > Drosophila > Drosophila prostipennis. Next base: position 1,571 of record JBAMCJ010001191.1, on the reverse strand, counting down.
CAATGTAATGTAGAATCGCCTACTTAGTCCATCTCCTTTAACAGCGTCTGTATTTAAGAAAACGTGGGAAGTTTATTAAGAATGATTAGTTTTACTTACCATATAATACTTGTATATCAAAATTTTCACTATGTTTCACCAAATAAAACGTCCGATTCTGCCAAGTTCCGAAACTCAACTGACGCGTGGCAAGAAAAAAACGCGTAAGAAAGGGTAGACAAAAATTACATCAACAACTGGAATTCGAAATTCAGAATGACGAAGCGCAACAGGAGAGTGTGCGAAGGCGACTACTATATATCAGCGGTCGGCACAAAATACAATGACATTTTGTTTTATATTAGTCTGAGTACCCTGCAGTTCCATTCAGCGCTTTTTTAGCAGTGAATCACTGCTAAAAACTGAGCACTAAGCGCTTAATCACTGCTGAATTTGTATGAAAAATAGCGATGATTTTAACATGGGCATGTCCTAGGGGCTCATCACTGCCAGAAACTAGCGCTTTTTTAGCACCTGTTCATCACCATTTTCATCGCTAAATTCGGCGCTTTTTCAGCGCCTAATTCATCATCCAAAGTCATCACCTATTCACTGCCCATTTTCATCACCTGTTCACCGCCCATTTTTATTAAAAATATCACTATGGACGGCAGTCCATGTAGTGACGAAGCGCACCAGGAGAGTGTGCGAAGGCGACTACTATATACATATTAGTGTTGGGTAAACAGTGTTCACCTTAGTGAACAAGATCAGTTGCTCACTTTTAAGTGAATGAATCAACTCACTAACTTGGCTCACTCACTTGTTCAGTGAGGAACTCAGTTGTTCAGTGAGTAACTCAGTTGTTCAGTGAGTAACTCAGTTGTTCAGTGAGTAACTCACTTGTTTAGTTGCTCACATGTTCAGTTCCTCACTTGTTCAAATTTGCAAATTGTAAATTCTTCAGTTGCTTACTAAATTTTTACTTTTTTAAATAAATACAGTTAGTTAGTCAAAATTTAGGTTAGTGTCACTAGAAAAAAATCATGATCGTGCTACGAACTTGTGGACTTATAAATGAGAATAGAACTGAACTGAACGGAGTTAGTGAGCAAGTAAACAACTGAACAAGTGTGAGCGAGTCAGCAAGTGAGCAACTGAACATGTGAGTGAGCAAGTGAGTAAGTGAGCAACTGAACAAGTGAGTGAGCAGTGATCAATAGTTGTGAACTTGTTCACTCACTCACTGAGGTGAGCGACTCTTTTTTGTTCACTCACTCATGAACAACCCAACACTAATACATATACACGAAGAAATGAAAATCTGCTGTGATAGTCCGATCGTAATGAGTAATACACCAAATTAAAGGTATTGCTAAAACTTAAAGGATTGCATACCAAGACCTCAAGAAAATCAATTGGTTTGGGAGGGAGAGCGGTGAAAGTGTAAAAGTGAAAATTTAGAAATTTGGATCTGTTGGGGCCGGTGGGGATAATTGGCCCCCCGGACTACGTTAGTTGTATTGCTACTGAAAATGCGCTTAATATGAGGGGTCATATCAGAAAATCGGACGCTCCGTTCAAAAGTTATA